>CP137683.1:26371527-26419700 GCA_037976565.1 Mesocentrotus franciscanus | reverse complement strand
ATCCCACTTTTAAGGTTATTTCGCTTTGTAAACCCACAAGTCAAAACAACTTTTGTTTCGCCTGAGTGACAATTTTGGATTATGTCTTCAATTTTATATTTCTTCGGCCTTTAAATATCTAGGATAATCCTACTTTTATGGTTATTTTACTTTGCTTATTAAGTAACCCTTTTCTTTTCTCTCTCTCTCTCTCTCTCTCTCCTTCCCTTCCTCGATCTTCTGCATTATATTATTAAACCGAAAATTGGTTACCTTTTGCTTTTTTTTCTCCCCAGCTCCTATGTTTTCTTTCGTCACTTTTGTTTCTTTGTCTGTTGAATTTTGTTGGCTAATTTGACGGCAAATCTGGTCCCCACACCCATTCAGAATGGTCTAGGGCATTGGCACACAACACCCACGTACGTTTATATCATACATGTAAAGCAAATCTTATCAATTATTGTACTTTTATAAGATTCATTCCAAAGGTGTACTTTTTGGCCCCTGCTTGTTGGAGCGAGCTGAAAGGAAGTCGTACAAGGTAATACAAATGGGGCAATCACGGGTGACCAAACACAGGAAGAGTAGCAACATCGTTCGATTACCGGCTCGCTATTCAAAATCCTTTTAAAAAGGATAGTTTTATCCAGAAGGAATAAACTTGAGGATGTTAATATGATAGATGCAACGGCTGCAGACATATAGGCCTATCTTTCGAGAGAATTTTGACCGGAGTGGGAGGGGAGGGGTATCCATCCAAACGTTTCCTGCAAAGCCTCAGCTGTGAGACCCCTCTTTATATCCATTTCTATATACGGCTTGCCCTCCCTTCTGACGTACAAAGGCTTTAGGTATTATGTGAGCCTGATCACTTTGTATTCAATTGTTAGAAACAAAAGCAAGAGATTTACAAAGGTACAAAAGTCCTTTCCCAGACAACTCAGGCAAAGGTAATTTGTTTTCTAACCGTGTTATAGAAAGTGAGGGATTTTAAGGTCACACATAGATCAAAAATTCACAAAGCAGGCCCTATGTGTCAAAATATTTGAGTATTTACGGAAAAGGCGTCTGACCGTTAAATCAAAAGGTTGTATTTAGGTAAAATCTCATGCATTGGTTGGTTTCCTTATTTTCCTGTAACCGCATAGCATTTTTTGTTAAAGGAAAGATCTTACAGTTCCAAGGTGCATTAACACAAAATATATTGTCATGTTCTCATTGTTCGGACTAATGTAAATTTGATTCGGATGATATTGACATAAAATGACCTTTGTATCATATCCCAAACCCATCTCGTTTATATAAACACGATCTTGACAAGCATTAAGTTTTCACTTTATTGTGTCTGTCGTTGTGAAATGTCATGGACATGCATTATCATTGTCGAGCGTAGCCGAGTCTTGAAATAGAAAAACTCCAAGCCCAAAATACTTTTTATAGAAGAAAAAAACATGAATATTTAACAAACCCTTTTTTTCAGGATTGAATGAGAGTGCACAGTCATTCTATAACACAGTGTATTTTTTGTGGAATTTTTCTCTATTCTAGCATTGTCTCTCACGTTGATTTTGATAAACTACTTAATTTCCAATTGTAACCCAACTAACTCACATAAAGAACGATTCATCAAATCCCCTTTCTGGGTAAAATAGTGAAGCATTAGCATGCTTTAACAAAATGAACTGATCCGTTTCGCTGTCCTCTCATTATGGCCTGTAAGTATATTCTGCCTTTTTAAAAAGCGTATTTACTTTCCAGATTTCTGTCTAAAGTAAAGTTCAAAATAATTTCTCCAAACCGTTATTTTCTAAGTTTATATTCGAACTAGCTGAAATAACACAGAATGTTGTATTGTAAAAGACTAATAAACTTATCCATACATAACATGATGGTAGTGTGGTCTACAGGAATGGCAAATACCTGTAGTGACTGAATACGATTCCCTTTAAAGAAGTGAAAATAAAATTATTGTTATCACACAGCAAGAGATCCTTGCATGATTTCAGGCAAAATAACAAAATTTTCAGTGATCTAAAGTGCAACTCACCTTCATAAATCCAGTTCCAAAATAGACCCCGCTCCCAATCCTCTTTCTGTCTCTATTTCTCTCTCTCTCTCTCTCTCTCTCTCTCTCGCTCTCTTTAATATCTATTCCTCTGTCTCCCTCCTCCCTCTGTATCTCTCTCTTTCTGCCCCGCCTCTTTATTTCTTCCTCTCCTTTTCTCTCTCTGTTTTTCACTGTCTTTCTTTGCTCTCTCTCTCTACCCCTTTATCATCCTCCACCCCTTTGTTCTTCTCTCTCTCTCTCTCTCTCTCTCTCTCTCTCTTCTTTCCTCCATATCACCATTCCCCCCTCTCTCTCTTTACCCCCAATCTCTGTTTCGCTCCCTTCTCTACCTTTCTATCTCTACCAATCAAAAATCACAATGACGTCTGCTCGCGAAGTATGAATGGAATATTCATTTCGCTACCTCAGGGCACCTTCGCGGTAAAAAGCAGAGATAATCGGTGCTCGTAAACTCGATCAAGCTACTATTAAATCGGGACAAGGCACAACATCTACAAAGGATTTCTTTATTATCTTCAGCAGTTATCATAAATCGAACACGAGTCAATTATCCTCTAGCAGACAATCAAAATCACTTCCAAAAGTCATTACACTTCTGCCCTTCACAATAATGTCGTGATTTGGGAGTTCAAATTTCATTTTGACTTTGTACCGTGCGCTCTTGCATGCTTGCTAATGGTAGCTTGTTAACAGACAGACAGGTGTGTCAATTAGAAGGCGCCGTTACGCACAAAATGTGTTTCGGAAACGAAGAGTGGCCCACGTATGAAGTCTGTATCGTCAACAGATGTATTTTGTACTCATTCAACAAAAAAAATCCTCTTTTTTACGCGCCTCAACATTGAAGACAACATTGTGACATAAATAGGAAGAGGGAAGTCGTGCAACTTTCGTGAAAAAGGTAAGGTTTTCTGTGACCAATTTCTGCTTTTTTTAATGTGAGAAACAATTCCATAATTCAAAAAGTTTGTCAAATTTGAAGATTGATCAAACTAGAGACGGTCAACCATTGAATTGTTCCATGTATGTTCACAATGGATACATGATTAGATGTGTAATGTGAGATGATTGTTGCTATTAAGTACCAACTTTGTATTGTTGTTGTTAATTAATGAAATGTAACTGTTGTATCCTTTTGAAAGATGAGTGCTTGTAAAAATAATAAAAAATTAACCCTTCCCTTTCTCTGCCCAGAGGCCTTATGTCAGTGTAAAAAGAAGCTAAGAGAAAAAAACCTTATATAGACCTACTTGAAATTACAATTACAATTACAGTTAATGCATGAAATGATACTAAAACAAATTAAGACCTTTGAATTTAACATTATTTTGAAAGATTATAATCGAAATTGAAATTGACCTCTGTTTCCCTCTCGGCAGTGGCGTAGCGTAAGCTCACCTATATACTGAGATTGAGAGGGGGTGGGGCACTGGAACGTCTAGGGAGCACAGGTATTCTTCTGAAAATGAAATGCAAATTTACAATGTTACTGATTAGGGGAGGGTGCAGGAGGTGGTTTCATAATTTAGTATTATTATTTGGGGATGGCGGCCTTGGGGAGTACTTCTACAGTATTCATTTTTTACATACAATTGCCTACATGTGACTCGCTTATATTTTGATTAGGCCTATGATCCTTTGTCTTTCGGGGCTTGAAGAAATTGGGAGGGCGTCAGCTCCTCTCTAGAATCGCTACTTGGTGCATATGGCCCTCCAATCGAATGACGAATGTAAGATTAAAGAGGGAGAGGGTAAAGATAATTGCACCCCTCCTACTGCCTCATTCCAGTATTTTTTAAATTTCATTCGCCTAGTAAGACCGGTGCCCCCGGCCCATAACAGTGCCTCCCTGGATGAGACCGATGCCCCCCCCGGCCCATAACAGTGCCCCTCCCCCTGGATGAGACTGGTGCGCCCTCCCCGGGCCCATAACAGTGCCCCCTGGGCGAGTGGATCAGCGCTATGCCACTAATCTGTTTATTATGTCGATGTGTAGTATCTCTCCACATGCACCGAGTCTGCACCGATCAAAAGAAAAGTTGAATAAATATTGCCTTTCTTGTGAAAAACATTCCAAGGTCACCATTTTTGGAATGCGTGAGGGATTTATCAGACACAATAACATTCGATTAGGCTCTGATCAGGAATTTAGCTTCTTTATCCCAATGGCTTAAAATAACTTGAAATTTAATGCAGTTTGGTTGTGGATATATTGAAATCTGCGCCCGAAATCTCAAAATGTGAATGACAAATCGATGTTGCATCGTTTTACGAAACGTTGAGTTGAAGTTTGATAAACATACATGGATCTACAGTACTAAATATATCTGACCATATTTTGAATTGTTCAGATAGGCAAATGTTACCATTTAAAGTTTCTCAGTGACTTCAAAAAAACATTTAGTTGTATGCAACTCGCATTTAGTATATACATATGTTAATGGATATGAAAACAAAATGAATATAGAAAACATAGAAATGATGCAAATACTATTATAGACCGCCATACCATTTGAACTTGTTTGGTTGTACGCTTATTTGATAATGATAAATGAACGAATTTGAATTTGAAATCGTAATCTTTGGCAGACATGTTTGTGTTAAGATTTACGGGCGTCAGCCCCAAAGTAACACGCGCAGAGAAGGGTGGGGGGTAGGGGTAGGGTTATCCCCAAATGAATGAAAGAATAACTCTGTATCCTACGGAACCAAAGCCTCCAATTGATGTGACCCCCAATCATGGAGACAAATTGACGACCCTGCTAAGATTATTCACACTGAGAGGCTATGTAAATTTGAGGAATTCATCAACAAAAAAAGGAGATGTAGAAGAAGCTAGAAGAACAATGAATAAGAACAAATGTGGAAATTGGGGAGGGGGGACATAAGCAAAGTGGCGTCGATCCGGGGAAGGGGGCAAGGAAGAGTATCATTCAAAATTCCTAAACTTGATATTAAGTGCGTATCTTGGCTATAGAATTAAACTGAATTGTGAATTGAATTTATTTTCTTCTGCAACATTTCAACGATACAACATAATTTATACAAAATATAACTTTTTTTTAATGTATACACATTTGAATAGCATTTGTGTATATAGCATTTGAATATGATTATCCCTGTCCCCCCTTAAGATAACTCATTTCCTTTGAGAAAAAAAATTTGAGATTATTATCCTTTTCTACACGTTACACTTATATCGCTGATATAGCAAGTAGGAGCAGCCCGTGAATATGTTGAAAGCGCAACATTACATGTGTTTATTTGACGAGTGCGGTTTTCAACTCAGTTGGGGGCGCGCAATTATTGAATTATACAGTTGTTACAAGGATCATCTCAACATGACTAACATATGTTTCGTTGATAAAAGGAATGCGAATTGAAAGATCTTCTTAAATAGGAAATGCCAGGAAAAATACACACACCTGTTTTTATATGAATGTTTTGGATTATATAGGTAAACAATATCCGATGGGGAACTGAGGATGAAAATTACAATGATCTTACGATCTTTCAACATGTATACACTTTCGTGAATTATCTTTGATAAATTAATTGACTTTAAGAATTTTTGGGCATTAATATGATATTGACTTCTATATTTGAGTTCACGTATCGGCCTGCATGTGTCTATGATGATTTGAAAATGACAACCCCTCTGTAAATGAAGTCATAAACGAATGTTTTCCTTGAAAAAACAAAGGTTTTAAATCCATTTCTTTTCTAATGAAGTCTTCAACGAATGTTTTCCTTCAAAAAAAATGTTTTTAAACTATTTCTTTTTCCAGTCTCATGATGATTTCCATGCAATCAGAGGACAGAATAGAATAAGGAATAGGCATATTTCATATTGGACAAAATGGTAAGCAATATGAGCCTTATGAGGGAAAGAAAAACATGAAATGAAAACCAATAAGTTTCGTTATGGTCCTCTAGCTAAATCGGCAACTTGACATTGTGAGAAACTTTTTTTCTTCTTTTCTTCAAAGTTAAAAATAATAAAGAGGGTGTATTTTGAGAAGCCCCAGGTATTTGTTTGGAAGAGAGACTAGCTTCACAGTTGGGCTTCCCAATTATAGATGGCATGAATTCATCCAAACATAATTCAATAAATCAAATCATTTTGTGAAAACATGCCGGGGTGAAAGGAAGGCCATGAATAGAGCATGTTTTTACAATGGGTATACCGACCGCGTCTTGTGCTTCTTTGGACCAGGAACGATGCTAGAAGAATATATATATATATATATATATATATATATTTTTTTTTTTTTGGGGGGGGGGTATATAGAGTTCTTGAATTCATTTTCTACATGCCTCTTGAAATTCCTTTTGGGTGAGGCTGGAAGAAATGGGGGCTGGGGTTAACCCCAAACCCCTAGAATCACCACTGATTTGGGGTAGATTTAGAGGAGAAATGACAGGAGGGCCGGAGGAAGTGACAATGACAAATCACGTATCTGTATATTGAGGTACAGGAGCTACAGATGACTGGAGTACAACAATATTACATGAGGGGCGAGGCGTGGAAATACCATAATTTTCCTGAGGGTTGGGGGCAAATGAGGACAAGGAAAGAGCTGTTCGGTGGGAGGATTGTGATATCAACCCCTCAGGGGATACAGATCATTGGGGGTAACTTGTCCCCTTTGCCACCCCAGTGCCGCTAGCGAGGTGTTAGGAGTATGGAAAGAAAGATAAATAATCGTTCTTTGGCAATCAAACGTCATTTATCATTTCGAAAATGCTGTTAGGTGCAATAAATAACATTCACCCAAACATGATTTGACAAAATATGTACAAAAACATGTCTGTGGAATGTAAATGTAAACAATGGCCTGTATTTATGGCCCGGTTTTAGTAAAGAAAGTTAGTCTGGAGTCTATTTTATTCCTTTTGTAAACGTGATGATCGTGATCCAGGGTCGGGTTTATCGAAATTAGTAGAACACAGACCAATATGGGTAAGGTTCGATGCTTTTTTAAAGATGAGTTTTGTAGGTTTGCATGGTGGAACAGCTACAAATGCACAGATGTTTACGGAAACACAATTGAGGCCTATAAAAATAATATAGTCCTTTAAAGGTACTATGTCCCATTTGCAAGCCCCCGAATGGTCGTACGTTTTGTGCTGCGGAAAGATTCAATCAATTTAATTTTGGCCATTATAAGAAGTGGGTTATTGATGTAGACAAATGCTCATGTACCCATTACAGCTCATTTAGTCAGTTAGTCACTCAATAGTGTCTGACAGTGAAGTCTAGAAAGTAAACGGGTTTCCTTGCATAATTTGAATACTAGGACACTGCTAACATTTAAATTTCACAGATAGGATATACGTGACATATTCATAATTCCTGCAAAGTTCTACAGAATTTGATGTTGGCTACAAATGGGACTGCTCTGATTACTTCGGCAACAAAGACGATCAGAGCAAGCTGTTCGAAACATTGAGATTTTCCAATAACAGTTATTTTTGGAATTCTTGATGAGAGAATCACAACAGTCCCTTTGAGGACTACAAATGATGCTACCGTAAACTTCTATACATTTCAAGATCATATTTATCTTGAAGTTAAAAGAACACTGACAAATATCTATACAGTTATCTTGTATGCTAATCTGAAGCTGAAGGCGATGGGGAGTTGTTAGGGCGGTATAACGGGGGCGTTGGCATGGGGGAATTATCAAATGCGAAGATCAGTAACCCGCGAGGAAACCCAAGTAATTTTGTTTTGTGTTTATTCTCAAGAGTCTGATAATCGTTAACTCCCAAAATGTACGTGCTATAAATCATCTAAAAATCCACTAAAATGTGATAAATCACACCGTTCATTTGTGAAAACACATCGTGATGCATGTAAGGGCATAAATAGGCCATGGTCAAACCTCTATCAGTCCCAAGAGAATTTGAAGGTATCAGGGGTTAGAAGAAGGAGCATTTGAGATGTAAACCCAAACATAGGCAAGCTGTGCAACTGGGTGCATGGAACTTTTTAACACTATTCCCATGATCATGATGATTTATTTCGAAAAAAAGTTTCTTACATTTTCCAAGACTATGTCTTTTTCGTGGATTTTTTTTTTCTCTGTAAAATGAAAATACTGTACAATAGTATGCTTGTTCTGAGAGTGAAAATCGAATCCTAGTGATGATGATATTTCATCCTGGAGAATTTTAAGTGACCTATTTAAAAACTTGAAGTTAGATGTTGGCAAGTCTAAGGACATCGATAGAAAAATATTCCACCACTCCTCCCCCTTTCTCCCTCCCTCCCTCCCTCCCTCCACTCCTCCCCCTCCCTCCCTCCCTCTCTCCATCCTTCTCTCTCTCTCTCTCTCTCTCTCTCTCGCTCTGTGATTCTCTCTTATTCAACTATATTTATAGATGAGCCAACATGGAACGCAATACGGGATGAAATAAACAATTTATTTCCTTTGAAGTCTTCGGAGAATACATTTAATTGGACAGGAAAAGCGAGCGCAATAGCATCTATAACTTTTATTGGCGTATCCGGGATTCTCTGGCCGTGAAGGTGGGGGGCAGCCCGAAAAAGATGGATAAATTGATAGATAGATGGATATATAGAAACAAAGAAAAGAAAGGAAGAAAGAACAGAAAGAAAATAGAAAGAAAGGAAGAAAGAAAAGAAAGAAAACAGAAAGAAAGGGAAACAAACAAAAGAGTGAGAAAGAAAGAAATTAAAATAGAAACGAATAAAGCAATCAAGTAAACACAGAGGAAAAAGTTCATTACTTGTTCAGGTACAATTTTCACTCCTTTTCTAGCAGTCAAAAAACTGACAACAACAACAAAACAAAAAGTTAAAATATCAATTTTTGTAAAGTTTCGGAGGGGGCGGGTAAGATTAATGATATGAAAACAAATCATAACTACTATTAGAGGGTATATTCTTTTAGTGTGAACCGTAACTAAGCCAGATTTTAGTTTTGCCGAAGAGGGGGGCACGCTCCCATCCTCCCGTGTGCCCCCTCCCTGGTCATGGTGTAGTGGTTCTGACTCTCGTCTTTCAATCATAAGGTCGTGAGTTCGAATCCCACTCCAGGACGTTAATTTCCTTCAGCAAGATATTCATCCACATTGTGCTGCACTCCACCCAAGTTTACTTAAAGATACTATGTCCCTTTTGCAGCCAACATCAAATTCTGTAGAAATTTGCAGGAATTATGAATATGTCATGTATGTCCTATCAGGAAAATTTAAACGTTAGCAGTGTCCTAATATTCAAATTATGCAAGGAAACCCGTTTACTTGCTAGAACCCACTGTCAGACATTATTGAGTGACTGACTGGCTTTTTTCATCTTTGGTAATATTGAGCTGTAAAGGGTACATGAGCATTTGTCTACATCAATAACCCACTTCTTGTAATGGCCAAAATTAATCTGATTGAATCTTTGCGCAGCATAAAACGTACGACCATTCGGTACAATGGTCTGAAAAATCAGACTATTACTTACTGGCTCTATAGCTCCTAAGTCGATTCGACAACTAATAGTCGTTATTTTCCCACTTAAAGATATTTTCAAGCCCCCCTTTTTTTAGGGAAGTTCTAAATTAGTATTGTCTTTCAAATGACGTTGGAATTTAACCTTTTCATTTTTTTGGCCTGCAAATGGGACATAGTACCTTTAATATTCTTGATCATAGATATGAAAATGTTTTCTAAACAGTTTATTTTATTATTGCAATTTATGTTTAATCCAAAATATCAATGTACAATGTATCCAGTTTTGTTAAGAATGATTTGTACAATATGTATTTGATTTGAGAGAAAATAATAAAATTATCTTTAAAAAAAAAAGTATTCCTAGAAACGCAGAGCGCGTGACAGCTGCTCTGCTAAAGCCAGGGTAATTATGCCACATTATTGTAGAGCGCTTGCATATAGAGACTTCTGATAAAGTAAGTGTTAGAAGCTATATAAGCACATATTATTATTATTCACATGGATCTAAGTCTGCTACCATGGCAACATTTTCTTTGACCACTTCGCTAAACCCCTTATGCGTGCACCTCTTTCCAGGGACGTCGTTTGAAGGGGGTGGCATCTCCCTTTATAAATCATTCGTCATCAAAATTAATGTGGGATTTTTTTTCTTGAAGAATTCACGACCCTTTTTAATCAGTCAGAGCTCATTTTCTTATAGTTTGTCCTAAAATGTCCGGCTATCTTGTCGGTATGTCAGGTCTTTCCTTCCCCTCCCCATTTAAAATGGTCTAGCGATGCCCCTTCATCGACCATTCGATCGCATCATCATTATGAAGGGAAACACTTGTAAACTTGAGGATCCTCATGGTAGTGGCACTTAAGTGGGCGTCTTCAAATTGAATTAAGATGCTCTTGGCAGCTTAGAATGAAAACAAAAATATACGGAGACATCAGCAACGCACACTCTCTGATAAACCTACATCTTGTCGCATTTTCGTTAGACCTAGCATAATTATGTATTAGGTACTTGGTACCTTTAAGCGCTTTTCTCTTAGGAGCTTGTCGTGCACGGTCAATCCTTGTTTACATTCTATATTGGATAAAGATCATTCAGGTGCAACCGTATGCAGTCTCGCGGGCTGGTGGACGTTAAACCATGGAACATAATTTAAAGTGGCATACATGATTTCTGATTTTTACTGACTGAGGTGAACAGGAAAGTTACTCTTGGACCGTTATATTTTGTTTATTAGAGCCTGAGGTATCACAACTTTTAGGTGAGTGTTTCAGAATACTAAAGCAGAAAGTTTCGCATGCATGAACTTTCATGAATTTCGCGACTGGTAGACATTGGTAGAGGTTTGCAAAAGTTTCAAGCCGTGAATTAATGATTATATTTAAAAACTGAATTTCGCAATTTTACAAAGTTTCTTGAATAAAGTTTCCCTTCAACTAAAATTTTGTCGTAAAAGTGCGCCATATTAATCCATCATACTTTTTTTACATGGGGAATAGGGGTCGAAAACCAAGGTTAAATTATACTGTATTTGACATTCGCAAACATATTACATACAGGGAGGCCTATACATTTGTGTTTAAAACATATACACAATCTGAACTATAACGTCGCGCCTTTTTTCATAGTAATATAACATGAACACGATGACTTAAAAACAACATCGCTTTAAACTGTTCAACCATTAAACGTGCAAATTGCCTCCGTAGACTAAAATAAACATTGTAACTACTTGTAATGTAAATGCATTTTTCTATTAGCGACGGTTTGATGGTTCTTTTTCTCATGTGGTATATTCTTCAGAAAAACTATGAATGGAGCTCATGACTTTGGGCTTTGGGGATCAGGTTTGCGGCTCCCGGCTCCCGAGGCACTAGGCAGGGTCGATAAAATCATAATTGAATCAAGAATTCAATTTCACTTGGCTTTCCCCGATCCGTCATAATCGTAAAAGTTACGCAGATGACGAGCAGCTTTTCTTTCGCATACTTTTTCGATCTATAGCTGACTTGTAGAACTTTACTGCCAAGGATCTGTCTCATTTCTTGAGCATCTTGAGTTATACGAGTCCTGTTTATCATTTATTTATCGACTTATTTATTTATTTATACATTTATTTATCTATTCATTCATTTACCCCTCTCTCTCCTAAACAAGTAATTTAAAAAAGAATATTTATTTTAATATTTTGCATACTTTTTTATACCAAAGAATTTGTATAGGCTACAAACTAATTGTTTCTGCATGTATTTTGTTCTGTTACTGTTATGGGTTTACATTCATGATGTTATTGTATTTTGTTGTTACCAAACAGGGCCGAATGGAAGACCACCAGTATGAGGAAAATGTGCTACCCTGTATAAATAACAGAAATAAATAAATAATATAAATGAAGCAATCTTGCTTTTTTTTAAATATACCTGATTTCTCAAACTTTAGCGCCAGTAATCTACATAATTTATACATGTACTTCATTTCTTGGGTTTCGCTCTCACCATAGGGACCTTGTTTTTTAGCTACAGTCGAGTAAGTTCAGAAGTGCCTTAAGAAAGCATCAGTCTTCTCCAAACTTTACTCTATAAGTAAAGTTCGAAGGTTTTGAAGTGCTTTACAAAAGTTGACTCTAATCTAAATGATACCTACTTCTTTGGCAATAAGTGAATAGGGTTTAAAGATAATGTTGCGTTCTAGGAAAGGTGACAAATAATTTGTGAGCTTTTTCATTCTTTTTTCAGTGTGTGGAAAAGTATCTTAGAAAAAATGTCCCCTAAAAAGGATGGCTCTTCAAATGCCCTCATATTCGAAATATGACAAGTAACAGCTAGATGTTTTGGACCACACTTTCATGCCACATGTTACTTTGTGTAGTCCCATATACGCATTTCTGTTTACAGTACATGTGACTTTTAGCAAGACTGGGCCAATTTCTTATCATTATGATGATTTCAAAACATCACAGTATACACCAATACTTCTTGTCTACATTATCAACGTTTTTCAATCGCTTCACATTTTACAATGCAATCGCACGACCAGAAATCTAATTTATCTTTAATGTGCTATAAAATAAATATTTTTTATTTTTTATTTATTAAAAAAATTTTTTAACAGGGTAACTCTCTCGGTATTACTACTGTTGAATGCAGGTATTAATAATGATAACAATAACAAAAGATCTTCTGCAAACCTCTTCATTTTACTCTCATCTGGGGACATACTACAGTACCTTCTTTTTGTGCAACAGTCTAGTAGTATGTTTGAACTGATGTACGAAAGTCTCAAACTTTTCCTGACTTAAAGCCACATAGTAGTCAGTGTCCATGTGTATTGCATCATAAGTCGCGGACACTATATTCCGTTGAGTTACCAATTAATGTGTATGTGTGTGCAAAAGTTTCTGAAGCAGCGAACCCGTAGTCCCACCAGAAAATGTCCCAACTTGCCTATATCTCGAGGGTGAGGGAAATTTGGTATATTATGATGATAACTCCCTGTACATGATTGTAAATAGCCAGTTGGCTTTTATGTTTTGTTGAGTACCCAATAAAACAAATTATTAAAAAAAGATGAGAATTCCATAAGGCGGTAGGCTAGGGCACAGTGCATTACACAAGACCTGTCTGTCATAAAATTTAAGTCCACTCTCGTTAACTGACGACACTTGTTTTGGGGGTAAACACCCGAATGGTGCATGTCGAATTCCCCATGAAAACCCACTACTAAGCGTCTTTAAATCCTCAATTTACTGTACAAACCTACCTCTTTAGAAACAGTCGATTAGGTTTTGAAGTGCTTGAAGGAAAGCCCCAACCCTCTTCTTTCTTCACTCTCACCAAGGGGTCTATCTCATTAGTATTACGTATGCTTTGAAGTGCTTTAGAAATAGCCTCTTCAGGTTAACTCTCAGTAATAGGGACCTTCTTCTTTATCAATAGTCGATTAGGTTTTGAAGTGCCTTAAGAAAGCCTCAGGCCTCTTCAGACTCCTTCTTTTTTAGAGAAATATAATGTTTTGAAGTGTTTGAGAATGCCTCACTTTTTAAAGTTCACTCGCTACGTACCTACCACTTTAACAACTGCTCAGCTGCATTGGGCATATAATGTCTCCATTAGTATAATGTATGTTTTGAAGTACTTTAGAAAAAGGCCTCTTCATTTTAACTCTCAGCTGGGGACCTACATAATATACTTATTTAGTATTCACACTTGCTAAACTCGATCAGGTTTTGAGGTGCCCCAACCTCTTATACTTTACTCCAAGCACATGACCTTCTTGAATTATACCTGTTTAGTTCATTCATTATGAAATAATTAAGTAATTTTAGAAAATAATTCCTGATCTTCTACTTCTAGATAGATGGGGAAGATATTGATGGGAGGGGGGCACAATTACAGTCCGACACCCGCTGGTCTGAACGTAATCCTCTTTCGATGACAAGTCCTAAATCCATTCGCAGACGAAGTAAAGCACCGTGTACCCTCATAAATTTACAGTGGTTTAACAGAGCAAATAGGCTTGAATAGGCCTACTTAACAAATCGACGAAAGACATCTAGTTTTTCAATTTAATAGGAGGCAATATTATCGACCCTTTTGTGTTCTTTTTCCCATACTCACCCCGAACCTCAAATATTATGTAATGCTCTTATAGGCCTACTGCACAGGTACTTTGTATGGGTGATTTCGAATTTGGGTGATAGCGATAGCGCTATTTGTGGTATAGCCTATTATATTTTGGAGGTTATTTTTTTGCAGGTACACGTAACTTATGCATTTGTAAGTAAAGTTTTCTGATTATTATTCAAGGAGTAGGAGCTCTTACTCTCTCATGAAAGAACAAAACGCTCAAAATTCATTTGTAATAAAAAATACCTTATACTTTTTGATAGTATTCAATAAGAAGTTGATTAGAGAAAATAATTAGGAAGACGGAGAGACGAAAAATTAACAGGAAAATAAGAGAAAATGAAAAAGAACAAATTGTTCCCAGAAACGTATCGGCTAGAGCTCAAGCACAGAAAAGTCAAAGCAAAACTCCAGAAACGTGATCAACTTTAAATCTGCAAATCCGTGTAAAAATGTAAACTGGAGCAACAAAGACCCGATAGACCTTTGGCAAATATAAAGGCGTCTTCGAGTGTTTACTCTTATGACTTATGGCAACTTGAGCTTGAAAAGTTGAAGTAGGCTAAGAAAGAACTATGTCAAGTCAATATAGTTCACAGTCCCCTTACAGCACGGACATGCAGGCAAGCGGATCTATAAGTTTAGAGAATTTCTAGGACAACATTGGTATTCACTCGGTTGATGTTATACTGGCAAGATTTTCAAGAACCATATATCCGAGGCATTCGGAGTAGACGTTTTTGAAACGTACAACTGCAACCCAGGAACTTTTTGTAAAACCACTAGCCATGGAGGTGTGGGCATGGTGGGACAGGTAGGTAATATATATTGTGAAAGGCTCTGTGGTGTAATCCCATCGTTTGTTGTTATTCTTTGACGGGTCGAAGTCATTTCTTCAACACAAGCGTGACAAGGCTGTCTAGACATGCATTGATAGAGGAGCAGTTTTGTATGGTTTTGACCATCAAAGACATGTACATATATTTCCACCTGGAACGAATAGCATGACAAATTGATTGATTTGTTGAAATGTATAGTAACAATCAACCATTCTTTTATAGCGCATATCGCATTATGATATCACGTCCCAGTCGTCCCTAAGGCTATGCGCTTCATTCCAAAGAAGTTTGGATATTATTACCCTGACAGCCCTGGCAAGCAGCGCACACCGCGTTTCAAAGAATAATCCAGCCAGTTACCAATTTAACACATGGGTGGAGAGTGGCAAATGTATGATTTAGTTCCGTTTTCATTAGCAGTTTTATACCATCGCTTTCGTAACGATTTGCCATGATATTACCATTCGGGGGCAGTAGTGGTGCTATACATTGTTGTTGTTGGATGCAACCGACACGAGATGACGCAAGAGGGGAAAGTAGTTATATCCAAGGGAAATGCTGAAAGGGACAGAATAAGGCCAAATTAAAAATGGTTTATTTATGGTATTGAAACAGTTACAGAGTATACCCCTGTAGCTGAAAGCTGTCTAGTTTGTTGATCAGGTAATCTCTCCTCGGTTGCTAGATCCCTATGGCATCCTTGTCCTAAACAAGGCCATTCATAGCCTGTACTTACCACCGGCATAGCCCGCCTTGTTGAACAGGGGGTGGGGCACAGACAGGAGGGGGTGATATACAAAATCAAGAAATGCCCCTCTTGCTCCCCACCCCGGCTCCGCCTATGATACTCCAAATTCATTATTCATCAGTCAAACTCATTTGGATGCTTTCCCGCCATTAGTTGATTATCATTTTTGTTGCCCCAAGTAATTCCGAAATTATACAGAATAATATAAATCCATTCACGACCCTATTAACTCTTCAATCATCATGAAATACATAAACTTTAAAGTTTACCAAGCATGCCTAAAGATCATCGTATTGAGGCACATTAGGGCCTATATCTCGTATGCAAACATGCTTTTCTTTATTTCTCATATTTTACATAATGTATATTTCAAATCGAAGTCACAAGCAGCTGACATTTTGTCTGCGTGATGTTACACTTCGGTCTATTGAGACTTTCTTTGTTAAAACTGACTTATTCCCTAGCTTAATCCAAGCTTCGGGATTAAATTTAAGTAGGGCTATATACGAACCTATTAGAAGTGGCTGTTTATTTGGGACGTACATAGACCTGTCACTCCCAACATGAAACGTTTTCACACATGAATGACACAGAGCTATTTTAAGTATTTCGTCCTTCAGAATCTTTTCATAAAGATTTCTAAATACCTCCTCTCATCCTTCGTTTAAAATGATGTTATAAGTACATTCAATTTATGATGATCGCCGCAAACCACTTCATTTTCAATTGTGTTTTTCAAAATGCAATCCCCACATCAGCTTTCATCTTAATGGCTTGATCTCCGCAAACCCAGTACATTTCAATTGTAATTTTTATTCCTCTTCAAATTGCAATCCCCTTATCAGCCTTTAATCTCAATAACTTGATCTCCGCAAACTGATTTATTTCAATTCTGTTTCTCATAATGTAACCCCAGATAGTTCTTTTGCCATAATGGATTGATATCCCCGAAAAAGTTCGTTTTAATCGTGTTTTCTCAATTCAAACCCAGATAATTTGTGAAAAGTCTCTGAAGAAGAGGAGTATACTCGTTTGAATTGAAGCGAACATACACATGATTTAGTCTCAATGCAAAAGGAGACAATAGCGATGGATTTTGATGAACGACTGAAGGAGTTGTCGGTATGTGTTATCTTCAATACAAAAGGAGACAATTTGGAATAATTGAATAGCGATTAGTTTTACTAAACGACTGCCATTTTATAAGGAGACATAGAAATAGCGAGGAGATGCAGGCATGTTTTATCAGCATTGCAAATGAAGACAATTTGAAACGATTTTTACCGAACGACTGCTTTTTTATAATTTTATGGAGACATGCATGTACGAGTAATGAAAAGCTGTATATTTTTGTAGTTACGGTGAAATCGGGGGTGGTACCGGATTAAATAAAGGGGGTGGCACAGTTCTAAAAATATCTGACAAGCAGAAAACAGGGTTTCCTTTTCTTTCTTTCTTTCCTCTTTGAGGGGGGGGGGGGTGTTTGGCAAATCAAAGGATAATGTGGATGAGAAGGAATATTAGAAGGGGAGGGAGGAGGAGGATGGGAAGGAGGGGAGAGAAGAAGAGTGCGGAAAGGTGAGAATGGGAGGGGAGTGTGGTCCACGCTGAAAGACCAAGGAAGTATATAGGAGAATATGGCAACGAACCTCTGCCATAGTAACACAATCATATACAATCGCTCTATTCTAAAATCCGAGCCTCCCTCCCTGCCGTATACTTGAATTTTTCGGTAGCATTCTCGTCCACCCCTCGAGGGTTTTGTTAACGACCTTGTAATATGAATCTACGACCTCTAAAGCGATATATGATACATTACAGGGTTCATAACGAGCAGTCAAATTATGGGTGAGTGAAAGGTTTATGGTCTGTCGTTGTCATGGCTATTCGACAGTATAGGATTTATCGGAGGGGTGGGGGCGGGCACAATCGGCACATTGCCCGTTTCAAACCCAAGCTGGCATCCCCTACGCACACAGTCAAAGAGAACTCCCCCATGTTTTTCTTCTTCTTCTGTGTATGTCCTCTGCTCCCCCTCTCTCTTGCCTGTCACAGATTTTTCATGATTGCGACCCCTCCCCTTTACGAAATCGGGGGATCCGCCCCTGCTAACTCTTGATCTTGACGGGGAAAAGGGGAGGAGATTAGGGGAGGGGGGATGAATAATTATGACGAGAAGATTGGTAGGTCATTGGATAAAAACTTTACATACATGATGCATGTACGTTCAGGTCATGGTCACGGTATGGAAAAAAGAGAATGAAGAGGGGGGGGGGGTATATTGGGCTCGAGCTACCCATAATGGTAGGGCTGATGATTTTAGGGAGAGAGAGAGAGAGAGAGAGAGGGTGGGTGGGATAGAGATAAAGAAGAAGAAAAAAGGGGTGATAACGGGAAAGGGTATGAGAGAAAGAAATGGGAAGGAGAATGCTAGAGATTAGTGAAAGTAGAGAGAGGGGAGGAAGGCTGAGACCCGGGGGCTGAGACAACGAGAAGAGAGGGAGAGAGAGCGAGAGAGAGAGAGAGAGAGAGAGAGAGAAAAGGAGAGAGCCAGGGAGAGAAAAGGAGAGGGAGAGAGAGAGAGAAAGAGAGAGAAAGAGTATGAAGCAATTGTGGAGTCATAAGGGGTATGATTAATTTATCTTGTACTCCTAATGTTTAAAAAGAATGAAAAACTATCCAATATCTTCATCCATTCTATTATTCCGACCATTTCTCTTTCTTCAGAAGTGCCTACATAATACATATTGTCCTGAACTATTTTTCACATTTCAGTAGCTGCCCTCTGGGTGTAACTAACGGCCTCGTCAGGTAAAACTTTCGACCCGTGACCCCCTGTAATCCTCATTGATATTCCATAGCGATTATTGAGATATAACATGCACCGATTGTGCTGTTACCATGGTAATTGAGCCAAAAGATGGAGCCGGGAGAAGAGGAGGACCAAAATGCTGGTGCTAGTAATAAATAAATAAATAATAAAACCAATCAAACAAACAAACAAACAAAATGCTACCCCACCCCCCTGAAAATAGAACACGGACAGGAAGTTTTGTTGATTATAAACATTCAACAAAGAAAAAGATCGGTTGAGGAGGTGTGATATCTCACAGGCTCAATAGTAGACTACCGGTATGTACCATCCCCCCATTTCTTCCTGAAATGATAATTATAATCTGTTTGGTAATTTGTTGGCAAAAAAGTGTTCCAAATTCCAATGTTTCTGTGATTGAAGACACCTCGATCCGCTTCCTGCCTTACCTCCAGGTTTCAGTGATTATCTGTTTCAAGACTCTGCATCCTTGCTCCTATTACAAGAATGGGTAATAAAAATACTTTTGTTTTGACCAATCATCTACGGAAGACAATAAAACCTTGTACTTATTACGTAATACAACGCACTATAGTGAAGGTGACAAATACGACACATTGGGTGTAGTATTTCCTTCAAAGAATCAGAACAAAATGCAACCCCAAGCTGATAACTAGTTACTGGTTCAGCATCCTATCAGAGTTACTGCACATATATGATAATCTTTTTTTTTGTAGAATAGTAAAAATCGGGTTGAGAGCCAGAAGGACATTTAGCTAATGTACAATAGACCACCAATGTCCTTCTAGCTCTCCCTTAACGGTATAGTCTTAGCCAGACCATGCATCACATCTACAGAAATAGCAAAAATTGACAGGCCCCTCAATTTTCGGTGACGCCCCCCCTCCCCAACCCCCCTCCTCCCCGAAAGAAATTTATGTAAGATTTTAGTGATTTTATTTCATAGATATCACAAGAAACTTTTGATTTTAAAACGGTGAACGTTTAAAAGTGTAAACAGTTTAAAAGTTTACTTCTTAATTTCGTTTGTGGGGAGTGGGGAAACTAATGTTGGTCGCTCTCATTCATTTTGCTTTTCTGTCTGATAGTTCCACCATGGACACTACCACGGTTCCACAAGGTGTTATTACCAGAGAATTGCATCTTTTGTTATGCTTAGCTCTGGTGTGGACTTTAACACCAACCTCGATCTGTCTAGAGACTTGCCACTTTATGATAAAGCAATACATACGTTAGCACCTTACACCGGTCGGGAAGAAATTAGTTATGTTCCCTACCAACGGCCTGCATCTGACGTCGCCCAGACAGGTAATACCTAATGGACATTTCCCTCTTATTAAGTGGCATTTTCTTGTGAAGCCATTAGCGCTGGGGACATTGTCAGACACGTCATGTGACTGTATTTTCTTGTGTTGTTATGTCTCCCTTGCAGGTAAACACATTGACGGATCGAGAGAAATACAGGTGAGGAAGGTCGATCGGCTGAGGAGAAAATGGAAATACAAATATCAGCTCTGCGAAGAGTTTACTATTCCAGTGTTTGCATTAGAGCTTGAAAGAGGAAGAGGATAGGCAATCGCGATTGTTTATTGTTAGAGAAGGTAATGTTTGGTTTGGCACTAGGAAATCCACGAGCGCGGTCGGAGGAAGACGCGCGGCGTTGATAGACAACGGGCTATAGGGCAGGCGGCAAAACCAACAAGCACACCGCTGCAGCCGCTGAAAGCCGATCAGCAATTATTAGTCGTGTGGTATGGAGCCAGGCAAAGTCATGGAAGTTTGAGGAAATAACTGTTGTCTACTGTAGTGGTTACAAGTTTGAACGAATGAGTACATGCATTTTAATGGAGCGTTAACGAACCATACAAGTTTTAGGTCCATGGGAAAATGAACAAATTACCCCTAGCGGTTCTCAAGGACTTCGTTTTTGGAGAGCATCATCACGCGTGCACTTTCACATTGGCCTGCCATCGCACACCAGTACAGAGGGCAGCTTCTTGGGTCCCTGGTTCTAGTAAACTCAACATCTACACAATAATTCGTGCAGTTTAGTTTTGGAGCACAGAGCAGAGGCCTACATTATTTTGTGACTGTGAAAAATCCTTTTCGTGTACGGAAAATGGAAATTGATAACGAGTGTTAGCTGAGATGTTCTGCATGGTAGTAAGGGACCCGTGACTTTTCATCGCTCTCTAGCTCTAGTTCTACTCCTACTCCTAGATACCAAATCACACACACGATAGGAAGTCGATGCAGCGAGTTGAGCGAAATTGAAAAGTGAGCTATTCGAATCGTCAGCGTGTAATTGGAACGCGATAACAATAATTTCTACAATTTCTCTTGTCTTATTCCATCTAACTATAGTCTTCCTTTTATCTGTACTTTCTCGGGATGTAAGTTATAACTGTCCGATTATAGTCGGTCCTTGGGATTAAATAAGCTCATCCATTTCATCTGAAAACCGAAGCCAAACAAGTTTGGCTTTCATTGTCTTCGTTTGAAGGCGATTTAGATACTTTGCGCTAGAAAGAATACGTGATACAAACTGTTTGCATGGGGTAAACATTTTGATTTAAGTTATGTGGAAATATAGCTCTGGCTTTAAAGCGAAACATTAATTCTAGACATTCGTTGTCATCTAAATGGAGTTAGATACTTTGCGTCGAGTGCAACACTTGACGTAAGTGATGATGCCATTGACATGAGTTCGAGATAAAATAGTTCTTACTCTGAGCAAAACATTTAATTTGAAGGAAAAAAGGCTTCAACTTTGTGCTTTTAGCTTGTTTGAAGTGGACCTTGATATTTTGCGACAAGTAACCTTAAAAGCTATGAAATACTGCTACAAGCCATCGACATGGTGGTAAAGTTTTGATTCGAATTCTGTGAAAATTGCTCTGATTCTGAGCAAAATATTGATTTGAGATGTTTTGGAGCGGTGCACATTGGCGCATGCACAAGGTGCGTATTGCAATCAAGACCGGGTTCATCGCAACGCTTTCTTTCTGCCTCGTCCAGCTCGTTTGGTTACCACGAGCACCGTACCAACGTCGGGACGATGTCGCCATCCAGGGGGCATTGAAAAGGAAAGCCGACGTCATTGACTACTCGTCTATTCAGGCGCTGGAATCGAGCCCCGTCGCGAAGTCGACAGGACAAAATGGCGCCCAAAGAAAACTGTCGTCAGAAAGTGAGGCCGATGAGTTCCCGCCAAATTTTGGACAGCAGAGGCCTGGGAAATTTAATAATGGAATTAATCAGGATGTTGGATCTGCGCGTTTTGATAGGAAGTTGGAGAACTTGCGTGCCAGTTATGATATTCCAGCTGTACTCACCGATTATCAAGAAACAGAAATGGAAAGGAATTATGATAGGCGATCGCCAGGAGATAAACTGAAAAGAGAATTCGCCAAGATTCGAAATCATAAAAGAAAGACAAGACTGCAGCAACAAAAAGGTACGTGATATTTCATTAAATTTATTTTTTCTTTTGTTTGCTCAATATTCTACCTTTTGTGCAACCAAAGTCGCATAACTTTGAAATCCCAGTCTTTGTTGTTTATTTATTTGTTTTGTTAAGCTTTTGATGATTTTTTTGGGGAACCCTCAATGATGAAAGCTTCATGAGAGCAAGGGACAGTGGCGGATCCAGGGGGGGCCCGGGCCCTCCCTAGGAAAAAACAGGTAAAAACACCCTTTTTGAAAAAAGAAGATGGGCCCTCCTGGCGCCCAAGGTGGAAAAAATTACCCTTTGGAGAAAGGTGAAAATTATTTGTTTTGCTCACTACCTACCCCACTGAGCGAAAATCGACCGGCACGATTTTCAAATTTTCGCACGAAGTGGGTTTAGGCACCTTGCCGCCGGCTGGATCCGCCCCTGGCAAGGAGGGGGCAACATGAAAGAAATTGGAGAAGTTTCATGTAGTCACTTTAAGAACTCTATTACAAATGAACTGGGTATACATTTAGTTATCACAGGGGAAGTCCACCTTGATATTAAGTTGGTTTTAATAGAAGTTTTGAAGGTGCAATCAATCAATCTTGCGAGCTCCCCTCCCATTTGCCCTATACTAAACAAAACAACTTCAGAAATGTTTATGTCCCCTTAAGAAAATTATCAATCATGAATTCACCATACGTTTTTATACAAACCTTGTATAAAACAAATCTATTCCATCATCAATAACTAAGAAAAGTGAAAGATCATGACATTTTCTGTACAGAGCAAATTGGAGAGGAGCTCGCATGATACGTCGCAGTGTTGCCAATTTGTCTTTCACTGATGGCAACAAAGTCGTAACTTTCTAATTTCTAATCGCATTTTGCTCAGACTTTCACTAATTTGTTTCTCTCATTTTTCAGCTTTTATTAAACCAACTCAATATCAGGGTGGACTTCACCTTTAAATTTGTAGGCTATATACCGAAGAATGTAGGTCGTATTCCCGTTTCATTACTTCACCAGGAAAGCTTACTGTGTGTTTCTTTTGTCAAGGACTGGTTGATTGTTAAGTTATTTGTAATGGCACCATTCACAACATTTCGTATTTCAGATAGCAGTAAATCATCGTATGCTTATACGCTCGCGAACAAAAACCCTTGAAACGAAAATAGATATTTTGTAGTGACGGATTCCGTAGAGAGATTTATTGCTGGAGCCTTGATAAAATTATGTGAATTTGCTACTTATTCATTGCATGAAAGAGTGCAAAATGCGATTAGTGTGTAGATTTTACCCAGCACTATCAACAAAGCGTTTCGTAATTATCCATGGGAATTTCTTCAAATTCGGGAGAAAAAATACTTTACAAATATCAGAATGATACGATTTTATTTCACAATTTAGGTAAAGTGGATAATATCCATGTATTCTCCTTGTGTAGGCGCATGACTGGCTGCACATTTTTAGACAAAGATTTTCCTCAAGATTTTGTTTACCCAGGAAGTTGAAATTTACCTCTGTAAAATTAAAGAAAGAAAGACAATTTTTTTCGGTGGTATTTCTACATTCATCATTGATTTGTAGGCTAAACTTAATGGAACAACGCATTGTATGTAGTTCTATGGATTTTTTTCCTCGTCTTTTTGAACGCGTTATAGAGAAGAAAACAATCTTGAAATAGAACAAATCATAATTTTCTACGCCCTGTATTGTTCCTTTCATTTTAACTTTTTAGCGACGAGAAGGCTTTAATTTAAAGAGTGCGAAGTTTCTTATCTAAGACTGGAACGTCCAGCAAAATCGAATTAGGAGTGGAAAGGTTAATTTGATAAGCTATAATGGAGCGTAACGAGATGAAAATTGGAACCATACTGACTCTCTTGATTCAATCAATGGTGCCAATATTGTATTCGTGTGGGTGTATCCGAATTCACACTTTCGCTTGACTATAAACTGTATATGGGAAACACTTTACACCAGAAAATTTAGCCTGGGTTGTTCGGATGTGTGGGGTGGGGCGGATTTGGACAGTAGGAGGGGGCACCCCCAGTGGCGTATCCAGCATAAGGTGAAGCCGACCGATGACCACCCCACAAACCTTCATGAATAAGATGATGATAGTAACCATCCGTTTTAGAGTAATCACACTCGTCTCAGTCACGGAGGGGTGTTCACAAATTTGAAAATAAAACTGCGGTAAGAATCGAGCTAAAATGCCCTTTGCGCACGAGGCGTCATTTCCCTGACGTAGGACTGCGTCAGGAACTGGCGCAGTCTTTGACGCGTCATGTGAGAGTGATAAATGATATCGTACCAAAATTAGATGCGAAAGGTATAGTGAAATTTATTTTGCTTTGAATTATTGACGTTTCTAATTGGCTTTATAGGTTTGATTAGCGCAAGCAAAAACACAACCTAAATAACGGCTCATGCGCGACGGGCATTACAAAGCGTTAATCAAACCAATCTAGCTATGTAATGAATGCAGACTCATCATTCCAAATATTCAAAGCAGTCATGTTATTCATAGATTGACCTTGTTCCCTTTGCGTCCCCCAATTTATCACCCTCTTAATCTTAATGTAAACTATTTAATTTGGCTGGCAACAAGAGATAGGAATGAGTGCTCTTTGATTTCAGTTTCCAAAGCACAACACAGTGCATGGTTATATTTTCTTGTAATAAAAGATAGATTAGCCCTCCTCTGTATTCCAATGTTTTGAAGTGCGTTGGTTTTGATTTTGTTTGATTTCAACACACGCTCGAAATGATTCCAAACTGTTTTTTAAAAATGTAGTTTGCTACACTCGTTATCTTGCTGGCCAGAGACTCCAAAAGCATCTGGCTGTTTTAAGGGACTTAATAATTTCATTTTCATCTCATCTGTAATGATAAAAAGCCCTATAAATTCATTATACGCATTGCGTCTTCTTTGTAAAGACTAAAGAGAGAATCTGCAAAATATTTAAAAATCATGATTTTTATTCGATCTGGCACTTATAGTTCATGTGCCAACGCTCTAAAGGGCAGTCCCCGCCCCCATGGAGACACACATCACATGCAAACATACAAATACTGTGCACCCCGACCTGAGTGTCGGATACAATTGATTCTGGCAGGTATTTTTCATGACCTAGATCGAGATAACGAAATGAAATAAATCATTTGATCGGTGGGATTTACTTCATAAACATTATTTTGGCAGGCAGTTTTGGAAGAAAAAGGTACAGCCGTACAGGCTAGTTATAAAAGCTTTGCATTCTACTTGAATCGAACTCACCTCTTACAATTTCATATGGTGATGATGGTAGTTGAATCGTTGTGGCTTAGAATGTATGGGGGAAATAGTTGAATATTGTAAGAAAAATGACTTCCTTTTCGATCAGTATAACAAGAATTAAATTTGTAACTCGGTGCGAACTATGAATATATTTGAAATAATAGTTATATGGGATGTAACTGGAGGAGGGGAGGGGGGTGGTGGGTGTCGTCGCTTGCCCGAATATCAACTTCCCAGGTTTTTGATTTTGAGAGCGAGCAAATATTTTGACAATAATCTGTTTAATAAGAGTTAAAGATAAAGTTTAGTTCAGGGGGGTGTTTCACAAAGATCCTAAGTTGAACTTATCTCTAAGTTGGACTTAAAAAATATTGAAAGCCGTTAGCATCTATGAAAATATTTTGTGCACATTTATTTTAAAAGGCATAAAATGTTGATTCAAATCATTCATATTTTCTAATATCAAGGAGATTTCATGTTCTTGATGTGGAATTTATAAAAAGTCTAACATACTTGAATTTTCGCTGTTGAATATATTTTATTTTAAGGCTACAAATGGCTGTCCATTTTGTAAGTCCAACTTAAAGTTAAGTTCGACTTAGGATCTTTGTGAAACACCTCCCTGGTCGTGCGATTGCATTGTGAAAGAAACGATGTGGAATTGATCAGAAAAAGTTGATCATGTAGCATATAAGTATTGGTGTGTACTGCCAAAGAGATCTCCTTGGTACTGCAAGGTTCTAAAGAGATCAAAATGATAAAAAATAATTGGCCCAGTTTTGGTAAAGTAACAAGCACTGTACACAGAAAGATGTATATGGGATTACACGAATATGTGGCATAAAAATCGGGCTCATTTTTAAGCTGTTACTTGTCATATTTAGAATATATAAAGGCATTTGAAGAGCCATGCTTTTTTCTCTGATGTTCTTCCACACTTGCATAATAACAATGATAACGCTCACAAATTATTTTTGACCTCTCCCCAGAACTCAATGTTATGATAAACGATAAAGTTACGCATATTTACAAAAAGAGGAGACACCCCTCCCCGCCCCGCCGCCCTCGGATCAATGATAATCAGTGCTTACACATCGCCACTGCAACATTCCAGACAATAATCATGATAGATGAGAATCATTATCGCAGTATGGAGACACTTATCTTTTTCAGTTGTCGCTACCTAGGTCTATCTTCACGTCTATTTACATTTCGGGAAGATAATCTTCTTAAATTGTTTTCATGATGCAAGAGTGTACTCAGTCTTCTTGATCAAATTATTTTTAGCTGATCTGACTGGACCGACTCATGGATTTGTTCTAGCAAGACGTACAAATTGCATATTATGCTATAACGTTAACCACTGGCGAACATGGAAGGGGGGGGGGCTCGGGGCTGCAGCGATTAAGAAAAAAACCTCATTTGCCTTTGCGACAAAACACAAAATTCCAAAACTACAAAACTACAAAACCAAGTAACCGTGTTCTATCACGGAGCTCAAAACGTATATTCACGATCTAAACTATTAAACGTCACCTTTCCGTATCCCTTGCCAATCATCTTCTAATTCCACAAGGGATGAAAGGTCACTTGTTTGTTTTATATAAAAACACATACGGCTACTGACAGGCAATTATAGAAGTCATCACTCGTCGCAATCCGGTCGTGACCCCCCAATGGTACAGTTCAAAACTGATCGAATCTCCCCCGATTTGTACTATTTTTATGCTATGTATTTCGTTCAATTCTAAAGTTAATGGGCTATAATTTTTTTTGTGCGAAATTGAACGTTAAAGTTGGATTCATGAGTTGAAGTTGATGTTTGATACCGTTTTCATTCATGGATTCATATTGCGGAAGAGGGCTTTCAAATATTGGGGAAATTTCCTAAATTCCTGTGATTTCGGATTTATGGAACAGTGCACGGCGTATCCAGAAATTGACCGGCAGTGCATACAGTTCAGGGAGGAGGTAGATCCTCCCAGATTGGAGGTGGTGGCTTGAATGCTTCTGGGCAACCCCGCGTGTGATAATTCCACTGCAAGTTGTTTATGGGCCTTCAAACATTGGAGGGGTCGGTCGGCTCGCCACTTTAGGTCCCCCCTCTTCCCCTCTCTCTCTCTCTCTCTCTCTCTCTCTCTTTCTCCCTCCCTTCCCCACTCTCCCCACTCTCCCCATCCCCCTCTCTCTCCCTCCTCTCTCTCTCTTTCTCTCTCTGTTTATCTAATTCTTCCCCCTCCCTATACCACTTTCCCTCTCTTCCTCTCTCCATCCCTCAATATCTCTCTTTACCTCATTCCCCGTCCTCTCCCTCACTGTCCTTTCCGCCTCATCTCTCTTTCTCGCCTTCACTCTCCCCTCCCCACTCTCTCCAATCATCCCCCTCTCCCCTAGATCCCTCTCCCTCTCTTCTCCCTCCCCTCCTTTGACGTATAATATTTGTTTCTCCCTGTCACTTTCATTCGACTACACAAAATATCTTGAGACGTTATTGAAGTATACAACCCTCTAGAGTGGTACTCATAACGTCATAAGTTATACAATGACAGATCTTGTTAGCGTTGAAAGTGAGGAAAATAAAAAAAAGCTTCGAAATATAATCGGGTAGAATGTCTTGTCCCCCACATGGGAGTGCATCGATATGAGGCAGGATGCCCCTTTTCAGCAGGGCTTGTGTTATTCAATGACACAAGAGGTCAATAACGATTTTATCAAACTACACACCCTCATTTTAGTTCAATGTAAAGGTAACGAGGCTTGGTTTTTATTGTAACACGTGATGACCATGATGTCGTTTGAACCAACCTTTATACATCATGCATGAACAATTGTATCTTCTTTCCCTATATTCGTAGATTCAATTTCTAGACCTTTCACATTGATTTTAATAGCTCACATTTTAACATTTCCCATCATCCGTGATGCTACAGTTGACAAAACCACCTTTATTTATTCTCTTTGAGCCGTTTGTCCATTTGATTTGGACATTTCATTTGGACATTCACTTTGGACGAAAATGTAGGAATATCATTACCTCTATTGTAAGGACAATATATGTACGTTATGTTTGTCAAGATTATTTCTCGTTCATTCTAGTAACAACCTTCCCACCTGTATGCTCTGAAATAATTATCAGCATAATCAGACATTCAAAATTCCTATTGTTTCACCAACCCAAACAAAGCATCCGGTTGCCCTTGCCATCATTATTTTACTAAACTTATTAGACCAAATAGCTAAAGAGGCCAAGTGCTCTTTAGACTAACTGGTGGTTAGACTAAATGTAGAATGCCCCAAAACAGGCATCAGACCAACTGGCAATCGGGCAAAGTAAAACAAGCGAAATAATGTTTAGATAATGTTTAGATCTCGTGAAAATAGATGCGATAAGACGAACTGGAAATTAGACGAATTGGAATGAGACGAATTGGCGTTAGACGAATTAGCGTTGGACAAAATGGGACTTTGCCCTTCTGACAGTGTACAATGTTTACAAGGTAATGTTGATGAGGCGAAGCAGAGACCAACCAAACAACACTGTATTGTATTGGACAAACTGACAAGTGGACAAAGTGAAATGAAGGCGAAATCATGTTTAGACCTCGTGAAAATGGACGAACTGGTGTAAGACGAAGTGCTAGTAGACTAATTGGCATCAGAGATGATCAGACCAAATGGGATTAGACGAATTAGTATTAGTCCAAATGGCAATTTTCCCTTCAGACATCATACAAGTTTAATGCTGATGAAGCGTAGCGTATATTGACCGTACACACATCACTGACATTGACCTTGTCTGCGGGGTTCCACTTTACTCTGTATCCAGACTTCGTGGGAACTCCAGCCAATACCTCACCGTCAAAGTAGGCCTACACCATGGCATTAGCCTCTTGTTCAATATTTATCAATTTTGATAAAATGATTTGGTATAATATTAAAGGATATTAATCCGTTGCAAGTTTAGTCATTTATACTGCCAAAAAAATGCACGAAACGACAATTCTGTGAATATTGTCTGGTTTTAATCATGTCAATATTGGCCTTCAACATGTACAATGTTTTATGAAAATATATATATATATATATATAATATGTGAAATGATGGTGTACTCAATTTATAATCCCCTTTTTAGACATAGAATTTTCTTCATTTTGATACTCCTATTTTAAAGTGACGTCAATAGTGAATTTAGTTTGAGACATACCCCCTCCTTCTCTATCTCTGTCTCTGTCTCTCTCTCTCTGTCTCTCTATGTCTCTCTGTCTCTGTCTCTCCCTCTCCCAGAGGCGGTACTCCGGGGCTGGAGGGGCACAGTGAACCACTTTTTAAGGTACCCCTAAAGTGCCCCTTATGTTTTGACAAATGCCCCTTTTCCTGTGTAAGAAATGTCCCTTTTCACTTCTTATAAGTGCCCCTTTTTACCTCTGATAAGTGCCTAATTTTACTTCGACACATGCCCATTTTCCTTTCTAAAAATAACCCTCTTCCCATTTCTTATAAATGCCCCCTTTTCACCCTTGATAAGTGCCCTTATCCAATCCTGATATATAGGCGCCCCTTTTACCTTGACAAAGTTCCTTTTTCCTTTGTAATAAGTGCATTTTTCCTCTCTAAGAAGTGCCCCTTTCATCTCTGATGAGTGCCCCTTTTAAGGTATGAGAAATGCCCCTTTCTGCGAAAGGCAGTGTAGCGGGGGGCACAATGCCCAATATTTTATGAGAGCGAACTGTGCTCCATTTAGAAATGATTATAATCGTGCTCGTTTTCAAAGCTTTCAAATGTCCCTTCTCTAGGTAATTATATAAGAAGTGTGCCATATTTTACACTAAAACGTTTGCCCCTTTAAACTACCATGACATATTCTACTCAAAACTAGTCAAAGATGCGTCTTTTTGAACCTCATGTCCTTTTGAACTTCACAGAATGCCAAGGTAATCAATTACCGTGTGTTCAAGAATATAAAGGTTTAGACAAACTCAAGGCAACTACATTTACATTACCAAATGTCATTCATGCTAAAAAGATTGAGACATAGTTACTATTCATGCTATGACAAGATGTTACTATTTCTCTGCTCTCTCCCTTTCTTTCTATCCTATATGTTAATCTATTTAAGTATCACCCACTTTCTTGATGTCTTTCTCTCTCTCTCTCTCTCTCTCTCTCATTCTCTATATTTCCGTCTATGCTACCACTCGTGTTTTTCTAACTTAATTTCCATTTACTTCCTGTAATTGATATCGTACAGTTCCCACACTTTCATTTGTCCTTTCAATCAAATGCAATTATAAAGCGTATACGAATCACAAAAATAAAAAAAATCTGGACTTTCTACAGTTCATGGTTAGATCTTGGTTAGTACTTAGTAGGGCATTATCGTAAACGGGACGGAAGTACGATTGTAGCCTATTTATTCGCATCGGATGTATGGTTGTCTGCTAAGCCTGATTTTCGAATCATAGTCGATATAATCTCTACCCTGAACATATCATTTTATCCTTTTTTTTACAATTTACGCAGTAGGAATAAACGTTAGACAGTAGGTCCCACAGTTGTTGATTCAGTTTTGCGTGTAATATAGATTTTCTTTCATTTTTCTTCCTGCATATTTCCCCCAATCTTCGTTATAAGACATTTAGTCCTGGGCCAGGGAGGCGTTAAGTCTAAGTTAAAGTATTCGAATTAACGCCACTCTGTCTTCCAACAATACAACTTTTCATCATATTAACGTGATAGGAGAATCATTGAATTTATCTGCTTGATTTTGTTTTCTTGTAACGGGAGAGGGGTTGTAGTGTAAAACGAAGAAAAGAAGAGTATGTGTCACACGTGAAAAAGATAATTAGAGGATTCCATTCTATTTCAGTACAATGAAACCTTTAATTTCCTTTCATGAATGTAACGGATACTCTTTCAAAATGTACATCCCAATTGAACTTAGCAGTGATTAATCGTACTTGTATAGATACATATAATTATATACATATATATCTTAAAATTATATTTCTGAATTTAATTCTAGGCGAGCCTGAAGATAAAACGCATCAGGTGTTTGTACAAGTCAACAGAACCAGAGCAATATCAGCGCTTTTCGACGGCGAGCACGACATCCATAAAAACAGAAATGATATCTCCGGAGTTAATGGAGAAACATTTTACAAAAGTACTCTACCATTTGAGGATCCAGGGTATGTCTGGAGGGACGATGGGCCAGGAGAAAATGGGAAGGGTGTGGTGATTGCACCTGAGGATAAGAAGATGGCGGATGAGTTATTCAAGAAGCACCAGTTCAATGTTTTTGGTAGTGATCAGATAGCGTTGAATAGGACGCTTCCAGATCATCGTCCTCCAAGGTAAGATTACCACGCATCTGTTAACACTCTTTGACCACACCCCCATGCCCATCTCAAAACCACCGTGTTCCAAACCCCAGTTGACAGCGTCCCCTGACCTTACCACACCACGCCCTTGCCCTATCCATCCTCGCTTCTTGACGTAAACTTATCGTGCCCCACACTCAAAACACCAATCCGTGATCCCAAATCCACTTATAGTCACGTCTTTTGACCACACTTCACCACTCTCTTTGACCCTAAGTTAAGGCACTCCAGACTCATGCCCACTAGGTCACCACGTCCCCTGATTCTCAATCTCTCAGCCCCTGACCCTACTACTTCACACCCCAGACTACTCCCTACTCCTTCACCATACCCGATCACGCTCTTTGACACTTTTTATTTTAAATTTGACAACAATTTTATGTTAGACATGTATTGACGTTGATAAAAATGGCTTTCTTAGTAAGGTTTGGCCAGTGTACTTAATGAGGAAATTGGATACACTGATTTGTTAACAGTTTTGAGCACATTGAGTCGATTGACTTCTTCCGCTTGTTGTTGATTTCATAAATAATAATGAAAAACAATAATAGAAATAAAAAATTGAACTCGTAAATGCTGGAAGAGTAATTCAGTATAATCCTATAAAATCGTCCCTTACATGAGCCTTTCATGTAGTAATCTAGAGCAACCTGTTTTATCGCGCTCCTACTCTATTTTTCTTTCTTACTTTTTCTTTCTAATAATTTCTTCTACCATTTCATCATCCTTCCCGACGACGCAGGTGCCGTATGTTTCGATATCCTCACGACCTTCCCAGCGCTTCGGTCATCATCGTCTTCCACAACGAGGCTAAGAGCGTACTCCTTAGGACGATCTGGAGCGTCATCGTACGATCACCGAGACACCTGTTGGAGGAGATCGTGCTGGTCGATGATGCCAGTAGTCTAGAAGGAGGTACAGGATCGATAATTTTTAGGAGTTAGGACTTTATACTAAATTGTAAATGTTGTAGGTTACATTAACGAGTTCCGTGAGGTAAATCAAATTACTATTATGTATATGAAAGCCTGGCGACAAAATAATAATTGGTTTTCAATATGATGCACTCATATATTGCCCTTCCTTGGACAATATAAGCTCATCCTAATATTGTAAATACAGAATTATATTTTAGCGTGCGAAAAATCTTTACGCAAGTGTACCAAATTCCTTAAGTTTCATGCCGCGAAATGATTAAATCTTATCACTGAATTTGGTACATATTCACAAAGGCTTCTTGCCATTACAATTGCTATTAAAGGTTCTAACTTATTTCGAAAGAGCGATGAAAGTTTGAGGAATATTTCGTTGGCCAAATTGTATTGATCCCTTTGGAGTTTACTTCCCAGCCGATTAAATCAAAATCTTAATTATATTGACCATACTCATTATTTTACCCGTCTCTTTGCATTTGATCTGAAACCGCTTCAGACCTTATCAAGGAAATGTTTTCTTGGTCAGACTTTTCCGTTAACTTCCCTAAATTATGTTATCGTCATGCACTTGATTAATAAGATGTACTGAAATTGGAGGGACTTTCCTTTATTGAAAGGAAATTACGAGCATGTGTCCAGTCTCAGACTACTACAAGTACTGGTCAGATTGATTTCAATAGCACGCGACATGTCTGACCTTCCGGCTACTTTACAAATGACCAGGGCATTCTGGACACGACCTTTCAGAAATAAAATGACCCTTGACAAAGATAATTATAATGACCCGTTGCATGTTTCTTAAAGAGACCTCATGGCAATTTCTGTGAGGTCGTTTCATATTCGGACGTTTAAATATTTCCTTTTTTCGTATAATATGTTAAGAACTTTTGTACTTGGCTTCGACGAATAAGTTGTCCGATTCGGTGACCTGACATTTTCTCCTGCGAGAATTGCTCCGGACTTTATATCGTCAAACTAGGTATATGGTTAGGGTTAGGGTTAAAATTGGGTTTAGCACGGTTAGGTTGGGTTTAGGGTTAGCGTTAGTGTTAGGGTTATGTATAGTGTTGGGTCTAGGGTTGAATTTAAGGATTCGGTTAGGTCGGAAATTAACGCGGATCAATTGTCATAGGAGCATATGTCGTACAATTGTCTGATTCATTACAATGAAACTTCAAAGACCCATGTGTCTCCAAATTAAATAATCATCTATCCCTTACGAAGCTTGTGATCGTTAATGAAATTATTTTGCTGCATGTTTCCCTTTAAAATGTATGATTGAAGAGAGAAGAATGAAGATATTCTTTAAAAATAAAAGCACAAAACCATTTATACATATTACGTTTATTTACTCTTTTAAATGTACGCCGTCAACCTGCCACTTTAAGACCTTAACAGACGTTGCTATTATTGTAATCCCTCTCTCTACATCAGGGTATTAAATCCTTCATCATGCAGAACATCTCTGACTTTAAATCATAATCAATTTTTGTTGTTCTTCAGAAGATTGGTATAGGGGCTGGCTCGAAGATTACGTCTCCCATCTTCCCGTACCTACGCGGTTGCTCCGCATGCCGCATCGTAGCGGAGTCGTAGGGTCCCGACTCGCAGGAGTGTCGGCAGCAAGTCGTAATGCTACCGTGCTAGTTTTCCTGGACTCGCATTGTGAATGTACGGAGGGATGGCTGGAACCGCTCTTGGACTGCATCAATAGAAACAGGTTTGTGTAATCAAAAAAAGAGAAAAGAAAGGGGGAAAAAGAAATCAAACGCACAAACAACCAAGCAACAAAAATACTAGCTCCTTCAATACTCTTCCGTGTTGGGAAGAAATGTACAGTACGTAGAGCACAGTGTTAAAACGATTTGAAAAGAGTTCAGCTGAGATGCCCAGGGTTGTTCCCCGAGTTTAGGAGGATAATGCTGGATAATAGGCATCTGTGTCACATGAAAATCTGTAGCGAAATTTGTGGAATTTCAAAGCAATGATTAATAGTTCTATACTCAGCTCACCAAATGTATTCTTCATTTTGTTCTTTGTTTCTTCCATTTTCTCCCTTTTCAGTACTCGCGTGGTAAGCCCTGCTATTGACTCTATCAGTGACACGGATTTCTCGTATACGTTCATCAGAGGCATTGCTCGAACCGGCGGCTTTAGCTGGTTCCCAGAATTCATGTGGACACATGCACCACAGAGGGAGATGAAAAGGGTGTGGCAGGATGCTGCGACACCGTTGAGGTGAGGATGCGATCCTATCCCAGTGTGACTGTCTGAGATGGATGAAATAAATGTTGAAAGACGTAAGGATGCGATCAGAGAGTATTTGTAGAATGCAGACTGTTTCAGATGGACACATGACATGTTTCGCAAAGAGAGAGAGAGAGTGAGAGGTGAAGACAAAAAAAAATGGGGGCAAGGGTGCGATCCATTGAGGCGTGTGAGGTGCGATGGCTCAGTGGTAGAGCAGTGGTCTCGCAACCGGAAGGTCCCGGGTTCGACACCAATTCGATGAGCTAGTGCCCTATGGTAAGGCATTAGTCCTCATTACTAAGTCCCTCTGAGAGGACTTAAAGCTGTCGGTCCCCTGGTTACTTACTCTGTGCAAGCATACACATGCTTTCTTAGCATTCAGGTAAAATCAACCAACCAACCAACCTTCAATTTAATCCCTAATATAATTTAGATTGACTTTATATCAGAATATGAAACAAATTATGGATGCGTTCCAGATAACACAAAAGGGGGTGGCATGGCCGACGTGGGGTGTTGGGTTCATGACTTGTGATAACTTGACAGTATAGAGTCTGACATAAGGGTCTGACTATTAGCCTCTACACCGGTATTGCATACCATCTTTTTTTATTTTTTATTTTTTAACTATTTTCACGAAATGCATGTAATTAAATGCAACAATACCATGACATTTTAGTCAAATTGGTGATACTTCTCTTTAGTTTCATTAGATATCATGCCTATTTTTCCACTATGTCGAAGAGTGAGTATTTTGAGGAACGCCAGGACCAATAATGGAACTGGAAAACTAGTTGGGCAAGGATGATGTTTGAACTTTCCAGGCGGTCTGCTTGTTGAGGTTAATTTAGAGAACATCGGAAACAAGCCTGGATTAAGATGTCTGCTTCGCTGTTCTCTTGAAGATCTCGAGGCATCTCCATGGTCATGACCCTTGGACTTGTCTTCTCGAGATCTTAATCACTCATCGCGGCATGTCACGTGATCCGTCAGGAACGAAACCTAACTGAGAATAGAAAAAATGCAAACACATATGCAAACATTTGATCACGATTTTGTAAGTAGTATGCAGCATTAATATTCATAAACTGTCGCTGCTACCAGCTTTTGAGTTTATCGACTCTGTTCATTATATATGACAGTGAATATTATTAAGGAAGGGGGCCTTGCAAGGGTTGGCTTGAGGCAGAGTAAAAATCTCTAACAAGTAAGGTTGGACAGCAAGGTTGGACATTCTAAATGTTCATATCAGGAGATTCCAAAACTCCTTTAATTTTTTATTGAAACACACACACAGAAATTGACTAGATTTAAAAAAAAAAGTATTTTAATTCATGATGATTTTTATGGTATCAAAATACCACCCCTCCCTAAAGGTCATTAGTGTTTTTCGTTCTTTTTAGGGATGCCTTTTGGGTTCTAAATCTACTGCCGCGGGACCAGTTAGGCGGCTAATTTCTGTTTGTGAAGGTGGATATGCCAGAAGGGGTTTGCGTCCACCCCCGCGCCTACTCCTCACCGACCCCATTCACCATTTACTCCCTTGTGATATAGCAGATTGATCTTCAATAAAGCAATGTCTCAAACCTACCCTGATGAAAATAGCCCCCTAGCTCCCTGGCCGGCTTGAAGCACCCTATAATCCTTGAAAGATTTCCGCTGGATAAACCCACTAGTGATGGACAGACTATTTCTGCTTCCGTCTCCCGACACCCATGGTATCCGTACCAAAGGTGACGTAGGATAGAATATAACATCACCTTATGATTGCTATTATGCAATATGACATCTTTGCTTCGAGGGACGTCAATTAGAATATACTACATGTATTACATCTTGATTGTTATTGTGAAATATAACATCCTTCCTTAGAGGGACGTCGAATAATATATTCTATTACACGGAAGTCGTTGTTATGCAATTGACGTCCTCGCTTCTTGGGACATCGAGTAGAGTATACTGTTACACTTTATTTGTTATTATGCGAAATGACATTTTGCTGGGAGGGACATCGGAAAGAATATACTATTACAATATATGATTGTAATTATGTAAAATGATATCCTTCCTTCAAAGGGACATCTGATGGTTTATACTTTTAAACTATGATTGTTCTATGCAATTTACGATATCCTTGCCGAGAGGGACGTCGAATAGATTATACTATACAGTATATGATGCAATTATTTTCGTTAAGCAATAACTCATGGGCTGTTTTGTGCGTCTTGTTTGCTAATTAAATTCAGAGACAAGGCGATAAAAGTGGTCATTATTTCACACTTAGATGCTTAATTATGTGATGACATAGACAATTTTTGTTTAATTTGGAGGGAAAAAAAGGGGTACCATATCTCCAACTAATGTAAAAATTACCCCAAAGTTTGTACTTGGGTTGAGCACGGCATGTTACTGATAAAGGAAATCATAAAACGTCTGTGTTTATTATTTACATTTTATTAACAAAATTCGAACGTATACTTTGGTGTTCTTTCAAATAATCAGATCGTTAAGACAGATTTATTACGCTTTTGTTTATAAAATGTAATATATCATACTGTTTTCCCCAGGTCAATGTCGGATGTGTCTCCAACTTGTTATTGTAAATGACATAGCTAGGGGGTATAACTGGTAGACTTTATTTATTATGCAAACACAAACGCAGGGAAGGGCTGGACGGGCTTAGAGTGCCGGGGGGGGGGGGTAGGAAAGGAAAGATCACGATTAATGTCTAAACATTGATTTCATGATTCCGAAAAGAAATTGGAGATGGTAAACCTAATAGACAAGATTAGTACTATCAGAGGCTTCGTAGAACCATGTTTAATCTGCAGGGATGCGGGAGAGATGTCAGACCGAAGTTTCCAACAGATTTGCCCAAAATTGCCCAAATACCGCCCCCATCCCAATGAATAATAATGAATGAATGATAAATAATGATAACATTTAAAAATTATGAAATAGATGAAATAAATTGACAAATATTACGACATCATTTGTTTCTATCCGACAAGGATGGAGGGTGGGTGTTTGTGTGTGTTGGGGGGGGGGCACAACCCCCGCCCTCTATTGACGCCCCTGGGTATCGTGTCAGGCACTTGCAAAAACAGGAAAGATGAAGACAGATCATCATCACGAAAAAGGGGAGCCAAGCCTACCTCTACATCTCCAGGATCAAAACATATTATGACAGCGCCGGAGAAATGCGAGCTAACATAGCCACGTGCAACACACATTTGATCAGCGCCGAGATGTATAAATCCGACATAACATCTGCTAAACATTTGGCTTAATCTGAGAAAACATTCGACTGGATTCCCAGCCTCTTGTGAGGCCTGACATGATGTGACATTTTCTATCCTCCTCCGATGGAGTCCGGGGCGTCAATAGGCCATTTTCTAAGGTGGGGGTGCGGGACAAAATTTGCCGACGAGATCGCCACAATTATTATTATCCCACAAGTAAAATAAAATGACTTCAGATTTTGTTGATACAACTCTTGTGAAGCCCGACATTATATGACATTTTTCTCGCTTCTCTGCAAGCTCTTGAGATTAAAGTAGGGCCATCGGTACGCCGCTTTAAATCAAGAGGGTGGATTTCTAGGACCAAATTTGCACCTATATTAGCCAACAAGCTTTAAAAAAAGGATCCCAGGATTTTTTTTAAATTTTACAAGAGTAAAAGGAAAGCGATCTTAATATTTTTAATTTTACCAAAAATAATTAATGGGGCGACACACAGCCCCCCCCCCTCCTCGCGACACTTCGGACATCATTGAAGACATCTCACTCCTCTGCTAGCCCTTAATGTGGGGTCAGGAACGTCGCTAAACCATTTTAAATTGGGGGTGGGGCAGGCTGTTTGACGGAATGGGCCGACAACAGCCCAAAATTATCAAACAAGAATAACAAGTCCTCGCATTTTCTTATATTATACTAACAATGGTTAAACAAATTGAGCATCAGATTTTCTTCTTCAGATTTGCCGACAGAGGTTCTCTCTTTTTTATAATCGGGGTGGCGCAGCCTCACCCCCTCCCTCTGGTGACGCCCTCGATACGATTTGAAGACCGACGACAATCATGTTTCAAAACAAGTATGTCTAACATGTCTGACAGCCAGATGAAGATCCTGTGACATTTTTCGAGCATTCGTGTCCTATCAGTTTGAATGTTGATCGCTAATATAAACTTCAGTCTGTACGCATTATAGCGCTTAAAGGATTTAAGATAATATCCATCATGTCGTGGAATCAACAGTTTTCTTAATATCTCTTTGATAATATTGTCAATTCAATGTAGTTCAAATGCCAATGTTCAATAACAATTTGTTCAACTCTAAGTTTAGTATTTCAAAAGAATTATTTGAAAAATATGGGTAAAGGCATTGTTCAATTTCCTGTGCTCGGTTTTTTGTTTGTTTGTTTGGTCGGTTGGTTAGGTGGTTGGTTGGTTGGTTAGGTGGTTGGTTGGTTGGTTGTTATTTCAATTGATCCTGGATAATAGTCTGACTGATTCATAGTACGTTCACATCCTTAATTAGTGGAACCACATTGGGACAAGCACACATAGAATCACAACTTGTAGCTCTATTTACTCCATTGTTAGAGATAGTATGCCTCTCTGAACGACACCTAAATGCTTCTGACTGATCATTTAAGAACGTGATTTCATCAATGTTAGTTAAATGTCATTAATCAGTTGATTTATTTGATAGCTGATTGATTTTAGTGGATTTATTAATTTCACTTTATGGTCTTTTTCGAGATTTACTTTAGTGATAACAGCTTATAACAGTGATAACAAATTAATAAAAAAATTATATAATTGATACATTATCAAAGTAAAGTAATTACTTTTTAGTAGTAACATACAAAACCGAATTACTACTAGTATATCCAAAAGAGGAATACTGGTTGGAAATTGCACTTGATAGGGTTTATCGGTTTTCAGACATTATATTTGTAAGTGCACAACCACAAGTCAGAATTCAAAGTAAAATCGTCATTCCACACGATATATAGCAGTACATCTTTGCGAAAGAAAATAGCGATCTCTTCTTGAAAACGTAGGATTAAGACAAGTATGATTCAGTCAAAAAAGTAGGATTACTAAGCAACGTTAGAAGATTTTAAAAACAGCTAACATGACTCATTTATGGATCTCTACTTCAGAAGATGTATTGATTGATATCTCACAGAAGTGCATTTTATTTAAAGGTACGTGTACAACAGAACTTTTAAATTGTTTGAAAATACATGTTGAAAAGTTTTGTGTGAAAGGATTTGAAGCAAAAATGGTATGGTTGGCGACGATGCTATAGAATTCATTTGTAGTTAATCCTCGAGTTTTGATGATGTATTCTTATACTCTAAATGAAAATTAACTCTAATTTTGCCTTACTAGAAATTGTTTATTTTTCTTACTTTCTTCTCAGGGATTTTTTCCTACATTCTGAGCCAAAGTAGGGGCCATATATTATTTTCACGACCGATTAAATACATGTAATTTATGAAACAAAAAGGAGTAATTTACAAGTCATGCAGGTTAAAGATTACAATTGAGATGTGATGTATCGGGTAAACCAGATGGATGGAATCAGTGTAATCATCGATTTGCATTTTAAAGTTTCTTTTAATTTATGTTTCTGAAAAGGAAGGGGTGTCTGCTTGCGAAAACTTTGAGAGCTGGTTCCACTTTAACAGCCTCCAAACTTACTTTTTCTTTAATTGAAGTGTTTATCGGAATCTTCCTGCCGGATATCCAATAAACCGCAATTTGTTGCCATGACAACTAAGGTGTTTACTTCCTTTGCTGCCTAATGTCTTTATTCGATTCATTCGTTAAATGATATGTTTTTGATGAAATGTGTTTTCATTTCATTAGCTATTTTTGCACCTCCGTTGCCAGGGCACAATTATTAGCTCACGCAGAGTTTACCTATTCCTTAAATGTTATGCTTAAACACTGTAGTCAAAATAGTATATATAACTATAATTAATCGGCCAGGATTTATTATATATATTTTAGAGAAAAAAATCGAATAAAGATTTGCTTCACTTTGAGATGATAAACATTGCATTCTAAAGCATGTCAAAGCGTATAGTGTGATGAAACAGATGCATGTACAGATGTAGGTCCCCCAATGTTTGTTCCTGGCGACGAAGTACACTGTATCCCCCCAAACCCAGATCGCTGCCCTTCCTGCCCATGTGCATGTCAATCCATACTTTTGATTCATTCATCACGTGGTTCCTCTTCTGGGGGAAATTCTGTTTAACTTATGAAATACAACTCAGCAAGCAAACATCTGGTACTTTATATGATAAGAGACAATGTTTCACGCAGGTATGAATTGATAATAAACAAAACCGGAAAGGGGAGCAGGTGTGTATGTCTGCATGATACGGATATACTTCATGGTTCAATTATTGTCCTACTACATGGTTTCGTGTGGAGAAAAGAAAAAATGAACGACGACAATTTGTTGTTCATTTAGTCTTATGTGATATGGTCATTTTTGCATTATTTCTCTTTATTCCCCGTGTGTATATGTTAATGCTTAAGTATTGTATTTTTATATCATATCCTATTTCTTTCATTCCTTGCATCATATGCATTGTCTTCCTCTCTAAAATAATATTAGAGCTCTTCGTTGACGGGGCGGATATCTCCCCCGTCCCACCATCGAGCCACTATCATTGCACGGGGGAAATGAAATAATCTTGTATCTGCTTATTAACTGTTGAAACATTCACACTTGCAACGAAACATTGCTTCATGGTTAACAGTATGATTATATTTTCATTGAATTACACCCTCTATTTTACGTCAACAGGACACCTACCATCGCAGGGGGTCTTTTCGCTATAGATCGAAAGTTCTTCAAGAGCTTGGGATATTACGATCCAGAACTGCATGTCTGGGGCAGCGAAAATCTGGAACTCTCTTTTAAGGTGAATAATTTAATAAATTTGTTTATCTTGTCAAGTAATGGATTTTGTTGTTGTTGTTGTTGATGATTTTCTTTTCTTTTCTCTCTCGCTGTGTTGTAAATAAAAGTAAAAGGACAGATAGTAAACCTGCAAAAACCTGACGGAAATCAGAGGAAACAATTTGTAGTGAGTCTGTAGGTCAGTGGCGAAGTATTGGTCCCTCCCTTGATTGGGAAGAGGAGGGGTCACTCTCAAAAGAACAATCCAACCGAGTGATGGGAGAAGTTGTATCATCGGTCTTTATTGTTATGTATAGATCATGCGAGTTGATATATATAGAACCAAAGAGATTTGATAGAACTGTGTTTAAGCGCTCAATACTGGAGGGGGCAATGGTTGGATATAGGGTAGTCAAAGGGGCTACTCTTGCAAACTGTACATCGTCAAGGAAAAATGGGGTGTTCGTATAGTCCATGAAGACAAGGTTAGATTTTTATTTAAAGCTTACACAAAATGTTCATATTTACAGGCAAAGTCTAAAAATACCACCAAAAAAAATCGATAAAATTACTGAATTTTATTGATATCCAATGTTAGATGATGCAACCCCTGCTTCACTGATGCAATAACCTTTTTCTATTTTGACATTAGTTCTGAAAGCTGTAGGTTTTAAACCGTACTTACCGCTATATCTTATCCAATGTGTCATAAACAAGTCATTTAGTTAGGGTCATAAAAATACATTCATGATCTATTTCAATTCTATCAAGTAATCCTTTTGGGACATCTCTGAGACAGGAATATTAATAGTGTATTGCCATTCCTAGTTTCCTGCGGAAATATTTATCGAGCAAATTTCCTGTGATTGGTGGAAATTAAAGTATTATCAACGCGGTTGGTGACCTTTGTAACATTATTAGTGGCGTGGCATGCGTTCTACCATTGAGGGGCACTTTTTAACGTGATGAACGGGATGCGAGATTTTAAAAAAAGGCCACAATTTATGGGGAGGGTGCAGCAGGGGGACCTATAACATTCTTCTTTCCTCATATTTCCCCATCTCCCTTTCTTGTTCTCATTCCTAATGTTTTTTGTCATCATTTGATAAGGGGGAATGTGCCCCGTGCCTCAGTAGCCGCTTTTAAACACATTTCTTTCGGAATGTCCCATTTGAGAAGCCAGGACCATCCTACTTTTATCACGAGTCAATCGTCATGAGTTATATCTTGTGATGTAGGGTTGAGTCAATCGTCATGAGTAATATCTTGTCATGTAGGGTTGAGGTCAAGTATTAATGCAGTGATGTGGAATGATTTACAGTGAAGGTATTTGGTGAAAATGTTCTGATGGTAGGTCCAAAATTATGTATTTGAAACAGGGCACATTTCTTCTCTCTTGCAAAATGTATTATACGTTTTTCATTTATATTTTCAAGATTGTTAAAATGATCTCATATACATAATAGATGTAATTATAATTTCTGTCATTTTCAATCATTATTGCTTTACTCTAGGTATGGCAATGTGGCGGAAGCCTGGAGGTAGTTCCGTGCTCCAGAGTGGGTCACGTGTTCAGATCCAAGCCTCCTTACGACTTTCCTGGCAACCCAGAGACAGTGCTCCTGCGCAACAACAAAAGAGTTCTGGAAGTGTGGGGTGGGAAGATTAAACACTTATTCTACGGGCTGACGCCAGAGTACCAGGCCGTGGATGCCGGGGACATTTCGTCCAGGGTTCGGCTGAGGGATGAGCTGAAGTGCAAAAGCTTTGAGTGGTATTTGGATAACGTATATCCAGAGAATATCCTGCCGCTCAACTTCCAGGCACTTGGAAGGGTAATGAGAGATTCTTTTTAGCCTCAGAATTAGAAGAAAAAGAAGACCAAACAAAAAGGCGGGGGTGAAACTCATTAAACGTTAGTCAGAGGCTATTGATGAAGATGATGATGATGGTGATGGTGATGGTGATGCGATAATGATGAAGATGATGATGATGTGATGATGATAAAACAAATCAAATTCGAATGATTAATCTGAAAGCATCAACAGATTTTTATTTTTTTGATGACTAGTTTAGATAGTCATTAATCATCTTTGCATCATGAACTCCTGATGGAGAAAATGTGACACTAGTGCTTAGGATTAAATTTCAATCAATGCGGTCAAAATACAATATCTCTTTTTTAGTTTCAACAAAGCATTTTTCATATCCCCTTTCGTTTCCTCCTCTTACTCTTCTTCATCTTCTCATTTATATTCTTCATCTCTCCTTTTTTTTTGTTCTTTCTTTCTTTCTTTCTTTCTTTGCCAATGTCTTTTATCAGAGTGTTTTGGGGTTAATTTTTATTTGACAGTTTATGAACGAGGGAGTGAATCTTTGCATCGACGTGCTCTATGCTACCGATGGGAGACGGATGGGGGCTCACCTTGCTGTGAATGCATGTCGGGAAGGTGCTCTTGCGCAGGTATGGTCTCACTGAAATCTTAGAAAATCATTTTCTTTGATTTTTGTAAGTTTAAAACGAGGTGTAAAGCAAAAAAGGGAAAACAATTCAACTCCAAACGAAAAACGGGAGCATAACCGAGTAGTTAAGCCTGTGGAATGAGTATATGGCCCAATGTAGCAAAATGTTTTACAAAATCAATTATGAAATATTTAGGATGGTATAAACAAGCCTCAGCAGAGTCACCTTGATAAAGTTAGTGTTGTAAAATGGTTATTGAAAATGTATTTGTCTAAAACCTCATATCTCATATCTCAAAGGCCAATTATCGTTTGTCTTTGGGTTTTTCGTAGCTCTGCTCTCTCCTGTTACTTGTTGTGATCGTTATTATAAAACTGTGATTTACTTTCGTTTTTTCATTCCTATTCTCTGCCATTTTTTCATTTTCTATTTTAAAAATGACCGATCACACTTTCTTTCTGTAAAACTGATATTTAATTCTTCACCTTAATTTCATCAGACTTTTTCGTGGAATGTGGGGAGTCAACTTCAGCATGACCATTTCTGTATCACAGCAGTAGAGGGCGACAATCATGTAATGCTCCTTGAATGCCAAGATGTTCACTACAACAGACGTCTCACAAATCAACAATGGCAGTATAACGAACAGGTGGGTTAGATGATATGGGTCCAAGAAAGTGATTATTTATCAAAGACGGATATATTCTTTTTCATATGCTAAATGGATTGGTTCTTCAAATCGGCTATAGTCTATTTAATTATTTTATTATTATTCTGTTTTGAAACGTTGTACATCAGTACTGGGTTACCTGGGTATGTTGTTTTACAAAGAGACAAATAATACTAAAATAAATCACGTCTTTTTTGTTTGTTCTCCGTTACTGCTAAATAATATGGAATAATCATAGAAGTTAGAGAGTGAGGACTACCTTTTTGATGAAATGAATTGATATGGATTTGTAAAATAACATTTGATGCTTATATTTCTGTAAAATTTGTAGGGCCATTGATATTAAGGAATGTAACCAAAATGGGCACAACTGGAAATATTGAAATACTTTGTTCTTCAATCTTCCGTATTTTAGGGCAAGCACACATCTAATCTACCAGTCAAAAATATGAGGTTTATGGAAGGATATCTACCAGTACATCATTTTTTTTTCTCTCTCTCTGATTCAAATAAATTCTAATCCTGTGTCCAGTGGTTTATTTTGTATGAGAGGACAACAATCCTTTGGAACTCTTTGGGAATTTCAGTTGAAAATTGAATATTAATTTATAGTGTATCCATTGGTATTTGCAAGTAATGATTGATTAAACTTGATTCAAAATTATATCAGTCGTATAAAACATTGACAAAGACATTAATCAGTGACAATTTTATAGAAACAGTTGATAATACATTACAAATATAACAAATAATTAATAGTGGAGTGACGATTAGATAAAAGATGTTTAATATTTTAGTACTTTCAAAATGGAACAGACGAACTGATTTTCATTCTTGTATCCGATTTCAATTTTCGCTTCAGATTGGAACATTACAGCATCAACTCACAGGCCTATGCATGGGACTGAAGAAGAAATTGGACAAAGAAGTGATGAAATCATATGTAGTACTTGAAGAATGCAACTCATTACCAACCCAGCAGTGGGCCATCTTAGAAACATTTACTGAAATAACGTGGAGATAGCACATGGCAAATATTTCAATTCAGGGCCCTGTTTCATGAAACTTGTCATCAATAACAAATGCTAATTTTCTATGACAAATTTGCTCTCATCCAATCAGGAGCCACGCTTTCAGTAGCTTATAACAGTAGTCGTAACTTGTTATTGATGACAAGTTTTATGAAACAGGGCCCAGATTTCGAATATAAGATCACAACTACTTTTTTTTTTAATGTTTAAAAACTCAAGGGCACTTGCAATAGCCTATGTTGTATATCCCATTGGAATCATGTTCAGACTATGTACTACAGCATCGTAATTTTCCCAAATTTCAAGCAGGATTGAAAAGGCTATTAAAATTGCCTTCAAGTTAAGGTGATTTTTTAATAGCCTTTGCGATCATGTTGATATAAGTAGCACTCTCTAAATTACAGGAGATTTAACCCACTTTTGGGGAGTCATATTAGGGATCGGTTTGTTTGAGGTGGAAGTCTGCTCTCAAACAAGTCCAAGTCACTCTCAAAAGAGTAATGAAATCACCAGTTTGGAGTGGATTACACAATCACTTGGAGTGGATTCAACCCCAAAGGAAGCGATCCCTCATACGAGTCCTAAAATAAAGTTGATTTCCACTCCTCGGCATGAAAAGAACATGATCGTAAATACTTTCAAGAAATCAACTTAAGTCAATTTCAGTAGCCTTGTTCATTGACTGTTGAATTGTGTAAACAGTACACTGTCATAATATAACACGCCTGATTCGAATATGATTTCTACGAGCAGTAAGTGAGTTGATTTATTGAAAGTCTTTTCGAAAGTGGTTCATGTTTAAGTGTGTGTTTTAGTGATTTACAGGGTCATATACAGGACCAAAGATTATTTTAGGACCAACCGAAACAATCTCTGACAAACAAGGGTAACCCCATTTTATTTGGACAAAGATTAACATGGGATATTGTGTAATCGAAATATATTGGTTTCACCGAAATTAATTCATGTAATTAATTTCTTATTGAAAATACCCATTATGGGTGATAAAAAAGGGGAGGAGAATGACTTCAATTTGTTTTTAAACAGAAAACTCAAGGCCCCCTTGCAAACATTCCTATAGAGATCTTTTATTCACGTACTCCTCGTTAAAGTGACTATGGCATTTAATTCCTCTTTATATATATACAAAAGAAGACATTAAAGCCGATTGCAGCTCCTATTTAACAAGAAAAAGTGTAGGATGTCGGACGTCATCTCCTTGGAGATAGCACTTAATGATTACTGAATTTGAGGAAATTGTGAGATCTCTAGAAATTAACAAATTAGATGCTAATATTTTTTTGTTTTGTTTTTATTGTGCCAAATTGTATCATTTGCCGAGAGCCAGAAGGGCATAACAGAGCTACATCAATTGAATACCTTCTAGCTCTCAGCAGATCATATTATCATATCATCGACAACTCACATTCTATTTGCCAAATTATTTTTATCTTTCTATAATGTTTGTTCTTGAAAACATATATTTTTCAACTGAATCATTCATACCCCTTGTAAATTTGATATTTTCTGTGTTCTTCGTAACTCAAGAATGAAAGGAGGACTGGTTTAATAAGGGTCTTTGTTGAATACTTTTAGATGTATAAGCTTTAATATGCCACATTCTCAAGAAACATGAATCGGGACAAATCAATTTTTCGCATCCTTGAAAAATTACAAAACTTGGTAAGGGTATGAATAATTTAGTTGTCAACTGTATGTGTAATGCTCCTTCCATTTACATGTTGTGAAAATATCTTATAATTTTGTATAAGATATAATTTTTTATAAAATATCTTATAGTGTTTTTTCTTTCCATGGCAAACATTTTGTACTTCATTGATGCTCATTTTCTTTGCAAGACCATTGCGTTTGAAGTCATTGTATGAATTTGTTTATAGAAAAGGTAGAGAATATTTTGTGTAGGCCATTTTCAATACAGCGTACTTCAGCTCGGGAAAGAAAGAAACTTTAAGAACAATGAAAAACATATAACCGAAGAATTGTAGTTTGATACAGCTTTTTTTTTCTTCTCGCATTTGACTTGCTAGAATTAGATATATGTTTGGACCAAAAAGAAAGCGCAATACATGATGTCATTATTTTTCAGAAATGGTTTTATTTTTAGCTTTCATTACAATATGTCCTGACCAAATATCTGTGTTGCTTAACTTGTAGTACCCCAATTACAACGAAGAGACACGCATCAGACCAGTCTATATCCTACTAATA
>CP137683.1:26261527-26366527 GCA_037976565.1 Mesocentrotus franciscanus | reverse complement strand
TTTATTACCAGGTAATAGAAACTGCGGCAGGTTTTTGTGGCGTTTATCGCGCCGTATCTGAACAATCCTTTAGACTTAATAGAGTGTTAGCCAGCACTGGTGCACTGAGCATATATATAGGAATGTGAAAAACCGACGAATAGGACTCGCGCGAAAAAGAACACAAATCAATCTCGCTTTCAAGTTCTTCCTTACGTCTCAAAAGACGTGGTACTACACGCATCAGAGGTTGGATCCATCTGGCATTCCACATCGTTCTCCGTGTTATAGGTGGCGTAGAGCTGGGTGAAACCCATGCCAAAGGCGATCAGCACGAAGACCAGGAGACAGGCGAATCGACCCATGTCCTTCAAAATGGCGCCGAAGGAGATTTGAAGAGGACCGACAAACTGGAACGCGACGGTTGCGTGGAGTAGACGAAGAAACGACAATATATTAGCCACTGCAATCATAACAAAGGGAGATTACATGAAAGTTTTTCAGCGTTAGTTTATATATTTCAAATATTCTTTCTATTTCAATCGATTCCCATGCTTTTCAATTATTATTTCGCTTGTATTGTGTTAAGCTATAACGATTCCGATAATTCATTTCATCCTCACTTTTCATTCTGTCATTTTGCAACAGTATCCTGGCCTAGTTAGTTATTTTTTGTTATCCTTGAAATAAATCATTTATACATGAATGTATTAATTGGCTAGTACGACATTGTTTTGAGAAAAGAATGTTTAATTGTAATCGCTCATGTAACGGGGTACTGCTCACACTCGGACATAGAGGGGCGCACATCCCTTTTTGAAAGTCATTGTGGCATACCTCAAAAATAGATGCCCGGCCCCTTGTTGGATTCTTGTGCCCCCCCCACCCCCTTCAAAGAGCCCTAGGTACGTCCCTGGCACTGACTGATTCTCCCACGTACCTGAAAAACAGATATCGGCGATGAGTTGTGGGTCGAAAGTGCCCCACCCCCGTCTCGTCACTTCATACTTGTCGAAATGGAAGTGAAATGTCTTGTCGAGGTTGAAAAATGTATGCGACGACGAAGTGACTGTGTCGTTGCTGATAGGTCAAGAGGGAGAGAGAGAGAGAGAGAGAGAGGGGTGGGGGAGGGGGAAAGAAAGAGGGAGAGAGGGGTTGGGGTAGGGATGGGGAGACAGCCAGAGAGATATTATGAAGGGGGGTTAGACATTGAATGAGATTGAGATCAAGAGAAAGAGGGAGAAGGAGAGTGACAATGAATAAGAGTGAGTAAGAAAGAGAGATAGAGAGAGAGAGAGAGAGAGAGAGACAGCGAGAGACATAGAGGTGAGGAAGAGGAAGAAAGGATGGAGGGTAACAGAGATTAAGTGTTTGAAAGAGGAAGAGGGGAGTAAAAAGGGGGGACGGGATTAGGAAGAGGACGGGATTAGGAAGAGGAAGAGAGAGAGAGACAGAGAGACAGACAGACAGACAGACAGGCAGAGGCAGCGAGAGACATAGAGGTGAGGAAGAGGGACAAAGGATGGAGGGTAACAAAGAGTGAGTGTTTGAAAGAGGAAGCGGAGAGTAAGAAAAGAGGAGGGATAAAGAAGAGGCAGAGAGAGACAGACAGAGAGGTAGAGAGAGAGAGAGAGAGAGAGTTGGGGAGGGGATAGAAATAGAACAGTGCGAGATGAAATGGGTAATTACCTTGATATTCGGAAACAAATCTTAAACTAAGTTTTAAACAAATACCATTAGTCTTCTTCTCCTTCTCTTCCTCTTCCTCCTCCTCCTCCTCCTCCTACTCCTCCTCCCCCTTCTTCTTATTTTGCTATTACCGCATATCGGACATTGAACTTTATAGGGGTGGTTTAGTATAAACCACTATACAAAAATATAATTGTTGTTGTATACTATCAGAAATTTAACTGGGAGCGAAAAATCCATCTATTAAATGAAAAATGAGCACGATTCACAAAGAGATTTATTCATTTAACCATTTTTAAACATCACGCGGCACCTTGATACAGCAAGCAACAACAAAAATATATCCAAAATATTATTTTTTTCGAAATTCAGTTGCATATCGCATACCGTAGTCTAGTGGCGTATCCATATCTAGGCCAGACTAGGAGGGGCAAAATATCACAGCCTACTGCAATTCATATAGGCCTAGTCCAGTAAGGAAACTACTATTTCACTTGAAAATCTGGTTTTCTTACAGGTGGTGTTACCGCTCAAAATGACATATTTTTGTGAAGAAAGAGCAATTCTTTTGAAAACAAATATCTACGTTTCTTTCGTTTGTATATGCACTCACACACTTATTGACTTAAACTTCTAGTATATAAAGTGGTCAATTTGTTTGTTTTTTCTTGATCGAAAATCTATTAGGATGGGCGAATTTCCTCCCCCTGCCCCTCCTTCAAATATGCTATTATCATTTACGAGAGAACATAGCTTACATGTACAAGATGTCTTCTTCTCCAGTCTGTTATCCATGAGCGAAATTATGAAGAGAGAAAACAAACAAACAAACAGAAACATAACAAATAAACAAACAAACAAACAAGAAACGTTACAGTTAAAAGTCATAAAAATTAATTTCTGAATATAATACAATAGCGCTTTCCAAATCATGAGACTTATATACAAAAATGAAGACAAAAAAAATAGAATTAAAATAGCATATTGAAATCAAATTCTGACATAATAGGATTATTATCAATGAAATACAAAACAAAGAAAGAAATTGGAGATTTGCTTAATAGAAACAAAAAACCTCACCAAAAAAGCCAATTATATTTAATAAAAATTGTACTGTACATAATGATCGCATTACCCTTGACAACAAGTAGTCATATCACTTATCAAGAACATTAAAAGTTGGTCACTAAATTGAAGCAGATATGATAGGAATTCAGAATTCATGTACAAGAAAAGCGTATTAATTAAAGAGAAAACCATAACAAGACAGCTAAGTCATTCCTGTCAAAACCAAATCAGGATTATCAAAGAGCAAGACCAAAATGTTGAAGAACAATTGACCGTCAGTCATCCCCGTATTATATCATCTTCTCTCGTCATCTACATAATATTTCAAACAATTTTCCGAATAAATTTGGTGAAAATTATCAAACGGTTGAGATTTTCTCTGTATTCAGAGTGCATATGTTAAAGATGAAGATGAGTTCTGGTCATGCGATAACATTGTGAAAGAAACTGTCTGGAATGAAGTGGAAAAAAGGTTGAATTGGTGTATCCTGTGTGATTTTGGAATCATTGAAATGATAGGAATTTGACCCAGCCTTACTGAAAGACACTGTACACAGAAATACGTATATGGGATTACTTACACACACACCCACACCCACAGACACAGCCACAGACACACGCACACACACACGCACACACGCGCACACACACGCACGCACACGCACACGCACTCACACACACGCACTGGAACAATGTTTCTTCCAGAAATTTCCGCTATTTTTAGTCATATTTCGAATATGCGGGCATTTGACATGTTTGAAGAGCAACCCCTTTTCAGCAGTCATTTCTACTATGAAATTTGTCCAAACTTACATAAGAAGAATGAAGAAACTCCACACAAAAACATTACCTTCACCAAAAATCGACGATTATCTTACCCTACTCGTAGTAATGCTTAGGGCAATGTATGACCAGTGGAGAGCTATTGATGCAAAATCAATTATATGCCAGTACACTCGGAGATATGTCTTCAAGCCTTGAGTGTAGACTAGCGTCATATGTTGCCAAGTCATTCCTTTACAATAGAGTCATGGGTATAAAGTGAGAAAAAAGAGGAAGGGTAGAGAAAGGTGCATTTGGAAAAAGACTCGGTGGAAAAGGCGAGAGAGAGAGAGAGAGAGAGAGAAAGTAAGAGATGGAGAAAGAGAGAGAGAGAGAGAGAGAGAGAGAGAGAGAGGGGGGGACACAAAACAAGAAACATATTTCAGCGGCATCTCAAAGAAACAAAAATACTTCTCAGAATCTGAAATTTTGTTGAGAGGATTATAATTTACAGCCAAGGCTTATGCTAATATTCAAACATACAACACAAAAGAGCGCCCGCAAACCCTTTTCGCTTTAAGACAGGGGGAAACAGAGACATCCCACCTAGTGCAACAGCATACGAGACCAATGATCTACGAGATCGGCAGCTCATGAGAGCGACAATTCCGGTCTCGCCAACATTCAGAAGAGTTGTCGGAAGATTCACGAGACCTAGGTCGTTCTTAACACTCTGATGATTTTTCAGAAGTTTCGGTCTCGCGGGCTGTTGCCGAGTAAACAACAGCAACAACAACAATAAGAATACTTACCTATGACCCATACAAACACCACGATGAAGCGCGACCCCAACGGGAACATTGTGTAAGTGTAGCGGACGCAATGGAATCCTCTAGGGTCGTGCCGGAAAGTGATGAAATCGGGACAATCCACCAGAGTAATACAGATGCCCATAGTCATGTAGAGTAGCGCGTGAAGAAAGAGGATTTGTGAACACGTCTGGAGGATGTGCTGTACAAATCTGAATGTGGGAGAGATGCATTGGCGGATCCAGGAAAAAAAACAGGTAAAAACACCCTTTTTTTGAAAAAAAAGAAGATGGGCCCCAGTCCCCTGGCGCCCAAGGGGTGGCGGTGGAAAAAAAATCACCCTTCCCGTAGGGAAAAAAATTTTCGGGTGCCAAAAAAAAAAGTTGTGCTCACTACCCCTGGCGCCCAAGGGAGGTGGCGATGGAAAAAAAAATTACCCTTCCCGGAGGGAAATTTTTTTGTTGTTGCTCACTACCCCCCACTGAGCGAAAAATCGACCGGCACGATTTTCAAATTTTCGCACGAAGTGGGCCCCTTTTTAGGCCCCCTCCCTTGCCGCCGGCTGGATCCGCCCCCGGAGAGATGGGGTGTGTTTACATATACAATATACACAAGATTACATTGTTTATATGTATACGTTTTATGAAAGGCGGAAAACAGATTAATTTTATCGATAAGCCTTCCTGAACGCAGAGGACGTGTGAACACATCTAGAGGGTATGCTGTACAAAGTACAAACCAATACGTGGAAGGGATGTGATATGTTTACATATTCTTAAGATAATAGTATCTGAGTGTATACGCTTTGGAAGCAACATCAGCAACACATTCACAAAGAAGGAAACTGATTAATTTTACTGGTAGGCCTATATAAACAAATAAAAAGTGTGGATACTTTTCATACGTTTTTTTAAAGGACATCCTGTACAAAACTGCAAATCGGAGAGATGGGGGTATGTTAACATCAACATAAGATAAGAGTGTATATCATGTAGGGCATACACTCTGAAAGTACTTACTGATTTATTTCATTATTAACAGGGTCCCGTCTTATAAAGAGTTGATATCAATCGCAACTATGTACATAAGAGATAGGGGACTGCAAACTTGCGATTGATTACAGGGGCCACGTCTATTGAATTTTGATACTCGATTTCAATAAATTTCAATGAATAGCGACGTAGAAAATACACTATTGACCATAGAGTTGGAATAGTTTTTCTTACCTCTTTTCATGAAATGATTGTGACAATATGGTCTATTCTTGATAGATAAAGTTTCTCTCTTCTCGGAACTTTATTGATCAATATCTATGAACCTTTAGATTACTCAATAATATTCTGAGAAGATTTAAACTCTCTTAATAAGCGTATCCGGACACATACCCCCTGGACATCCACCCCAGTCAACTACCCCCTAGGACAACTACCCCCTAGGGCAACTACCCTCTAGGACGACTACCCCCGGGACAACTACCACCCGGACAACTACCCCCAGACAACTACCCCCTAGGAAAACTACCCCTAGGTACCCCGGACACTACCCCAGACAACTACCCCGGATAACTACCGGACACTACCCCGGACAACTACCCCTAGGATAGTTGTCCGGGGTAGTTGTCCTAGAGGATGGTTTTCGTAGGGGTAGTTGCCTGGGGTAGTTGTCCTAGGGGTAGTTGTCTGGGGTAGTTGTCCTAGGGGGTAGTTGTCCCGGGGTAGTTGTCCTAGAGGGTGGTTGCCCTGGGGGTAGTTGTCCTAGGAGGTAGTTGTCCTAGGGGGTAGTTGTCCTAGGGGGGAGTTGACTGGGGGTGGTTATCCGGGGATGGATGTCCAGGGGGTAGGTGTCCTAGAACCCTTAATAAGAAATCATGTTTTCACAATCACTTCTTGAGAATAGATAGACCTACACCAAAATTATTCCAACTTTTTTGGTAACAGTGTATTGTATTATTTGCTAGATATTCTACAGGAGAATTGCTCTTTTTACTCACGGGGTAGCCATCAGCTTGTCAAACCATCGGACACAGCGTATATTCTCCGGTAGAACGATATCAAACATACAGATGATGGGCGATAAAACGGAAATAAGAAGCACTAAGAAAATACTGGCAATTTGACTACACGAACCCCAAGGTATGGGACCGTCAGCATACCACCATTGCAGCATGTACTCTTGACAGTAACTATGAGACACAAACTGAATAGGAAAGGTGGAAGAAAAGAGGTGAATTTTAGCATCCATGTCCTGTGTTCTTTAAAAATATTTATCATTTCTAGATAAACGGACATCTTTATGCATAATAAGGACGAAACAAAAAGAAAATGATATAGGATGTTATATTTCCATTTCAGATTTACTTGTTGTTCTAAAGTAAGAAAAATGATGTCTTATGGGTAGGTAGGAGACAGGGTACTTGGGTTTTTGTTTTATTAGAATCCTATGAAATAATAATGAAACAGAGTAAAAGTAACACTTAAAGGGCAAGTCCACTCCAGAAATAACTTACTTTCAGTAATCAGGTTATCAGTTTGTGACGTCATGTCCTCACAACTTATAAATTGCTTTATATAGTTTAATCCCATTAATTTCCCTTTTTATCCCCCAAAACTTGATTTCCCTTGATTTATATGATTTGTATCATATTGCGTGCATGACATTTCCCAAAAACTTTTATGAATTTTGAAGAATTGATACTATTTTTTGAATATTGTATTTCATAATTATTGATTTTTATATAAATAGTTTATCAAAATTCAATTTTTTTTCATGATTTAAGTGGACAAAAATTACTCTTTATTTGTGCATCCACACAAAAAACATATTACTAACAATCTAACTTGGATGCTGGTGTGAAGAAATAAGATCCTTAGGGTGAAAATAGGAAATTTATATTATCAATATACAGAAACTAATTAGTGGATAGTGAGGACCATACGTCACAGACTCATGAGTGAGTTGCCAATTTGTGTAGTGATTTTCAAAGTTTTTCATGTTATTAAAAATTTATAACTTTCTTATTAGTTATCCGATTTTGCTCAAACTTTTTTTGATTGGTTTGTCTGATTTTTCTGCTTCTATTGAAAGTAAGATATTTTTGGAGTGGACTTGAGCTTTAAGACACCAAAACCATAATTATTAGATAGGATGTCGAATTGCCAGTTGAAGATCTCTTTTAAATAAATGCAATATAATATTAATTGGGAAGTTCAAGTTATTTTGTTTTGTAAAATTTTCCCACTTTATTAAAAGTGAGAACAACTGGTAAATACATGTAGTAGCATTCTGAGAGTCTACGCCATGCAATATGGAAACAAATCAGAATGGAAATTAAAAGAAAACATTTCCAAGATCTATAAAATCAATGACAGATTGTCAATTTTGAACCATCCAAACTCGATTTTGATCATTTCTTCCTTGACTAACATTAATTACCATTTGGTATTCCAATCGCACTACTCGCTTCAAGCGCCCCATTGGATCAGAGAGTACCCTCTCTTCGACACGCTCCGTCGCGTACCGTCTGACGCCGCTCTCTCGTTGAGGGCCTCCCATATTTCATCCTTGCGTGTTGCGCAGTCGAGAAGTCGCGTGAGGAGCAATTCCAGTCGGCTGTGTATGACGTCATAACATGAAGTGAACACCGACCTCTCGTGCCGCATCTGTTCCTTGAGTCGCTCGCCCCACGACAATGCCGTTTCGATGGGGTCATCAGAGGTCAACAGGATGTACGCTTCGCTGGTCATGGATTGGAACCACTGCAGACGTGCGAGTGCGCGCTCCAGCGGGTCGTCATTGACGCGGGCAAGTGTCTCCTCTTCAGTCGGCATAGTGGCTCCCTTGTCTAGGAGTAACTGTGGATTTCCAAACAAATTATATATTTTTTAAATTAGCATTACTTCCGCTTTTTAATGGAAATATGGCACAAGAATCTAGTCAAAATCACATTTCTTGGCCTTGAAAATATGCCTTCTGCTTAAAAAAAAAAAGCCATGCCCCTTCATATTCTCTTTCCCAATGACAGGCTTTTTCCTTCTCCTCCTCCCCCCCTTCTTCTTGTTCTTCCTCGTCTCTTCTTTAAAAAACAAATCATTTAGGCTTTTTTATAAGTTCTAACAGACCTGGACCATTACAAGAAAAAAATTACATTGTATTATGTGTTTAAATGTTGGTGTACTATGGGTTAAACTTAAACTATGGTATACAAGTTAAACTTGAGTATAACATTCAATTCATGGTATATTGATATATACCTTTAAAAAAACAGTTAAAGAGAAAGACCAGTTCTGGTCATGCGATTGCATCGTGAAAGAAACGTTGTGGAATCGATCAGAAAAGGTTGATCATCTAGCATATAAGTATTGGTGTGTACTGCAAAAATGATAAGAAATTTGGCCCAGTCTTGGTAAAGTTACAAGCACTGTACACAGAAAGATGTATATGGGACTACGCGACCACGTGCGCGATATCTATTTGGTCCCAATAGATATAATAATTTACCAAATATATCAATTCGTAGGCGGTTTCCCGACTTTCCCGGCAAAATTTGTATCATCACGTATTAGTCAAAACATATTCTTTCACATGATTGGTAATGAGAGCTTCCATTTCATTTTTTTGAGAGAGGGGCATTTCCAAAACTGGTCTATACCTTTAAACTTGAGGTATATAAGTAAGCATATAGGTCAAGAATAGTATATCAAGGTATTCATTATCAGATTATGGATTATGGATCGGATTCTCTATAACGCCATACCTCAACAAGTGTTAAGTCATCCAATTTCGAAGCCAGCAGGAGAGGAGTGGTAGTAGGGGGGAAGTTGTTTGTCACTGCGAATCTGTTTATCAAGTCGTTTCCTTTGCTGTCTGCCTGAAATAAAAATTAATTGAAACACTAAAGTTAATGGTTGCTGTAATCTGATTTGAGTTTTCGTTTGGTAAAATGTTGAACGATCGGGATGCCTTTATAACTTGATTATTCTCAGTGAACACACACAAAAAACACACGTATATTGGGTCCCACGAAATAGAAAGACAATTTTATAAACATCATCATCATTATCATCATCATCAACATCATAAATAAATATTACGGTCACACATAGTAGCTTTGCATTATATTTTGATAAATACATAAACATAATTTAAAATTACATGTAATTTGTCGTTGCATGTTAATTGGTTTGGTTTTGTTTGGCCCAAGAGTCGGGTACTTTTGGTCTAATCTTGCATGGTGACTACTGGAAGAATCCTGATTAGGTAAACTGTTGGTTAAAAGTCGGGTTATGTTTTGCCAAGAAATTGGGTATGATTTCTATTATAGAATTACTCTAAAAGTACTTTACGCAAAATTGTATCGAACCCTGTCCCAGTTTGAAGAAGGTGATTATGTATCCAACCTCTAATATTACTATAATTTTGGTAATAAGTATAAGGTATAATTGCACAATATAGATGATCGGGGCTAGCAACATAGGCTAACTAATCAATGAGATGGGGTACTGCTTTTTGTCCAATCCTAAACGATTTACAGCCCACCACCGGCCTTACCATGTAGTTATGTAATTAAGTATGATCCGACCTACTATTAAGTAAAAATTTAAGTGGCTAAATACAGATCATTAGATTGCGGCTATCAGATAATCTGGAAGAAATGTGCATACTGTCTTTGGCCCCATCCCAAACCATTTAGACGCACCACCGGCCTTACTATATAGTTATGCATGGACACGTCGTCGGGCAGGTTGATGATCTCCATGACAACCTCGACATTGCGTGATTCGATGGCGTGGAGTAGGGCGTCCTCTATGGGCACCTTGCAAGCAATCAACGTTGTCAACACATCTGTGGTGGATAAAGTTGAATAAATAAATGAATAAATATTGTTTTGTGCGTTTAATTAAAACTACATGTATTTGTACATGTAACAAGTTATGGATATCTACATCCAATACAATAAGAGATAATGGCGATTTTGTGCAATTTGTCCGGTACGACATGTCTTTTTTTAATTTCATGAACAAAATAATTAATAAAACATCTCTTGATATGACCATTTAATGTTAGTGATACCAGGGCCCCATTTTACAAAACTTGTCATCAGTGACAAATGACAGTTTTTGTTATAAGCTACTGAAATCCTTGCTTCTGATTGGTTATCAGCAGATTTGTCACTGATTTTTGTCATTTGTCATTGTAAAAAGGCTTTGTGAAACGGGTCCCTGGAAGAACCATTAGTCAATGGTCGTATCAAGACTTAGTGATTCACATTTTTTAAAGAATGTTATACGTGGTATGAGACACTTTGCACGGAATCGCCCAAAGGTGGTTTTAAGTTTGCAATTGATTTGCTATAAATTCCAACTTTACAAGACGGGGCTCTAGTCTAAATTTTCTTTAATTCATGTTGTTCTTGTATTTATCTGTTGTGGAGTCAAGTCTCAGCATCCCTTACAGCTCATGAATTTCTTGAAAGATGTATTAGAAGGGAAAGTAGACGGAGAGGGAAGTCGAGAACCAACTGGGAGGAGAACATAAAGATAAAGACCTGGAGTGGAATGACACTGCAAGAGTGTACTAGAATGGCAGAGAACAGAGATGTGGAAAAGAATTGCTGCAATCAACCTCCGAGCTGGGAGAAGGTACCAGGATAGAAAGAAAGCTCATAGTCTGATTTGTTTCCATTTTGATATAAATTTTCATTTTATTCTTACTTATCGTTATGTAAAAATTGGACAAGCCCATCTTTTCTTTTTCACTCTCCCCACTCATTGTCTCCATTTAATCCTCTCTCTCTCTCTATATATATAATTATATATAATAATAATGATAATAATTGGATTTATATAGCACCTTTTCCAAAGGATACGAGGCGCTGTCTCTTAGTCTATCAACAATTTATTAAGAGGAGTTGTAGAGGTATGTTTTCAGTTGTTTTTTGAAGAAATCTAGTGAAGTATTGTTTCTTAAGAATGAGGGGAGTTTGTTCCAGAGACGTGGGGCTAAGGACTGAAAGGATTTGAAACCAGCCTGTTTACGGGATTTGGGAATGACAAAGGTAGGAGCTGATGAAGACCTAAGAGAATTATGATGTTCTCTGTTGCTGAAAGAGTGAGGAGAGGTAAACAGGAAGTGTGGTTGACATAGATTTGAATGTTTGAACAAGTATCCGGTATTGTATTCTATCAGCAACTGGGAGCCAGTGTAGTTCATGCAACATTGGAGTAGCATGGGACCATTTCGGTTTATGACAAATTAGACGAGCACATTTGTTTTGGAGACGTTGAAGTCTGCCCAGGTCCTTCTTGTCTCTTAATCTCATTCTATCTCTTTATCTCTCTTTCCCTCTTCATTTCTCTCTCTCTCTCTCTCTCCGTTTAACTTTCTCTGTGATATTTTATTATCATTCTCCCAATTTTCTCCGACGGTATACCAACGCTATACAGAAAGAGAAGATACAAATTTCATTCTAAAGGCTTTTCTGATTTATTTCCTTTCCATCATTCATTTCAAGAGCTATGATTTGTAATCCAAAGCAGTTCATCGAGCTTTGATTCATAATTCGTAAATCAATATAAGTCTGATATTCATCTTCCTTCCATTATTCTTTTTACTGCGGATGAAAATTTCTTCCTGTCACTCAGAGTTGATCCTCTGCTGGCCTGTCTTTCACCTGACTTTTGGCACCTTGCAATAATGCTGCTGAGTCACTCCTTCTTTTTTCCATCTTGAATTCGGACGAGAAGGCCATAGGCGTAGTCGTTTTACTCCCCCAACATCATACAATGAACAATGGCTGTCATATATGAAGTTCATTGGATAATGGTGACCAATAAGCCCTGGACTGTTCTCAGTATTTTTGCCGTATCTTGGTCAGGCTGTTGGCTGATCGACTGTTGAAAACGCATGTCCTATGTGTTTAATGCAATGACGAGCTTTCTTAAAATATTTCTTGGTGCAAAATATGTGCCTATTTACCTTTTCACCGCGAGGTTTGGCCATAGTCACTCAAGGAAATTCTCTGCAGTGTTAAGTTTGGATGGATTCTGCAATTCTTTTGAAATTCATTCGTTCATGAGCTCGAGTTTGATTTGCTCTGAAGAATTTTAGCAGTTGGCAGAATTTCTGTTAAGGCACTGCGTGTTGCCCTTCATCATCGTCCGCAGAGTGCTATGCGCCAATGCTAAGATGACCCCTTTCATCTAGAGCATTGCATTTTTATAGGGTTCCCTCTCTGCCCCGTTGCTGGCGACAACTTTGTTACGTCCTCTTTTGCTAGATTTTAATCGGAGTTCTTTGTGACCTTAAACTTTTAGGTCCAAACTTTTGTCACCTCACGGTTGACTTTCTACGGATAGACTGAGAGGGCTTTACCGAGTTCATTTCAAGTCCTTTCATAGCTTTTTCTTTCTTGGTGAGGTCATAGCCAGTCTGTCCTCATTGGCACAGTAATATAAGGCTTGGAATGTAAGAACTCTTCATACCCGTGCAAGATTAGGTTCAGGTTTTCAATGTGCCACGATATGTCTTTTCTGTCTTCTAGCAGATGAAGCCGAAGTGCCTGTTCATTTGGTTCGCTAAAATCACATCCGGTCTTGCCTTGTTCCAGCAAATTTAATTGCCAATTCCCAACCTGCAGTCTTAGATTAGAATTGCTTCATTGAGAGTTCATTTCACATCAAGTGGCAGCACCCTTCATTTTCTTTGGGGAGGTCATGAGCTAGCTAGATGTCCCCATTGTCACGGATTGGTTTTGCAAGCGCCCTATGATAATTTTCCAGTGTGAGATGATTTTCGTCCTTTTTGTCACTAAGTTCCCCCCCCTTTTTTTTTTTTGGGGGTCTCAGGCTTTGACTTTTGAAGGTTTCTCGAGTGAGTTATCACGGATGCCATCACGTATAGATTGAAACCTCGAATCCAGAGATTCCTGAAGGCATACGTCCCACATTATTATAGACAAACCGACCATCTCTAATTGCCACACAGAGAGTGAAGGAAAGCTGTATGAAGAAAACTGGCTGTGTTGATTTCTTTTCATAGTTGATATATTCCACTAATAGTAGGGTGACTTTTATCATGCTGCCGAGGTTGCCATCTAGTTGTTTTGAAAATAAAGAAACAAAACGGAGACTGAGAGTTATTATTAGCTGTGATATGCTGGAGTGAATAATGCACGATGCTCATTCGGATTTAAAAAAAGAAAAGAAATTTATTTTTACACCCCAAGAATGAGTGCTGACTGTGATCACGAAATTAAATTAGTGAAATCTGAAAATAAGCTTAATGACATAATTATGCCCCCATCCATGACATTAGATTTCATTCAAACAATATGGAAATCAAGGCATGACTTGTTATCGTAGCATTATGGCAAAGTCTATTTCAGATAAGTGGGATGGGTGCACACAATATTTTATTTAACATGTTACCAATAATAATAATCCATAACGGATATATTTCCTTTTCAAATTGATTTACTGTACGTTGAACCGATTTTAAAATATTGAGTGAGGAGTAGAGACTACGAGGCATTAAGACTTACTTTCTCTTCATATTTGTTGCATATCAGGAGCAGACTAGCTTCTATTTATTGTATTCACTCTCGCACTCTTTTGCTGTAGTTTTGTTGTCTCATTCCAGCCTCAGTGGAGCAGAAAGTAGCCATATGAGTCCATCTTGTGAATCCGGTTTTGGTCATTCATTGGTTTTCTTCACCGTATGAAGATTCTTTGTTGCAGTTCAACTCCTACATGCCAAAAAGAGGCAGATGAAAGCTATGTGACGTCATATTCGTAAGCCATTTCCCGATCGTCGCTAATGTACGCAGGTTATATTGCGTTATGTCTGATATCACCATTAATTTTTGGTCACTTAGCTGCAGTTCCAATCTTACTCTCCGTAAGGCCGTCTTCTGAAGCAAGTTTCAAGGATTAAGCAGGTTATAATTACGACTTGGTCGTCTATCCTGCTTGCTACCGTTCCAATCTCTGTCTCTGGGAGGCTGTCTTCTGAAGCAGGTTTCAGGGCTTCGGCATGTTATAATTATGACTTGGTAGCCTGCCCTGCCTTGCTGCCGTTTCAATCTCTATAACTCCTTGAGGCTGTCTTATGAAGCAAGTTTCAGAGCTTAGGAAGGTTATAATTATGACTTGGTCGCCTATCCTGCTTTGTTGCCGTTCCAATTTCTGTCTCCGGGAGGCTGTCTTCTGGAGCAGGTTTCAGGGCTTGAGCAGGTTATAATTATGACTTGGTAACTTATCCTGCTTTCCTGCACTTCCAATCTCAATCTCCGTGAGGTTGTCTTCTGAAGCAAGTTTCAGGGCCTAAGCAGGTTATAATGATGATTTGCTCACTTATCTTGCTTTGCTGCAGTTCCAATCTTTGTCTTCGTGAGGCTGTCTTCTGAAGCAGGTTTCAGGGCCTAAGCAGATTTTAATTATGACTTGGTAACTTATCCTACTTTGCTGCACCTCCAATCTCAATCCTTGGAAGGCTGTCTTCTGAAGCAGGTTGCAGGGCTTAGACAGGTTATAATTATGACTTGGTCGCCTCTCATGCTTTGCTGCCGTTCCAATCTCTGTCATCGTGAGGCTGTCTTCTGAAGCAGGTTTCAGGGCCTAAGCAGGTTTTACTTATGACTTGGTTACTTATCCTGCTTTGCTGCACTTCCAATCTCAATCCTTGGAAGGCTGTCTTCTGAAGCAGGTTGCAGGGCTTAGACAGGTTATAATTATGACTTGGTCGCCTATCCTGCTTTGCTGCCGTTCCAATCTTTGTCTCTGGGATGCTGTCTTCTGAAGCAGGTTGCAGGGCTTAGACAGGTTATAATTATGACTTGGTCGCCTATCCTGCTTTGCTGCCGTTCCAATCTTTGTCTCTGGGATGCTGTCTTATGAAGCAAGTTTCAGAGCTTAGGAAGGTTATAATTATGACTTGGTCGCCAATCCTGCTTTGCTGCCGTTCCCATCTCTGTCTCTGGGATGCCGTCTTTTGAAGCGGGTTTCAGAGGCAGGTTATAATTATGACTTGGTCACCTATCCTGCTTTGCTGCCGTTCCAATCTTTGTCTTCGTGAGGCTGTCTTCTGGAGCAGGTTATAATTACGACTTGGTAACTTATCCTGCTTTCCTGCACTTCCAATCTCAATCTCCGTGAGGTTGTCTTCTGAGGCAAGTTTCAGGGCCTAAGCAGGTTATAATGATGATTTGCTCACTTATCTTGTTTTGCTGCAGTTCCATTCTCTGTTTCCCTAAGGCTGTTTTCTGAAGAAGGTTTCAGGGTTTAGGCAGGTTATAATTATGACTTGGTCGCCAATCCTGCTTTGCTGCCGTTCCAATCTCTGTCTCTGGGATGCCGTCTTCTGAAGCAGGTTTCAGGGCTTAGGCAGGTTATAAATATGACTTGGGCGCCTACCATGCCTTGCTGCGTTCCCACTTCTATCTCCGTGAGGCTGTCTTCTGAAGAAGGTTTCAGGGCTTAGGCAGGTTATAATCATGACTTGGTCAGTTATCCTGCCTCGCTGCAGTTCCAATCTTTGTCTTCGTGAGGCTGTCTTCTGGAGCAGGTTTCAGGGCTTGAGCAGGTTATAATTATGACTTGGTAACTTATCCTGCTTTCCTGCACTTCCAATCTCAATCTCCGTGAGGATGTCTTCTGAAGCAAGTTTCAGGGCCTCAGAGCAGGTTATAATGATTTGCTCACTTATCTTGTTTTGCTGCAGTTCCATTCTCTGTTTCCCTAAAGCTGTTTTCTGAAGCAGGTTTCAGGACTTAGGCAAGGTTTTAATTATGATTTGGTAACTTATCCTGCTTTCCTGCAGTTCCATTCTAACTCTTCGTGAGTCTTCTGAAGACCTTACTTTGATGTCAGTTTTTCGCCCATGTTATCTCTTTGTTACTTATCCCGCTTTGTTGCAGTTCTGTGATTGTGTGCTCACTGATGCAGAGGTAATGTCAGGGTTTGATGCCACTTTAGTTCATTCTACCCCGGGAGATAATTAATCAAGGTTCTACTGTTCAATGTTCATCAGCTCACCTTCGCTTGGTTTCCCAAACATCCATAGATACTGATGCATTGAGTAAGGTTTTCTCTGGCATGACTGTTTTGGCTAGTTTGGAAGAGTCACCGACAGGAAAACGCCAGTCTTGGCTTTGCTCCCTAACATGGATGTGGAATGAAGTCCAATCTTGACTAGTTAGATTTAATATCCATCTAGTCATGTTAGAGGGGTCTTCGTTAATGTTAATTGATAACACCTCGATTTTAACATCACTTGTTTAATCAAGGGCTTTAGCCATTTTCATGCAGCAAGATAAAAAGCGATTTCTCCCTTTCCATATTAAAGATGGCTGATGTTGTTCGTCCACTGCAATAGATCAAATAATGAGAAAGAAATGAAGCTTAATCAATTCAGATAACTTTAACATTTCTTTTCAAATTGCTTAGAAAATGCACAAATTTTCCGTTCATTTAAGTGGTGAAGTCCATTACTACGGTTTAAAGTGTTTTCATTCAAAAAATTCATCTCTATCTTACAGTGCTGAATTTAAACGTTTTTTTGTTCAACATTTACATATAAAACTAGAAGAAGGCCATACAATACATGAAAACATGCTCACCGTCAGTTTTATCTTGATCTTGATTTCTGATACTACTCCCTGCTCTCGTCTACGTCTGGGTATGTCAGAGCAGTTTTAAGGGCGTGGCTGTATGATCCTCATTGCAGCCATCATTGCTTGACTGATTTTGAATGCATTTTCACTGTAATCATGCCTGCATTCAAGTTCTCTGCAGTTAGTCTCATTAGGCAGAGTGAGAAGATGGAGGTTTCTCTGAATTCTCTCATGCCACCACACATGATGGGTAAAAGAGCCACATTAAACAATGCCTGCATCGTGATTTGGAGGTAGAAGATTTCCAAAAGGCGGCGATGTGCAAGGATATGTGACTCTCTCATGCTGCTATCTGACTACGAAAAAAGAGAAAAGAAGCGAATAGCGAGCAAAAAAATAGTTAGAAAATGCATGTAGGCCTATAATTCTTCAATAAATTACAACTGTATAATAGTATACGTTTACTATTATGTATTCAGCTTTCCTATAGATAATACAACATTTTTAAAAATTCTTCCACAAAATTATTACGAGATAATACGAGATTTTTGTACAAAAAACATTTTAAATTTTTACCCCACCTAATCCTAATTGTAAAATAACATCACTATAACATCAAAATCATGATATATATACCAAAGTGCTGTAGGAGAAATGAAAATGCTCACCACAGATAAGTGGTCTTTGTTTCATATCAACAGAGTGGCTCATTGATGAGAGCTGTATGATCTTAATGGCTCTCATCTTACTCTGTCCTATCCCGGGCCCTGCATGGCTGGGGTCTACTATAGTCACAACCAAGGCACATCAATGCTCTATGGAGGAGAAAAGAGCAGAACATGAATAGGTTGAAATACAGTGTTGATTGATTGATGGATTTATTCATTTATTAATATATTGATTGATTGGTTAATTGATTGATTGGTAGGTTTGTTAATTGTTAATTGACTGATCGATTTAAGTTTATGTTAATTCAGTGATTGCAAGACAGACTGAATGATTGGTGAATTGTTTGATTAATGGAAAAACTTATGACTTGAATAGTTGACTGGCCGAAAGATTGCTCTAGCTATGATTGTTAAACTCTATAGCACATTTAGATATTATTTCTTTTTGGCCATTTTATATTATTTATTTTCTTAATCATAGACATGATCATATACAACACTACCTTATATATCAGAGTAACTGGAGAAAACACGTTTACCATAATTATAATCTCCTCGGTGTCAGAGCGTTTTCCAGCTTCGTGATGAGAGCTGTATAATATTTATTTATAAGCTCTTATCCTCATTCCTTCCCCAGTCCTGCATGGCCCCAGTCCTGGCTCGTGTTTCTACCAGATGTACTCATCGCTAGACACATCCATGAAGCGCTCTGAGAAGAAAACGAGAGTGTTAGATTAAAGAGTGTTTGATTGGTTGGTTGCTCAGATATGAGTTGAGAGTGTATGATCAAGTGAATAATTGAATGATTGATTCATTGATTGCTTGGTTGCTTAGTTGGTTGCTGGCCTAATGGTTCAATGACTGAGTCTTTTATTTATTGATGATAATATTTTAATGAGTTTTGGTATTTGTTCTACTCTTTTATAATACTTGTTCATCTATTTTTGTTATTGAAATTGCAGAATAAATTGAAATTCAATATTAACCATGCTTGCTTTAACTACTCACTCATGACAAAGAAGTCGTAGGTGGCGTGCTTCTCCCGCTTGTAAGAGGTCGAGGGCTGGTCGATGTCAGTCTCAGAGTCGGTCTCGAAGTCAGGTGGGTAATCTTTATCCTCTTGGTGGCCTGATTACGGTAATATAATAAAGGTTCAAAGTGGTATTTTTAATAGCACAGTTATACATGTATATCCATCCATTATTTGTGTAACACTAGAAAAAAAAACAGAAGAATCGCTTGTTCATAATACCTAAGATACTAAATATTGTTTAACAAACAAATACAATTACTGTAGATCACTCCGGTACTCTTTTGTTTCACATACGCCGTCACATATTGATTCTATAATACTAAATGTACGTGGAAAAAAAAAACAAATATTTATGATCTCTTCATCTACTTTTTACAACATATTTAGTGAACCATGTTTTGTTTTTTCATTGGGCCTACCTATCATAACTTACAAACCTAAATTGCTTTTTGTTCTAATTGATATCATTAGTAACCAATTCATATGTATCCATTTAGTTGGTATAATTATATCCGTTCATTCATCCTTTCATTATATTTCCCAATTTATGATTTCATATATTTACAAACAAATACAATTGGATCACTCCGGTATACTTTTTTTGTTCCACATATGCTGTCACATATTGATTCTATAATACTACGCGACTTCAAACCAACCTGGGGGAGTACGATCTCTAGTCTCCTTACAGTCGACGACGGCCTTCCCGTCATCATCATCGACAAAGATGTCCATCACATTTTCCACCACCCTGGCGATGTCAACGAAGGTGCAAAGGATAGCGAAGGCGACGCTGATGTGGGTGATCCAGGACAGGGAGACCATAAACAGGAAGACATCCTCATCGACGAAAACCTCGTCGACCTCTGATGATGCTCCGTCGTCACCGGTGACGTCATTAGCTAGAGAGCCGCTGGAGAGATAGACGCTGCTACCCTCCTCTATACAGAAAATGAATGAAAAGTTCGAAAGCCATAATCGTATTTTGTTACTTAACATTTTAAAACCATAATCAAACAGCATTAATTTGGCAAACTTTAAAAAAATTTAAGCCATAATAAATTAACATTTTGTTTAATATAGGAATAATAAAAAGTATCAATTTGGCAAACCGAACATTTCAAAGCCATTATGATTTAGAAATGATTTGGAAAAATCCTAAAATTTTGTTTAATGAAGTTATAATCTTATATAATTAATTTGGGGGACTTAACATTCCACAGCCATAATCGTATAATATTATTTGCCAAACTTCACATTTTCAAGCCAAATCATATAGAATTTGGGAATTGTGGGACATTTTACTGGCCGCAAAATCATAATCATGTAGTATCAATAATAGCAAACACAATATCTTACAGCCATAATCATGGAATTGACATGTTAAAAAACACGTCTTCATGCTATATTATTAATGTACGTAACAGATTAAATACAATCCCTTGTATATTCATGTCTATATAGCCTCGTGTCGTGTTCCCAATGCATTCACTGAGTTCATTAACGCTCGCAAAAAAAAATGATGGATTTTAATGACACTCAATTAGTGTCATGTGACAGTGAACCATAAACTTTAATAGAGTGGTTCAAGAATTGTGTAATAGGAATGGAATTAAAAATGTTGGTAATAATGATAATACCCGTTTCTTAGAAAACGATTTACCATTAACTGACCAAAGCGTTTACAGTATTATTACGGGTACAAGGCTTTCCAAAGATAGGAACTGACTTCATATGACACATAGTTAAACATCGGAATTTGGCGTTACTGAAATGGCAAGAAGTTATTTCAAGGTTGACTAAGCAGTGGCATCGAACTGAGAGGGAAAAAAGGAGAGAAGTCAAGAACATTAACTACACAAAATAAAGCTTCTAACATATGTGTTTGCCATATTTCCCGATCCTAGAGAATCAATTTATTGATTCCTTCTTTTTGCAGTTTGTACAATTATCTTGAAACAAATTTAAAGAGAAATATTGTTTTGATATACATGTAGCTGACCTGTCTGCTTGATGACATCATCGTTCATCTCGACCATCATCTTGTCCATCTTCTGACCAATCACAGAGCGTGTCTCATTGCTCACATCAACAGTACCTTTGGCCTTCTTTGTCTTACCGCCCTTGCCACGGTTTACTTTATTTGGGATGGTAAGTAAAGATAAATGACTGCATGAATGAATGAATAAATGTATAAAAAATAAAAAAATAAACAAAAAAATGAATATATAAATATATAAATAAATGAATAAATAAAATGTACTAAAAATAAATAAATGAATGAATGAATGAATAAATAAATAAATAAATAAATAAATAAAAATATAGATAAATACATAAGACAAGGTACAATTTGTTCTTCTAAAACGACTTACCCTTAGCCTTGCAAGTGGCTCTGTGAGTGAATCTGTGGACTCTGATCCTGTCATCGATCTCGTCGACATCAGATTCGATGTCGGCATCGTCCATGTAATCATCGTCGTCCGATGATTCTTCGTCACATGACTCGTTCTCGCTGTCATCGTTGACGAATCGATCTGTTTACGAGTCAAGCAGTATAATATGTTATCAAATGAAACAGTTTTATTAAATATGTATAAAATGATAGCAAAAATCCTACTGTTCGAAATTATCGTTGTGTCTAATTTCTCAATCTTGGCTTTCACTATCATGAATATGTCATCCTGACGCTCTTTTTCATGGTTCTTTTAACTTTCGCTTCCTCTCCATCTTGGACATTAGAAAATTAAAAAAAATGTGTGTTTAAACAACAATGCTAAATGTTTATTTATTGTACACTGCAAATTCGTTGTGTAACGTTGTGTAACGACTTAACACAAATTACACTGCAAATTCGTGGTGTAAAGTTGTGTAATTTTTGTTTACACAACTTAACACAACCCTGTGTAAAGAGTGAACCACACAGTGTTGTGTAAAGTCGTTACACAACGATTTTGCAGTGTAATGTAATGAAAGATAAAGTACCTGTCAAATACAAATAAAACCCCCAAAACTCTAATAATTGAAATATCTGAACATTCGAATTTCTACTTAAACAGTCTTGATTCAGATAAGGTACTTCAAAAAGCGAGACGAAAATACAACTTACGGTAATAAAGGAAGTAACCTGAAGAAACCCTACGGTCTGCTGGGTAAGAAGTTGATGGGCGGACCCTCTTAACTGTGTGCTTGCCCTTCTGGCCAATCACAGGGCTTGATTTTACTTCCAGGCTGTTGATTGGCTCATCCTTCTGACCAATCAGCTCGCAGACAACAGCCTTAAAGGCGTGACAACGAAGCCCTTCAGGCTTGACGGCGACGATACCTGTTGTTGGAGTAACTTGAGCAGTGTTGGAAATCTGCACAAGATCGTCACCATCGTTTTTCTTGTCGTCATGGTCTTCGGCATCCTTCTCCGGTCCCAAAGGAACCACCTGAAATGCAATTTGTCTTACTTATAATGATAGTGGGAATGTTTTATGCATCCGGATGTTGGATGCGGCTCATGATTTTAACAACGGTGGTGGGGAGGTATCGCAAAACCCGGGCTGCCCTACAGTTCATCTTGGATATACTACAATATCGATGAACCCTCATTGCCTTCTCTCTTTCTGTCTCCGCCCCTCTCTCACTCACTGCCCCCTATTTCTATAATTATATTCTCTCTTCTACTCTCCGCAAACATTGTTGCACAACATACTGACATATTGTGACAGATGCAAGCACATCATTGATGTGTTGATGAGGGGGTGTCCGGATACTTATCAAACATAAAGCATTCTCATTTGCCTTCCGATTTAACGACAAATATTCATCATTATAGGCCTAGCACAAGCTTTTAACCATCATGAATATTTGTCCTTTATAATATTGCCCAACGTAAGTCTTAGAAAATGTATGATATATTGCTTGTAACCTTCTTCAAGTTGCTGTTTTGAATCAACAGGTGTCGGGATACACAACGTCTGGGTATACAGACTGATTAATTTAGAAGAAAAAATTACACCTCATTGCTCAGAATGTGTTTTGCAAGACAAAACACTAGAATCTATTTGAAAATCATTTTCATTCAAGAAATCTGTGTGCTCCACATTATTTCTAATGTAAATGTGTGAGAACTGTTTCTTTACTTAAAAAAATAGATAAGTGATACTTAACATCATCTGAGCAGCAGCGAACCAGTTTGATTGGCCTATTTAGCACTCTTATTACAGGGACTGCCGGACTGCTGGTGTGACCAGCTGCCAAAAATTATTTGTTGATAACCGAAGTGGCTATTTTTCGCAAGTGTACAATAACAATATCATATGCAAAACAATACAACTTAAAGTAGGTCTACTCTGAAGTATTTGAAGAAAAAAACAAGAAGTAGTCCTAGGGCGTAACATATGAAGTATGACACAATTAAAAAACACTGACAAGTTGAACTTTAAAAAAAAAGGGGGGGGGGTGAGTGATTCTTAAACATTTGTCTTACCTTTGTGTTCCTCGAGAAGATGTTCTTGATTCCCGCCCAGCAGCTGGTCCCAATGGTCTCAGTAGAACAGCTGCTTTTCACTTCGATTTCATCCTCGGATAGCACAGGCACAACTTTGGATTTCGACGAACCCATAATTGTAAGCGATCCGAAACAATTCCGAAGAAATTTACGATAATTGCTAGACAAAAGCAAATGGCTAGTTAGCACAAAAGAGATAACTAGATTGTAAAGTATAACGCACTTTTAATTATAGCGTTGGTAGTTACCAGTGAAGTGCGCATGCGCATGTCATGCTATAATGCGCGCATGCCTCTTACGTCAACAATGGCACAGATGGCGCGCATTAAAAAGTTTGCAAACTTTTCCTGCTTGAAAACTTCGGCCGGTCCAACGCATTCTCTACTAGGGATTGGTTGCATTATATCAAACATCATTGCTGCAAGTTTAATTTGAATATACTCATGGAAGTTATTGAACATTATCTACCATAATAGTTAGTATAATCATCTAAACCATGCATTTACACTTGTACAGGACCAATTAAAGGAGGCAGACTTAATCAGAGGAAGAAGAAGAAGAAGAAGAAGAAGAAGAAGAAGAGTAAATCTAAAATCCTTGTCAATTTCAATACTCGTGGAAATCCCTTTTGGCTAAATGGTATCTACCCATCTACCAACCCCAGTGTGCATGCGCGTTTGCAAAACTTCCATTCACAAGGTATTTGGGTTGGGTATGGTGTTTGAATTTTTGATGTTGTGGCTTTCGTTGTTGATGTTGTTTGTTGTTTTTTTTTTAATTTATCCCTATATATGAGGGCGCAACATCCGCCTTGTAGTGGCCTTTTGGTATTCACTGGTATCCTATTCGTATAGCAGTTTCAACATTCAATATTTTTAAATCGAAATTTGCATAATATTCTTCTTTTTTTTTTTACATTAATTTCAATTATTTCATTTATCTATTCATTCATTCATTTGACCTGTTTACTTAGTAAATCATGCATTCATTTATACATTTTCCAAATCAAATGTCAAGATAAGATGTATATTTTTTATCATTTATTTAAATTATTTAAATTACTTTAAAGTTTAATTTAAATAATTTAACATTACTTTACTCTTGATATTTATCATTTCAAACAGACAGCCCAAGGGCTGCAATTTACATTTCAAAGAATGTATCGAGCCATGTCTTCTTTTTCATGCATTAATCAGTTCATTTTTTTTTTTTACTCATACATTAGTTATTTATTGATCAGCAGGATCCCATGGAAGAACAGAGATAGAGAAATGGGTTATTCGGCATATTTATCATTTACCATAAATAATTTTTACTTTTTATGCAATGTTATGAAAAAACTGCACGTTTGAATATGATGCTAATATATCACGAATGGGATTGACGCCTCTGCATAGACCTAACATCGTTTGGCACTTAGTTTCTTCAATGATTCCGCGATCCCTGTTACATTGTAGACTTGTTGAAGTCTTCTATTGATAACAGTTATAACACAAACAATACAAATCAGTTTCCTTGTAACACACTACATATAACGGAACATCACGGAAGAATATACTGAACCCCAATACAAAATAATCTAGTATGAATTTGAAGTTGTCCAGAAGTTACGTTATGTCGTGGCGCACTTTGTATGTTAATACGGGTACTTCTTTCTCTTTACAGAATAAAGAAATGCTGGTATTATATCACAAATGCTATATAGGCCATCTTTAATCCTAAGAAAATAAACGCGTTTGGTAGCTCAGTATCATTATGCAGAAACGAGAATGATTCTTCTGACTTCAGATTCTTCTTCTGACTTCAGATTCATATATATCAATATGAGAACATTATTAAGCCCGCTCGTTGATTACAACAAATTGAGAGTTCATATATTGGAAAAAGATGAATTTGGGGCATATACGGAACACGGTAGACTTTGTTCATATCTCTACGATCATAGACAAATTCCAGAATACCGGCCATTTGAACACACCTCAGAACAAAATAAGCAGGGGAAAACAACGAATAATTTAAATCTAGACCCTGGCCCGGTGATGTGTATTAATAATAATAATAATACTCAGCTTTTTATATAGCGCGAATTACAATTAAGTCTTTAAGCGCTTCCAAACTTGGAGATTATTACCCCCGGCTTTAGCTGTGCTGCCATTAATACGACGCTCTAGCATTTCAAGGAATTAAATCCTGCCAGGTACCCCTTATCGTCCCCTTTCATATTATTTATGTTTGCTTCAAAACAGTTTAAAACGAAAGGTTTCACAGCTATTTGGTGTTGTCTTCCTATTTGTCAACTTAAACCAAATTAATTTGACGAAAATAATGATACCTTATATGCTTTAATAGCGCATAATACAGGTTGTCTCTGTGTGCTTTATAACGAATAATTTAATTTAGATCTTGGCCCGGTGATCTGTATTATCATCCCCTTCTCATTTGCTTAACAACATTACAAAATGAAAACTTTTACATCTACTTGGCGTATCTTCCTATTCTTCAACTTAACAAAAAAACTTGATTAATCTGATCTTAATGATAAACAATAAATAAATATATTATAAATAATATTATATATATTATGTGCAAATGAAGACCATTTATTGATAACCAACTCTCTCTCTCTCTCTCTCTCTCTCTCTTTCTCTCTCGTTCTCTCTCTAATCAAGCATACACACCTGTAACCGAGGATAAACTACAAACTCAAAACGTGTGAGTCTTTTTTTGTTTTAGGCAGAAAAGAATGATATCAAAAAGAAACGAAAAGAAAGAAAAAACGAGAATAAATTACAAGAATAACAGAGTATTATCTAATCGCAACAAAAAATATTGTTTCTCCGGATCACAGACCTATGCGTTTATGATGGATGGCCTCTTGCATGCCGAAACTCCACAATGCTTTGGAAACCTTGGCGTTTAAGGGGTCTCGAACCATGGTCTCCACACCTTCCACATTCCCGGCACGAACCAATCTCAGAAACTTTTTCTTCAGTCTCTCCATCTCTCTTGGTCCATCTGTAACCCTCTCTTCACTGGGTTCTGTCTGTACATCCATTTTAGAGAAGCGATGATTGGTGTACATTTATTATTCAAAAATAAAGAATAACAAATTTCGCTCCAGAAATACTTCGTTTTTACTACGTAGCTGCTTTGTTGCCGTTAGCTATGATATTTTACCAGAAGTACGAGGTGTTAAACTTGGCAACAAGTCATGCTCAAGACAAAAATGAATTGACTGTCGTTATTTCGTTGTAGCTTTTGTTGCCGTAAATGATATTTTTTGCAGACAATACGAGCGTTTACAACTGTGTATATTTCACAATGTTATGCACAATGAAGAATGTTTTAAATATTGTTGATTTATTGATGCGCTGCCGTTGCGGTCAGTCATAATTTAGCAGACGTGTATTTACATATTTAATCAATAAAACTTGCAATTATAACGGTGGCTATTTCCATCACCGTCAGACAGAGATTAATTTGTAAAACAGAAAACTGTACAACTTTTCAATCGAAACTGCAGAACTCTAAACTTCTTAGTTGCTGGAACTATTGGCAGTATATACAGTACAATGGCAGAACAATGAGTGCGTCGTATTTAAGATGGAACAAACATTGACGAAAAGAACATTAAACTGCTGATAGGATGTAGAGCCGTAAGTCTTCCAATTACAATAAATTAGTCATGTTCAAGAAAATCTCTGTTTCATGGTTCCATCCACTGCAAAACGAATTCCTGGATGAGTATAACAGCAGACCAAGTTGTCTCCAAGATTATTCTCAGTAATTTGTAATATCCATCATTAAAATCCGTAATTGTATGAGCCTGAGGCTTTCTATATTAGTGTTTGATGAAAGGCGTGGGTAATACCAGATAATCAGAGCATCATCGAGCGAATCCGTGCATGATGAAACACAAATAGCGTCATAAATAAACACAAATCCTGTTTATAAACAATAATGTAGCTCTTACTTGCACGAATGGACTACTTTTCAATGGTCAACATATACGTCTAACTTTACGCAATGTGGGAGGAACTTTGACCAAGAAGGGTCGTGGCACTATCTTTTTAATGGGTTCGTCAAGACCGTATTGTATGTCTAAAATGCAGGTACAATTAAATCTGACTGAAATATATAAAGGTAGGGATACAGAAGGCATTGCCTATTCATTGTCAGTTTGGCTCTATATTAGATCCCGGGCCATAACTCCCTTCTGCATCACTGCATGGTTTCATTTGGTTCATGTACATCTTATCTTGACATTGGATTTGGAGCAGTTACTGTAAACTACTTTTACAACACTGTGCATGATGTGCACGATAAATTGTATTACTTTACCGGTAACCACGCTGTAACTCAACAACGCTTTTTCATGCTACCGTGTTCTCTTTTCACGTTTACGTATAAACATGCATGTACCTGCATTATTATACACATCGTGTACGAGTATGATTGATTAGTGTCATCCTCGTGTCATCTCTCTCTCTCTCTCTCACAATGTTCTTCTCTAAATTCTCAATTTCAGTTTTCTATTTCCCAATCAGGAGATTTATCTGCTTTCTCACTTTCTTCTGTCTTTTTGCTGTGTAGGCATAGTACCTTCTCTCTATCCCCTGATAACTATTCATTTTGTGTTGTCCGTCTCTTAAATTTCTTACCCGCCTCTCTCTCTCTCTCTCTCTTCCTCCCTCTCTCTCTCTGCCCCTACCTCCATCACCTTCTCATTACTATTTTACTATTGATCAACTGCAGAATACCCCACCAGACAAGTAAGGCCAAATTAAAAAAAACATGTTTAGCATCCTGCCTTTTTGAAAAATAGGAAGGAGGCCCTTTTTTTTTTTTTTTCAAAATGGCCGCTCAAAATGGCCGCTCGTTACATTTTCCCAGACAGTCGGGCTATTTTTCAAGACGGCCGCCGGCCTTTTTAAAAAAAAAAAAAAATAAGAAATAGATCGTTTTATCATTGTTTTTCATGTTTTTTTTCTTAATTTTTTTTTTTTTAATTTTTTTTTTTTCAAAAAAAAGAAAAAAAAGGAGGCGGCCCCCAAAAAGGAAGCGGGCGGGGACACTAAACATGTATATTTTTTTAAATGGCCTAAACCTATTCCACACCATGACCATTACCCTAACTCAAAGCCTAACCGTATTGTAGTAATGTGTGATCTAGCATTCTACAGCTAAGAATAAGTCAGTCTTCATCTTTGTTTAGTGTTATAGGATTTGACCCACTAGGTCCCGGGTTCGACACCAATTTGATGGCTAATGCCCTTTGGTAAAGCTTTAATCCTCATTACTCAGTCCCCTCACAGAGGACTTAGAACCATCAGCCCCATGGTTGCTAATATCTACAAGCATATCTATACTTTCTTAGCATTCATTCAGGTAAATCAAAGCAGCAAGCCAAACTAAAATTAGAAAAGATCAAAGACAATAGAAGTTCTCTTCCTTTTTTTGTTGTAAATTTTATCTGCACAACAGTGTCTTTATTGTCATTAGATGAATCTCAATCTTTACAAAGTCAAAGCATTCCTCCTTGCATTTTCTTAAACCTGAACTTGCAGGAAAACAAGTGTTATAAATGCGGTCAAACTTAGATATAAAACGAAAAACACAATGAAAATCCATAATTTCAAATATTACACAATATCTAAATAGGAAATTTAAAGGGCCCATTATAATATCCAATAGTACTCTATATAAGGTAAAGTTGAAGAAATGTATACAAAGCAACATAATGAAAATCAAATTATCAAATAACACAAACATTTGCAACTAATTAGAGAATGAAATAAAGAAATTTGTCAAAAAGTACATAACATCTAACAGTACATTATAAAAATTGCAATTATTCAATATAACACGCTTCACTAGCAACACAAATATAGAGACTTTCGTAAAATCAGTAAAGGTAACTTCAATGGCCTTATCCATTATCTGTTGTAATGTATGAAAATTACACTGATGTCTTTGGTAATATGAACATGAATTCTATTGGAGGAACAAAGGGGTGCTGAGATTTCCCTTGAGCTGATTTCTGGAAAGTCTTAGCGATCATGCATAGCACTCATTCACTCTTGATGCAGTGAGCTGCAAAAGGACGCAAATGCTCTCTGTTAACATGGTGTAGGACCATTCTGGCTTCACCATACTTCTAGAAATATACGGTATGTATTTCTAATATGAGATTAAACAAGTTCTCAAAGTCTTTCCAAAAAAAAAAAATCTTAGACATTATAAAAAGTTTTATGCTTCACCTATTGAAATGTGTGAAATGGCAATGGCAAAATTATCAAAATAATCTGAACAAGATTTCTTCAGGCAATACAAAAGATAATTGATCTTGCTCTTTATTGATTTTCTTGAAAGTCTTTGTAATCGCATTATCAATACATATAGTGCTTGCTTCCCCTAAATCCTTGCGTGCAATAATTATACCAAAGTCCTTTCTTTATTTTGAAGTTTGATAAACTTCTTTATTCCAATTTTGAATTACAAGGGTAAAAAATGGTTTCTTTTGATATCCTTGTCGAAGTTGCATGAAAGCTTTTGAAAATGTTTTTTTTTTTTAAAATGGCCATACTAAAAGAGCTAACTAGAACGGCGCCATCTAGTGCTCAATATTGATTCCATTAATACAGACTGCTTACTACAGTGGAAAGGTTTTTTTGGCATAAAATATTTTGTTTAAAGTAAACTTGAATGAAAAGGGAAGATAACACCAAGCAAGCCTATTATCAGGTCAGGATTCAATATCGTTGTTTCCTCTAATCATTGTACCCTTTATAAAACAAAAACAATATACTACCTACAAAACTAACTAGCAATATATGATGTTCATGTGTCAAATCTTTTACACATACATACCGGTATTCATACAAGGTAAATAGAATATATATTTCCTTTTCCATTTACCTTTTTTCGATAATCAAATATCTCATTTCGTTTCGAGTAAATAGTACAACACACAGAGAGTACTGGTATGAGAATCAATTACAAATTACAAAACCACAGAAAAGCAAAGAAAAGAAACATAATTTATAGCCCCTTTGGCGCTCATTAAAAATTGCTTATATACCATTTTCCATAAACACACACACCCACACACACACACACATGCACTCACAAAACACTGACATATATGTGATTAAAAATAAAAAAAATGTGCCCTTACACTATTCATTCCATAGCGCTGTTCACATATTATAGCATTACTTTCCTCTGGACGACAGGTATTGTTCCTTAAGGATGGAATGTGTATGACAAGGGGGATGTGAACGGCAACAACCGACCTTTTTCAATGAGATAGGGTAATCTGTTTGTATGCCAAGACCCAAAACACCTTTGACTTATATTCAAAATATTTCTCACATATAGGATGATTGCCCTACATAGCAGGGACTACAAAGTATGAAGACATCATGGCACATTTAGCTCCTTTAAATTCATATTGTACAGTCAAACCTCAATATGATAGGGCCATTTCCTCGTCACATCAAACTCCCTCAAATAGATTTATCCGTTAATGATAAGAACTGTTTTCTCACCATAGATATTCCTACATTATTATTTACTTGGGGCCTCATGTACAAGCACAAGTTGCTTCTTAGAGGTCCTAGCCTATTATTTATTCTGTATTCATGATTTGTAATGTTTTTTATGCTGCCAAATAAACTGAAATTGAAATTGAAAATTGAATTGAAATTAAGCACAATTACAAAATTATCATCAAATTCACATGAAAGTGTGAAGAAATGAAACAACAAGAACAAAAATATCAAACTTCAAACTTGAACAAATATGTGAAAGACTATATTCCTTTGTTTTGTGGGTACTTAATTATTTCTAATCCCATAAGCACCTAATTTTTCTAGACAGCATTATTTTCTTTTACATTACTTTAAAATAAAGCCAAGCAAAAATCATGCATTTTTTCTTAGTGAAAAGAGCATTCAGAAAAATGTGTAATGACACAGTTCTATTTAAATTGTTATAACACTATGCTATACTTACTTGGCGGTGGGTCCTTTACTTTAGCACCTGTCACTTTATAGGTACCCAGAGCTATTTTTATTTATTTATTTATTTATTTATTTTTTTTGGGGGTCAGATTGTTCTTTCATGAAAGAAAAAAAAATACTCATCATAGATTGTACTTTACACAGTATTTTTGAATACCCTAAGTCATTTGATACATATTTCATGTTTTAAAAGAATTATTTTAAATGGGTTCATGTTCTACGCATAGCGGATTAAAGAATGCGAGCTCAGCCCCCATCCCACCTGCCTCCATCACACCGCCCCCTACCTTCTGCCCCCTGCCTGTACAAATAAAAGCAGCGAGTTTTGCCTATCCCACGATGAGGCATACGTAAGATTAATTTGTGTACGGTCCTTCCATTATTACAGAAATTCCAATCCAGAAAATTTTAGTTTTTACATAATTTTTACACGAGAATGAAGTCATGTGAAATATTTCTACGCAACTTTTACAATTAAATTACAAAAACCATATATCTGAAAGCTAGCAGTAGGCTATAACTATAAACAAAATCTGTTTTTTAATACATTATTCTACTGTACTTATAATTTATCTAAGTTCTACTGATGTTTGTCTATTATCTTATGAATTATAGATTTGTACTACAAGGCACACCATGTTAAATTCACGATAAAACACTCAGTGTAATTGTGTGAACAAGTTTGCCCATTAATCTCTAGGATCTCTATCTAAGGATAAGGATTAGTCCTTCTCTCTCATCCAAACTCTAATCTAAATGTAATGTCAGGAACATATATGTAGCTTATGAATGTAGGAAATGCAACCCACAGCAGCTTACAAAAAGATCTAGAAAGGATGAATGAACTGGAGTGATCTTAACATATAGAGGGCTCTTTATCACAGCATACATTGTATACCTTTGCTTAACCTGTTTCCCAAAAGGTCCTTACATTTATAGGGCTCCTTAGCAAAACTTAAGATTACATAACTTACTGGTACAGTCAAACCTGCTTTAGTGACCACCTGTCCACAAAGACCACCTGTCTACAAAGACCACATTTTTTGTTTCCCTTGAAAATGGTTTCTCATTGAAACATGTATTAAAGGAACCTGTCTACAAAGACCACCTGTCTACAAAGACCACTTTTTGTGTTTCCCTTGGGCAGTCGCTATAGACAGGTTTGACTGTAGCTTATTCTGTTCCGAAAGGGTCATTTCATAGTTGACGAACACATCATCTAGTCAGAGTCAGACAGGGATTAACTCGTATCTTAAAACCAAGTTAACATCCTTCTATTTCTAACCAGATGATTTGTCCTTTTTAACCCCACGGTTTCAGAAATGAGAAATGATATGTACATTTTCTTAGGGAATATAATAATATAATAATATTCAGCTTTTATATAGCACTTTACAGATATACTATTACCCCGGTCATTGGATTCAGTGCTTGCCCGCACACACTGTGTGCACAATCTCCACTCCCTGGGGAGCATTCCAGCCAGGCGTTACTTGACGCTCTAAAACTGTTTGACCAACAATGACGGTCACATCCTACCGGGTACCCATTTAACACCTGGGTGGAGAGTAGCAAGTGCAGGTTGATATCTTGCCAAAGGATATTATGGAAAAAATTCCTTCTTAGGTATGTACCATTAAAGTGAACCAGTCATCTAAAAATGATTTGTGTACAGCTAGAATGTATAAAATCAACCTAAAAACCTTCACTTGGCTTTCCATCGGCTTACGGACAAGGAGTATGAAGGAAATAAGGAATAACATAAAACCCCAAAACGGAACTCAAGTCGGCAGACTATGGAACAGGAACATACATGTAAAACCTAACCAGTAATTACTTATAATTTAGCCTTTAACAGATTGCATTGCATAACACAATTCTACTCTTTAGCTTTGGTTAGGTGATAATTCACTACAAAAGTTGACATATTGAGGTTTCTACAAAAATGAGGTATTTGATATATCATTTTCTTTCTCTACTTCAAAAAGGCGGGGTAATCATGATTTCTTTTGATTAAACACATTGGCAACAATTTCATTTGAATAAAGCATGCACATAAATAAGACATGTTCACAAATGGTGCGATAAGCTGCTTCAAAATAACTGCCAGGGAAAATAAAATGACACAAACAAAGAGAATACACTTCAGGGCCTTTGTTAAGTGTGGCTTCTTGTACTTTTCACCTCACGTGCCAATCATATAGTTCTTGTTCTTTTCAGTAGCAGCATTTACAGCACTTTACCACACCAAATGTGAAGAAGACCTTAAGGATCCCAAGTTACAATACATCTTTAGCTTATTATTAAAGAGTAAAGTACCATAAGCAAGAGAAGAGATATACAATCTTACAAGGCTGATGTTTGAACAAGAAAAGAGATATAAGTGTATCTTGACCTTAACATTTCAACACTTACTTTAAGAGAGTAAAGTACCTTTAGTAAAAGAAGAGATACAATATCACAAGGCTTAAGTTTTACATGGAATCATGATTTCTCCTCTTTAAAAGGGATACCGCAGTACTTGATTTTACTTCAAGGTTTTCTTACATAAACATGTATCGCGGACACTATATGAATCGTGTCTCAATACATAGTTTCAAGTACGGTACAGGTTGTAATATAGTTGCATGGGTATGATTATATCAGGCTTGAACAAGGTTAAGCCTGAGGATAACCAGGAGATGTGGGTTGGTGTAGGGGACTTTTAGTGGTATGCTCAGCTTTCTGTCTTAACCAACAGTTCCACTCGGATGGATCCAAGTTTGAAGCTGAGTTGCGCCTTTTCAGATCGTGACGCCAAAGTATGGTCCCTCAGGACGTAAACAATCTGATATGATAGATATCTGTTTGTCTGTAAAAACCCAAAGTCATACATTGACCACAAACAAAGGGTCAATTAGTATATTGTTTAGCAGTACAGTCAAACCTGCTTTAGTGACCACTTGTCTGCAAAGACCACTTTTTGTGTTTCCCTTGGGCGGTCGCTATAGACAGGTTTGCCTGTAAATGCCAATATTTTTTCAAGAGTTCTCCCATCTACACATCTAATCTAGACCTATCTATTGGTAAGTGAAATGAGCAAACACTTTTTATTTCACTGCACCTTTTTGTATCCTAAAGATTTCAACCACTAAAAAGGATGCCCATTCTATGTGCAGCACATACATTATTAGCTCATTGCAAAATTCCCCTTCACCATTGACACAATATTTATATTACTTCATTTAATGAAGGCATCTTAACCAGCTTTTGCCACAAAAAAGTGGTTTCCTAAAAAAATATATACGCAAACTCAAATAAAGACAATTTCTACTTTTTTTACAACCTACGACAGACAAAGGCATATTCTCCATAAAATCATTAAACATAGATGAAACAAGCAAACAAAAACAACAAAATGGTGTCATACGCACATTGGGTATGTGTTTTATAATTTCATATATAATGTCCTAATAAAAAATATATGGGGTACATTTACAAATGTTTTGAACTTTAGTCATCCAATTTCCTCTAGTTTAGTAAAGTGTTGCAGATTGATTTTGTTTGCAGTAGAAACACAATTATACAAACTCAAACTAAAAACACTTCAGATTGTCTATGGCTACAATAACAAAAAATGAAAACAAAAGTTAACAGTGTCTAAAGTTCTCTTCATTTAAGCATAAAGAACCGTTTTTACAAACTGCCTTCAACCTTTAAATCAAAACCACTACTATCAACAAATAAATCATTCAAAGAATAGTCTCTTACAACTTAATTGAAAGGAGTGCAATTAAAAACAATTAAAATCACAAACAACACAATTCTCATGTGAAGTCAGGATTTCATTGGCTAACCTAACGAAAGAACCTAGTAACATAAATTAAACATAAAAATAAGATGAAGTCCTTGAACTATTTTTAAATTTAAAAAATCACATTTATGATTGCTGCATAGTTACATTCGGATAATCACTTTTCATCTTTCAAAAATCACACACACGACTACATAAAATCCTATAATATGGAATTCACAAACCAGGCCTTCATGGCATGTACTAAATTTTACCTCCTGCTATAGTGATGGTGCCAATTTAATACGTCCATTTCCGTCGACTCTCAATAATATCCTGCTCTACATTTCAATTGGTGTCTTTCAAAACCAGGAAATTGGTACAACTCATTCCCCATCATCAACCCCCCCCCCCCCAATAAAAAAGGAGGGACGTTTAATTGGAGTACTCTCTACAAGACATGACAAATTCAAGTTAATCATTTATCCCAAGTAAAATGTTCATAATCAAGACAAAAATACATTTCCCACTTATAGTGACACCTTCATCCAATATTTAATCATTTCTCCTGTTTTCAATCGCTAGATCATTCTATGGACGTCAAAGATGATGATTGCAGTGTCGTTAATTTACTTTTCCTTTCCCATATGTCGAAGGGAGAGGAGAGAAGAGGTGGAGGGAAAAGAGATGTCCAATATTTGATTTTGACTTCAGACTCGGTGGGCACACACTCAAATGGTCCAATTAAGATGTGCTGTGTTTGCTTTGCTGCTCTTCAAATTCCCATGTTGATATCTCGCAAAGGGAGGCTTGTCATCTGGCGTGATAGCTTGATGCAGTGCTCGTTGTCTTTTAATAAGATACTGTTGCTTGTTTCTTAAGTGTCGATGCCATCTTTAGTGTCTTTGCTGAATCATGCAGAAGCACAAGTAATTGACTAAATAAAATGAAGTTGCTGATTTACAAAGTTTGATATTCATGATGAGTGATGCAAGTTTTGCTTGAACTGTTGGTTGTATCTTGATACATCTTCTAGTGCAATAGTGCCGGTGCAGTGCTCGTTGTCTTAGATTCTGTCACTCGCTTTTCTTCTGTTCCATTTCATCAAACTTATTTTGAATGACATCTGCCACAATTCTAAACCATCTTCAACCAACAGCCAATGAAATGCAATGATTTCAGAAGTTGACATAACTCATTAAACCTTCTGTATTGATAACAGGTTAGATGAAGCAGGGCCCTTCAGAGATGAAGGTGCCATCTCTGACATCTTAGCTGAATCAAACAGATACTTAACTGAATATGTTGCGGATTTTCATTGCTCCTGTACCATCTACTCCTAAGATCCAGCTTCCCCATCTCCAAGTAGTGGTATTCAGATGATGAAGCAGGAGGATGATGATAGTGGTGATGGAACGATGTTGCTCATGACAAACGACGTTGGAAAACATAACATTGGTATGTCACTGATGTTGGCAATGATAAAAATTGATAATGATGATGATGAAAATGGGCCGAAGAGTAATAAAACATGGTTGTGAAGATGACGATCATGACAATATCGAAGGATTAAAGATGGTAATAAAATTGGCAACAAAACCATGGACAGTGATAGATAATGGAACCATTCAGAGAGCTGACAAAACCAGCGATTAAAACTACCATTTGAAGACTTTCCCTCCACTTCATCAACCATCAGATGCAGAAACTAAACTTCAGTAACATACGCAAAACATTTGTTAATTAACACATCTCTTCCTCTTACTTTCCTCCATCTTATCCTTCAAAACAAAACATCTCCTCGAGATTTGGGTGGGCGGAGTTATTGATAGGAATCACATTAACCTATGGACTACTGTGTTCTCTCATTTCCATAGGCTTAGTACAAACATCACTTGATTTCTGTAGTCAATGGAGTAATAAGAAATTTCATTGTTCCTCGAAGGCAAGAGAGTTCGTTCAACTCATTTCAGGAGCTGAAAGTGGGCCTGGCTACCGCCCTGATGTCATGGAGATATCAATCAAGTCCCACTGTTGCCCTGGTGACCCGTTGCATTTGGCTACGGTGGGCGTGTCCTTGCCACTGCTAGCTTTCTCTAAACACATACCGCTGGGACTGTGGACAAAAGTTTTGGCCTGTGAGAAAAAAAGGAAATAAAACGTTTGTTAAAAAAATTCATAAAACTTTTGGTATTTATTAATGTTATTCTACTGCAGTACCTGCCAATTTTCAGGAACATCAACTTGTCCAGCCTCATTAGGTTTTTAAGGTTGCTCCTGTTTGTTCTTTTTTATTTTTATTACATTATTGTATTTTACTTTTCACACATACAAATACTTTGCATATACATGTATTTCAATGGTTGTATGAATATGAAAATGATTGAGTGATTGGCTGACAGAATATGTGTACTGACTTCTCATTGTAGCGCTTAGAGACCTCGGTTGTAATGCAGCTGTCATTTGTAAGACGCACCTCTTGACCCTTGGGAAAGGTGCGTCATGGATGCGTCATGTACTGCCATATTGATGACGCATAGTACCGTCATGGAAGCAAAAGGTCAGTCACATCAATGACCCATGTGTGCGTCATAGTCTGTCACTTTACCATGAGTGCGTCACAAGGTTCGTCAATAGGACCGTCATGTAATTTGGCGAGGTTTCTTGGGTAGTATCCCTCCAAGTAGCTCAAGCTAGCGTGGTGTGCGCAAAATGATGTGCGTCCTGGGTCCGTCATTTTCATGAAATGGTGCGTCACAGTTTTGACTCAAATATGCGTCAATGTTTCCTAATGGTGAGTCACTTTTTCTGACGGAGGGTGCGTCATGGTGCATAAAAGGGTGACGCACATCGGTACAATGACGCACCTTTCCCGGGGGTCAAGAGGTGCATCTTACAAATGACAGCTGCATAAGCGCTTTATAAGCACCGTTTTTATTATTATTATTATTATTATTATTATTATTATAATACTACACACACGATTCTCTGTACCTAATTTGATTCACATGTATTACACCAGCTAACCTTCAACAACAAAAAGTTTGTAATGTGATGAATTTTGCTTGCATTTAAAGAGAAGTTTGGAATGATCCCTTCAAGGGATGGTTAGCAGCTAAATGAATGCATACCTGGTATGCAATTACTGCATTTACAGTATCCAACAAATTTAAGTACATGTACATACTTTTGAAAAATCACTGAAATATTCCAATGCAACTCCCTTAGTGCACTGCCCTGTTTTCATGGAATAAATATGTTGTACATATCAGTAAATATATCACAGAATGCCAACTCCATTGCCAACTCTGTAACTGCTTTAAGGCTTACGTTTTTTGCATGACTTTGTAAAAGTTGAAATATTCACTTTTATGTTAGGGGTGTACTCGCTTATGTTGGATACCGTATACATGGTATACATGGTACATGTATATTGCATGAGTTTAGCAGCAAGTTTGAAAAATAATCAAAAAAGGAAATAGATTTTCGGAAATAAACCATACCCATTCCATAGATTCCTGCTACAGAACACTATGTTAATCCCAGACATTCAATTCCATTTTCTATATTTTCCCCTCCCCAATATGCATTTTTCATGAACCCTGAGCAAAAAAGGATTTGCATGTGACATCCATCTCTAATGAATGCTCCCAATGAAATCAATCATGAATTGAGATGTCTCTTTTTGTCTCTTTTTGAAGGGAAAAAATCAGTTAATGGATGATTTCTTGTGAGCCCGATGCCTCTTAGGACTAGACTTGTGTGATTTGAATTTTCATTGCTGTATAAACTGGCTGTTTATCCATTTTGAAGGCCTAAGATATAATGTTGCATGAACACAACAGAAGACAATATTGAAATCTTTGAAGGCTTCCACGGTGATGATAGATTTGAGCGAGGTTTGCGATTACACCACATATTCTTTTGACAGGGTTGGCTGGCCCTGAAGACAAAATTGTGAGGGAACTCCATCTAGAATAGACAATGCACACTGCAGGTAATTGAGTAAAGAAGAAGACATTCAAAGGAACTCCCTCCAGAACAACTAATGCAGGGACTCGATATACTGGGGAATTGTATGAGATTACTGGTTAGTCATCCAATCCCAATAGCTATGGCAGCATGGAAATAAGTGAACAAAAGCAATAAGATTTCATCCACAAGAAAATATCAATTTTTAATACAGAATCTTATGTTCCACCTGGCACCCATATCAGCATTAATTCTTACTACATGCAGCAAAACAAGACTCTTTTCTTTCATTTTCATAAAAATTTAAGGGGATACATCATCTGTTCAAGGCCGGAAGGGCATTAAATATGTGTTACAGTACACATGCTTTATGAGTTAATGCCCCTCTGGCTCCAAACAGACAACATGTCATTATATGACTGAGAGAATTCATGTTGTAAAATTTGTCATGAGAAATAGACCACGTTTTTACCTGACGTAAAATAGTACAATTTTCATTTATTTACAAACATTTTTTTCACTGGCATAATAAAAGATTTTGTTGTTCATCAGTTTCAGGGTATAAACTACTCACATCGTCTTTATAAAGCCACTCCTGGTCGCCATGTTTTCCATGGCATTTAATCATCACAACGTCTTTATAATGAGAGTTAGCTGAGGCATCTAGACATAGATCATCGTGCTTGATCTCATTCTGTTTGGTAAGGGCAAATATCTGGAAAGAAACATTGGGAAAGACAAAGAAAATCATGGTTATACATACATTCATGTAAATCTTTTTCTTTTCTTCCCCTTTTATTTGCTCCTGCCCTCTTCACAATAGCTAAAACAGAGGGTATTATTACTAGTGTAAACAGAGGAAAAGAATCTTGGTGATTGTTATTGTATAACTGTGTGATAAACCTGGATCATCCTTCAACGTTTTTTGGTTGATGTAGGTAAAATTCAAAGTTCTTGGAATGATAGTAGTATCAGTAGAAGTCAAATACAAATTTAATGACATTTTATTCTGCTGATAACTGAGATTAAAGGTAAAGACCAGTTTTGGAAACGCCCCTCTCTCAAAAAATGAAATGGAAGCTCTCATTACCAATCATGTGAAAGAATATGTTTTGACTAATACGTGATGATACAAATTTTGCCGGGAAACCGCCTACTAATTGATATATTTGGTAAATTATTATATCTATTGGGACCAAATAGATATCGCGCACATGGTTGCATAGTCCCATATACATCTTTCTGTGTACAGTGCTTGTAACTTTACCAAGACTGGGCCAAATTTCTTATCATTTTGATGATTCCAGAACCTTGCAGTACACACCAATACTTATATGCTACATGGTCAACTATTTCTGATCGATTCCACACCGTTTCTTTCACAATGCAATCGCATGACCAGAACTGGCCTATACCTTAAAAGTCAAAGTCAAAGTCAAAATTTTACTCATAAACAAACTATAAAATATTCAATCTATATAATATTGTCTGTTAGCCAGAAGTTATTGCCCTTCTGGCTCTAAACAGACAAGGGAGGTGTTTCACAAAGACTAAGGTCGACTTTTCAAAGTTGGACTCAACTATGGCAGGCCGTTCATGCCTCTGGTTGCTCTCACTATTGGTCTCTCAATTATAATCTTTAGATAATATTTGTTCCTTCAATAATGAACTATCAAAAAAGGTAAATTATGTAGATTTGTGACCACGATTTGTACGTCCCTTGAGAAACCAACGCCAGGAATGGTTAGAGGAACTAGTGGCATGAACGGCCTGCCATAGTTAAGTCCAACTTAAAGTCGATCTTAGTCTTTGTGAAACACTCCCAAGGTGAAGGTTTTAGCAGTGATATTACAGCTAGCTGTACAAGGTCAAGGTCCCATGGGAAACATGCAACAGACAAAGAGTAACTCAAAATAGAAATTTCGCTAGTCACAGTCAAAACTCCAGCTCATTGTAAACATGCAGTTTTGCTAGCCTACAAGTCATGTAAGTTTAAAATCCAAACATGATTTTACTTTTAATTTCTCAGAACTTTAAAAAGTCATCAGGAAATAGTAGATAGAGTAGAAATGATGCATTACGAAAAAGTAAGGAATGTGGGAGGAGACATGCGGACAAACAAGTCAGAAAATGCTAAAATTTCAATAATGGTAAATGCACTATTGATGTTACATGCACTTTTCATACATACGGTATGTACATCTATACAGCAGGTTTATCAGTATGCGCATTTATTCCCTATGAGGAAAAAAAAAAATTCAGGATAGATTCACATGCACATTGCACTAGTGTTGAAAGATGCATCATGTAAAAAATTGCTAGAATATTTCTGGATTACTTTCAAAGACAGATGCAACAAAATTGATCATTCATACACTATCCCATCTGAAATTCACATGAACATCTGTGAGAATAAAACTACTGGCAGCCCTACACCATTGCCCCATTTCATACAATTTTACATGTACTATCGCTAAACACAACATTATAATGCTGATAACCATTGCTCTGTAAATCAGTTGATAATAGCATAATGCAAGAATATTTTCCATTAGAAAAGATTTCTGTTGTCTCTCTTTTTATTAAAAACAAAAAAATTTCATGTAGACTCAAACAATTTTTCAATGGGATCAAACTGCATGCGCGATCCAATTAATAATGAACGTTATTGCACATCAGCTACAGGTATATATATAACAACCACAATTATCTGCTCAATGACATTCAGAATTCTTTTGGAATTACCCCCAGATCATTTCTAAGTTTTCATGCCACTTGTCCGCTAATTTACAGAAATTGCCTCTTCAAAATGAGAGTTAATTTGTCATTCATGCTACTATACACATTTCACCTGAATATATGCCCATTCTATTTCTCACCATTCAGTTCCTGTACTATCTCATTACATCATCTATTCAGTGCAAGATGGGCATTACTTCCATGTTTCATTATATGAGTTAATGCCCTTCTGGCTCCAAACAGGCATCATGCAGTTCTTTCTATGCAATTAAACATGCGCTACCATTCATCTCAGAATAGGCTTTCGTTGCAGGTATATTGTTTACCGCTGTATTATAGAAGCGTATTAGCTCCATGGGTACTGGCTGCAGGCAAATATAAAGTACAAAGCATATCAACTGTAATACACAAAAATACATCAATGAAACACAATAAGACATAATCATACAAAAGTACAAGATACAATGTACATGTTAAATAGGATACATGTGCATTCAGATTCTAGCATGGTTGTGGGCAAGAAATCAAATTAGAAGTAAAGCCTCGTTCAGATACGAAGACGTAAGTGTAAAGCGCTTTACGTTTCTGTATCTTATAACTCAGAGCTCAGTGAATAAATGCTATTCATTTACATGTTGTAAAAATCTGCCAAGATATCTGAACGAGCCTTAACTTTGTCGGGTAGTCTATAAAAAATGAGCAATCATACATGAACGACATCAGTTCTAATGTTTGTAGTTCTTATAGACATGGATAGTTGCTGCAACGTCAGGTAAATCTTTTCTTACAAGACGACCATTTAAAGATCATTTGCCATAATGCCCCTAAATCTATGCATGTTCATTATTAGTTTACAAATGCTTTAAAAATCCAATGACTTAATTTTGAGGGCCCAGAAGCTGAAGGGGTTTGGGGCTGGGAAACATCTGTCATGGGGACATAAAACGAAGGTCCTAAAACAAACAAACCACAATACCTATACCCATAAAAAATCAAGGAACAACATCCCTCCTCATAAACTGAGAGAAACAGAATTGGCTTTTTTCAGGCAGGAGGATAATTAGACTAGACTTTAATATCTAAACAATGTTCTCAATATCTTTTGAGGTGATGGGAGCAAAAAGATTTTACCTGGAAAACAAGATATGATTCTGTCCAGATTCGTGTTATTTGTTTTTTCACCAGCCCACCCGTGAGAATAGCATATCATCATTTTCCCTAAAGGAGGGCACAAACACTACATTTGGTTACATTCTTTACATTCCTTCATTTTTATTTGTAGTGAAGGGGCAAAGAGACAATGTACAGAAGTAATAATCTACTATTGTTGACAATTTAGACTATTTTACAGATGGAAATGGCATGTGTATGTAGATATAGTCGAAGATTTTTTTTTTTTTTTTTGTAATGCAGATTTCAAGAAGTGTGCATAGATCTACTGGCGGTCCTTACAAGTTGCAAAGTTTGATTGCAAAGACAATTTGGTCACATTATTCAGTTCATTACTCGCATAATGAAAGGATTAATAAAAAATCATAACTAGAAGTTGTATCCTTCATATGTGATTGTTAATATGCGTAATGCACAGACTAAAATCTGAAGTGAAAATAGAGTCAAAGAAAAGTCAAAGCTTTAAACTGTACATTCTCAGAAAATGTACATCTGTTGGGTGTGTATCCTTTAGTTACTAACCTGGTTGCCGCCTTGGCCATGGCAAGAAAAGATGCCCACTTTCTCGTTCTCCTTCCTCCCCATATTATCTAGGCACTTGTGAGTCTCTATATTACGAATCTGCAGAGGAGAAAAGATGAAAAGGACGAGAGATATTACAAAAAGTGATATCATAATGAACATATGTAACCACTGTTAGTACATTGAGCTACATTATCGATCCACAGAGGATAAAAGATAAGGGGGAGGAGAATTATAACATCACAAAGAACCTAGAGAGAATAAACATGACAGAGAAGAGATATAAAGATACTTGAAGTGCAGAGATAAAGACCATGTAATACATTATGAATCTGCAGAGGAGAAAGGATGAAAGAGATGAAATACCTTATTAAAAGAATAGAGCCATTGATATAAATTCACAAACTTTCGAGACATCAACCTTTCACAAATGGTAAACTTTCACAAATTACAACAAATATTTCCCAGCATGCAACCACTAAACCACTGTTGAAATTTGCAAACATTTCAAGCAGAAGAAAGTTTATGGTTTTAAAGTATTCTAGGTTCAACTTTGACTGTCCATTTACAATACAGAAATTTGGTTTCCATTGGTATTACATGCAATGTAAACATAAACAAAAACATTTATACATCGCATGTAACACCAACTGAGAGCAATTTTCTGTATTATGTTTAAATAAAAAATAAGTAATATACCGGAAGAACTTTGAATACAATAATTTAGGTTAACTGATAAAAGATGCAGTATTTAAAAAAAGCCAAAAGGGTGAAACAATTGGAGTACATTACGGAGCTTATTTATTACATACTTTTAGTTTAATTATATTCTAATACAATAGAATTATGAGCATAAATGCCACAGATTAAGCAATGCTGAAAAGGAAACGCATTAATATATACATAATACACTAGTAGTACAAGATATACACTAGGTTAAGAAATTATTCGAATTCTTAAAAGATTAAATTGAACTAACTGTGGAATCTGTTTCAATATAACATTATTATCTGTGACGAGACAGTGGTAGGGACAATGTAGGGACAATGTAGGGACATTAGTGTAACGTTAGACCAGGGAGTTGGGATTGGACTAGATCTAGTTCAAAAACAAAAACTCAACATCAAATAAAATTGCTTTTCTTGAGTAACCTTGAAAAATCTTGGGATTTATGTCAAGAATGCGACTGATACGCAAAGAGCCGTATAACTGCATCTCTTCCGGTCTTGATTTACAATCTGCATCATCTTAAATAGCTTTAAATTGGCAACACTTTACACCAAACCTGCTGCTGCCAGAGGAGAAGCTCAGTTACCTATTACCATTATCTTAACTAGACTATTCTTCTTCATAGGGAGATCGACATTCTCGATTACGTTTCTTTGTGTTCTGATTGAACGATGATCTTGAAATTAGATCATTACCGCAAGCTACTTCAAAGGTCCTGTTCGTACTCAAACCGGAAGCGTCTTCATTAATTTGATTTTCGTGTTGGCCATTTCCTACCCCAAAGCCTCATTCACATTAGTAGTAAACTGCCACTCATCTTTTCTATGTTTTTGTTTATGTTTTTAAATTCTACTTTAGTTTCTAGTTATAAGTTTATAGGTTTTAGTTTACTTTTTAGTCTTTAGTTTTTTTAAATATCTTTGGACACAATTAGTGCCCTTCTGGCTCCAAACTCTCTCCTATGCCCAACATATACCGGTACCCTCTGAGCTCCAGGAATCGTCCCCCCTTCACCCCTCTGCCCTCCTGATTCTATATCCAAGCATATCCAAGTTGTGAGTATTTTACAACACTTTCTCTCTCTTTAAACCTTGCACGTACCCTCCAAGCACCATCTACTACCCCATAAAACCTGCATGTAAGAACCTCCAGCAATCGTCAAGTGCCTCACACAGACACTAACCCTAGTGACATCTTGCACTCGAGCAATGAAACACTATACTACTTGAACAGTCAAAGACCAATTCCAACAGCTCCCTTTATGTGCTGAAGCTCTAGGGTACTCTAAAAACCCTTGTTGACGTTTTATAGGCCTAGAGGTACATGTGTACATGGTGTTTTTGTTTCCTGAAGGTCAGACCATTTAAATGTTGCATTGTACATGTATTTTCAATACTTCTTTTAAGAAATCTTAATCGAAAAATGAATATATAGACAAAATGAAGTTTGAAATATGGATATGATGGGGAAAGGAAAAATTTGTAGTTATCAAATTAGCAGCTTTGTTTGGCTCTTGGAGAAGACAAATGTGAAAAAAGTAGAAAACAAGAGAATAAAGGGAATACTAACACCACCAACAACAATGCAGAGATGCGGGGAGAGAGAGAGAGAGAGAGAGAGAAACAAACACATATATTTTGACACTTTTAACCCCATCTAGAATGTGAAAGATGGATTTCCATTAATTAAAGATACCTTCAATGTGAAATATAATTCAAAGAAGTTAATATTTTAATAAAAAAGAGTAAAATGCCCTTTAGCTATAAATAGACAATTTATACATTACAGTGTTACACTCATTTTAACAATAAAACAAAGAATTAAAAGTCATGTATAAGCCAAAATTAACATTTGAAATTGTATTTATGAAAACCATTCAAAGTCTTTGAGGCACATAAGAGGTTAAGGATGAAGAGACAGAAGGACATGTAAAATTGATTCCCAGTTTCTCGTCCAGATTTTTTCAAATTGAGGCCGAGAGGGTTCCATGTTATTTGATATTTTCCTGTTACTTACATAATAGTACTAATGGGTCAATTTTAACCCTATGCTAGTCAAAATAGAGTAGTCCAAAACTAGTTGGAAAATAGTAAAAATAACAGCACAAAATAATTATATAATTTAAAAAATTGTTATTATGATTTCTGTTATTACTATTTTCAACTCTGAATATATTTTCATCTATCTTTTGCTCCAAATCCTTAGCATAAGAATATGTTATATGTCTTTTTTTTCATTTTTTGCATAAGAAAATAGAAAAAAGAAAATAATTTAGATTCTACGAAATGCCATAAAAATGTAGAGAAAATAACCAACTTGTTAATTTTTATCTTTACATGCACTTAAGATGCTCAAAGCAAACTTGAACTAAAAATGCATTATATTAACTGGATTTGTTACTTCTAGATGTCCTTATATCACTTGTTATTTTATTTCAGGACAAAAATAACAAATAACAAAAGTATTAAGGTGCCCCCCCCCCAAAAAAAAAAGGAGGGAAGAAGAAGGGGACAAGAAACTAGGAATGAATTCTATTTGGCCTAAAGAGATGCCTAATAAAAGAGATAATGAAATGCTTATTCTACTCACTCTACACACAAATACATACCTCTCCTATAGTTTTAAAGTCCAATCTGAACTGGGACTCTGGATATATATTTTCTAGGTACCACTCAAAAGTGTGACACTTTAACCTATCTCGGAGCTTTTTCCTTTGGCTAACGTCACCAAATTCTGTTTTCCTCACACCTGGAAGAAAAAGAAGAGAAAAATCAAATAAACTTTGTGAGAATTCAATTCAATTCAAAGCTAAGCCAAACAAACACATGGCAAGTAAATCTTGAGTTGATTGGACTGAATGAAGATTTACGAATGCAAATATCATCTAATAATACATTTACCCCCTCATCAGTGTATATCTATATATATACCAGTATTTATTTTCTAATTAAGATTAAGATTTACTAGAACAGTAACTGAAAATGGAAAGTTCAAGGGCAAATAATAAACTCACATAATATACAGTTGAACAAAATGTACACATGCAGCTTTCCATACTTCAAATCAGGCTGTGCACAAGACCCGGCCTGTGCATGTGTAGATTTGCAGGCACAAACTCTTGTCAGTTGTTGTGCGTATCAGTGTCTGCACTATGAGACTACAATAGGCTCTGTACTTTAGGAATTGTGGTACAGTGTCAAATCAGAGTCTGTGCTTGTAGACTAGTTCATACATACATGTGCATGTTGACCAGGCAACAATGTGACAAATTGCCTTCAATGGTACATTCTATCTCCAAATACTTGCTCGTCCATGATTCAATTTGCAATTGCCTGAGCATGTAGACAGACATGTCACTACCTTGGTGAAGTGTCTTCAATAATAATCATCAAATTTCACCCTGTTACTGACATAATCTACATTTCAAATGTCACTTTGTCTGGAGTTGATTATCTCATGCGAAGCATCCTTAAAGATACTCTCTCCTTCTCGTCGGCTAAAAATACATAATTGGATGAACGTTTTTTATGGGGAAAGGTTCCATCATGTTATTGATATTTGCTGTTTATCCCACCTTGCAAAATCATTTCAAAATGAACGATAAGACTATATTCAGAAAGAAAAAGAACATGTTAACTACATGTATAAAAAGATTAGATGAAAAGTTTTAAACTATACTTGTTACAATAGGAATATATAAATATCATTTTAAAATAAAGGGCAATCTTATTCATGTGACAATGCTACTATGATATTCTCTGTTTGGCGCCATAAGGGGGTGTCAGCTCATACACTTTAATACAGAGTTAGCTCCCTGCTGGCTCTGAACAGACGATATTCTTCCACTATTAAAGGAATATTAAGGAGAAAGCTTGAAAACATTTTCACCCAAAACTAGAACTCAACCTTGCCTTTAAAGATAAAGTTGATTCTGGTCATATGATTGCATTGTGAAAGAAACGGTGTGGAATCGATCAGAAATAGTTGATCATGTAGCATATAACTATTGGTGTGTACTGCAAGGTTCTGGAGTCATCAAAATGATAAGAAATTTGGCCTAGTCTTGGTAAAGTAACAACCACTGTACACAGAAAGATGTATATGGGGCTAGATAAACATGTGGCATAAAAATCGGGCCTCATTTTTAAGCTGTTACTTGTCATATTTAGAATATGAAGGCATTTGAAGAGCCATGCTTTTTCAGGGAACATTTTCTCTCTCATGTTCTTCCACACTTGCATAATAACAATGATAGCGCTCACAAATTATTTTTCACCTCTCCCCAGAACTCAACCTTCTCTTTAAACCTTAATGCACACAAACCCATGCACAGAGCAGGGAGATTCATCTCCCTGCACAGAGGGTACATCTCCTTATACACTACATGGCTGAACTCGGCACACTTGTTTTCCCTTCAAAATATATTTAGAGTTGACAGATGATGAGTACATATTTACACACTTGTACATGTAGATCTAACAGGACGCTCTTAGCGTGAGTGTTCCCACTCTCAAAACTTGGATGAATTACAATCGAAAGCCCTTGAGAAAAACATAAAATTGTATGAGATTATGTGAATACTAGAGAAAATGATATTGATTTTTAAATGTCACTTACAAGCCTGCCCTTCCCCTGACACAAACCATCATATGTGATACGGAAATCATATTTAACACAGTAAAATCAATGATTACATACATGTACAAGGAGCTGTTCCTGATGCAGGCTATACCATACCATGACAACTACCCTGGGTATTTCATCCCAAAACATACCCCTCCCTAACAACTTTACCCCATCAAGGACAATTACCCTCCCCAAGACAACTACCGGTACTCCTCTAACCAAAGGATGGCCATACCTTGTAGGCATGTACCCCCTACTTGAAAGTTACCACAGTAACTATCAGACAACATCATGTACATGTACCCAAGGAGTGTGTGTGTGTGTGTGTGTGTGTGGGGGTACATGTAGATTAAATGAAGGGGCAGTAGTTGTGGGGAGGCAGGGGATAGTTGCCAAGAATGGGGTATTCCAGCTAGTTGTTTTCCTGCTAGTTGTTTTCCTAAAATTTTCAGAAACATAATGCATGATGAAAGTGAAACAATGCTACACAACCTTGGTCAGAGATGAAATGACACAAAAATCATATATATACTGATCAACTACAATGTCCATGTACAATGCACCATGGTGAATATGTTGTATGATTTGGTAAAGTCATCTGAAAGTGTTATAAATAAGTCTGCATCTGTAGACTATAGATAAAATGCCTCAAACATAATCATGAAAGTAACAAATGATCAAAAGTAGTCGAAAGTCAAAACACATCCTTCTTCACACCACAAACAAGAACAATGCCATCCACGACATATACATCTCATTTACAATTGATCGCGAAGTTTCAATAGTGGTCGTTTGTTCGACTTCAACAAATGATTAAGTGTCGGTCGAAACATATCTTTCTTCTTCACAGCCTAAACAAGGACAATGCCATCCACGACATACACATCTCATTTGCAATCGATTTCGAAACCCAATACCCAAACTGCTCAAGAAATTTTCAAGAGTACCCTGGTCGTTCGTTCGTTGGACTTCAAGGACTAATAGTCTTTTTGCATGTATAGATGAATTTTGGTGGTTCGAATCAGTGCTGTAAGTTCTGTTTTGCTATACCTACGTTTTGTTATATGATGTTCAGACAAGAACAAATATTTAATAATCCATGCATAGCTATTCATATCCTTTTCATCTTGTTGCATGTATAGATGAATTTTGGTACTCTGAATGAGTGAGGAGGGGGAGTCCGGGAGACAACCACAAGACAAGATCCATCAAAATAAACGAGCTGCAAAACACTTCACAGGTATCGGCTACAGTGAAATCAATCAAGAACTTCAGTTGAGAAACAGATTCGAGGGTCCTTTTGGACTGCACTGGGAAAATAAACAAGGTTTGATGTTCCATTGAAGTGGTATGCAAAATAAAGCATTTATTTCAAGGCTTACATGTCCCTTTTACATTTGTATTATTGTGAAAATGTAATATTTAAAATGAGATTGTTTTTGTAGGTTATGCATCCAACATACACGTTTGATTTTGTTTTAATACTTGAAAATCTTTCTCATTAAAAAATAAATAAAAAGCCATTAATCTTAAAGATACAGATCAGGCACCTTTGAATGTTTGAAACAGATATATGGTGCCATACAAGGGCTGTGGATCTTCATCATCATCATCACAAAAAAGTAAAATTGTATATTGTTAAAACTAAAAGTAGTCGTCCCCAAAACTACTGAGATGTTCAAATGGCTAAAGGTAAAAGAAATTGAGGGCGAGTTATTTTAAAGCAAGGTGTCTATGGTAGTTTACTTCGATTTTGGAAGTTAACTCAAAGTTAATTTCTGTGCAAATGAGTACAAGTGCATCTATTCCAACATTAATTGCCTTTATTTAGAGTGAATTTCTGTATTGTAAAATTGCAATAATTTTTTACAGAAGTCACATTTATTAGCAGCTGGTATTTTGAACGTTGTGTAATGGGATGGAACACCAAACCTACGAAGCAGAATATATTTTGGTAATTGGTTCCTTATATCATACCTTTCTTAGCAAAAATTGGGTATCTCTCAAAGCAAATTTAGGAATACAGTGACTGTCTATTTTGTATACTTTATACACTAAGTTTTCAGAAGAAGACAGGAATCTAGGTTTTTTAAAAGGTGTGTGAACACAAATTTCAAGCATTAAGGACACCATCACTGTCGACCTGAGCCACCTCACCTGACCCTACTGCTATCTATTTTTAGGCAAGTCAAGAGTGCAATCTCCTATCTTCCACTATCTGTTTTCCACAATCAAATTGATTTGGTCGATTGAAGGAGAAGTTAACACTAAAGAGCACACTTCTCAAAGCTGTCATTGCCGTCAGGCTAGCTTTCAATTCAAGTATTTGGGGTTGGGGATGGTCGACCCCTCTGAGCAGCACCCTTGAATGATAACATAAGGTTCCCTTCACATTGGGCAAATATACTATTACTAAACCTGTGTTTACACATAATCTTGGGTGTGAATAGGTCTTTGTAACATTGCGCGCAAGTCTGAAAATAAAAAATTGTTCATTCAAATATCATTTTTCCATTGATAAACAATGAACACTTGAATAAACATTTAACTTCAATCTAAATGGTAGCTTCGATCAAGCTTAAATTTAATTAAGAGCAGGCCCCTAACTAGCTTCAACTTGGAGCAGGGCTCTATTTGTCCTCTGTCCATACTCAAAGCTTCTATTGTACATGCTTCATGTGAAATATGCAAACACACACTCGATCCCTGGCTACAATGTCATAATAGACCGTCATTCAGAGTCACATAAAGAGCAAGCGACTTCAAATCGGCATCTAAATTGTAGTTTAGATCAGGTCTCAGTCTTAATATGTATGAACACTATGCCTAATCGGCTTCAAGAAGAGATCTACATGTGCAGTCTGTCCATGCTCAGGCCTTGTAACGTACTTTATGTGAAATATGCACACGCACGCTCCTTTGCTACAATGGCAAAATAGGAAGTGATTTGGGCTTGTAGAGAAGCAATCTACTTCAATCTAAATTCATCTTGTCGTAATTAAGAGCTAACGGTGAGCTCTCTTGCAGTGTAGGTATTCTTGGAGTATGTGTTCCTTCTGATTTTCAATGTAAAATAACCCTGTACACCAAAAAAAAAAAAAAAAAACTTTCTTATGTGTAATTCAGGGCTTGACACTATTGGTAGTCCGGTGCCGATGCCTCCGCCCCGGACCGGACCCGTCGGACCCGACCGGGCCAATGCATACTGACCCTAAAAATTGTCAACCTGATCTCCTGTGAAAAAGCTTCCATGACACATGCCCTGGCAACAAATGCTCAAGGGACAAATTTCTAACTAAAACACTTGGTCAAACACTTTACCTAAACATAAAACTTAAATTTGACCTAAAACAGAATTGCATTTTAACCCTAACCGTATATTTTTAAACAAAACAAGCCCAAAGCAATAGTGACCTGGGGAATGTCAGATAAACATTAGAAAGTGAGTGTGAAGCCCAGTGTACATGTAAAAGTGCAAAACAAAGACCCCCATAGCGTCTACTATGTTACAGGTAGTATCCTAATGTATGTATTTGAAGTTACACAAATGTGAAGCCCACTTCGCTGACGTCATTTGATTTTGATTAAGCTGGGTGGGGCGTTCACAAAGATCCTAAGTCGAACTTAACTCTAAGTTGGACTTAAAAATTATGGAGAGCCATTTGTAGCCTTAAAAAATATATATTCAAAAGCGAAAATTCAAGTATTTTAGACTTTATATTAATTCCACATCAAGAACATGAAATCTCCTTGATAAATAGAAAATATGAATGATTTGAATCAACATTTTATGCCTTTTAAAATAATTTAAAATAACTTGTACAAAATATTTTCATAGATGCTAATGGCTTTCCATAATTGTTAAGTCCAACTTAGAGATAAGTTCAACTTAGGATCTTTGTGAAACACCCCCCTGGTTTTACAAGTGGTTTTCCACCTAAGTGTGAACAAGGCTCAACCATGAATATATGCCTAGGCACAGACAGCAAGGGCATAACATTCTTTTCTTTCCAGTCTGGCTTCTTACATGCAGGGCCATTGGGAGAATAATGGGCACTGACAATTGGACGAGACATGGAATGATTTTTACACTCTTGGAAGTGCATTACGCATCTTTTCAAAAACATTAGTTGCTCTTACACCAGGACAGGAAACGATAGGGGACTTTCAAATTGAGATTGACAGTGGAAAGTAGAGATAAACAAGGGGGAGAGAGAGAGATGAAGAGATAGAGACAGAGACGGAGATGGAGAAAGAGAGAGAGAGAGAGACAAGGCATGAAGATGAAGAGTAAGAGACAGAGACTTAGAGAGAGAGAGCGAAATAAATACACAAGGACAGAGAGACAGACAGACAGGGACGGTGAGAGAGAGAGAGAGAGAGAGAGAGAGAGAAATAAAGATTCAAGGACACAGAGAGGGAGAGAGGGGAGACATGAAGTTGCAGATCGAGAATGACAGAGATAGAGTGAGAGATGAGAAGAGATAGAGTGAGAGATGAGAAGAGATAGACATCGATGTAGGACAAGACTGAGATTGATGGAGATACATGAGGGTCTATGTAGTGAGAGGGGTGGAATCAAGAAGATAGAGATAAAAGAAAGCCAGAGAAGGGGAAAGAAGAAGGAACAAAAGATAGGAGAGACAAGGACAAGGAAAAAGATGGACACAAGGGACATATGATGGAACAGACAGACAGACAGACAGATAGATAGATAGATAGATAGATAGATAGATAGATAGATAGATTGAGATAGAGAAAGAGAGAGAGAGGGAGAGAAAGATACTGTAAACGCTGTTATTTTCGCGTGATTAATTTTTCGCGCTGAGCGACCCCAAAACATATACGCAGGTTCTTAAATTCGCGTTGCACGCAATTCAGCCCATTCAAAACACGCATTAGAAGTCATGCTTATCTTTTCGCAAGTTCTAAAATTCGCGCTTGCGGATCTTAGCGCCAAATCCGTGAAAATTAATGTACCACGAATATTTTCGCGTTTACAGTAATCAAAGGATGAGAGTGAGAATAAAAGGATAGAAATAAATGAATAAGAAGGACAGAAGAAGTTATGCCATTATTAAAAGGCGATGAGAGAGAGGACACTTTGGAAGAGGGAGGGGAGAGAGAGAGAGTGAGAGAGAGAGAAAGAGAATTACAGACAGAGGGATAAACAGTAAGAGGGAGACAGAGAGAGAAGAGAGTTAGAAAACAAAGCTGGAAAACGAAAGGGAGTGACATTGAGACCGAGCCAGAGATAGAGAGTAAAGAAACCTCATCTGCCTCAAATCGCCTCACAAACCACCACAAATGCACAATCAAATCATGCAAAGTGCCTGGTAATGATGTCTCTCGGAACAACATCCCTCGCTGTGACAAATGGACATGCAACCTTAGACGACATCACTTGTGTCAACTCAAATTGTAAAGTGACTCTAGGCCTAAACGGCTGGCAACTGACATCATTCACAATCTTTTCTTTTCCGGATGAATTTTCAGTTGAAGCTTCATTGCAGATGTTTTTATAATCTGTTTTTATGACTTTAATTAAGCTTTTCCCCACTAAAAAGCTCTATTCATAACAAGACAACATTTACATGACAATGTTAAATCTTCTGTAACCCTTCCTGTATACAATTATGTAAAGGATTGAAAATTTAATTACACCAAATAGCAGAAGATGTCATAACCATTTGTTAAGTACTCAACAGTATGACTGCTGCAATATACAAATGATTTATCTGAGTATCTAAAGGGGAATTGGGTCTACACCATGGGTTCAAAGATTTGGGGATTCTTAACAAGATAAATATATCAAAATTTTCACTTATGAAGAAGTGGGCAGGCCAAAATTAACCAACATGCATTAAAGGGGTTCCAGATTTTTGAAATTTGCTGACCATGAACAAAAATTTGTCTTCACGTTTTCAATAGTACCAAAAAGGGAGAAAAAAAACTGATCTTCAGAATTTCAGATATTAACATTTGCCATCAAAGGCTCAAAACATTTTTTTTTAAAGGGTCCAGTCTCTAAAATTACAAACTTGTTAACAAATTTAGAAGGGGGGGGGGGGAGGGACATCCATCACACCACCATCAATCGATGTCCCTGATTTCAAATTTAAAAAATGTTTTAGTAAAATTGTGTGTGTGTGACACTCAAAATGCTAGCAGAAAAATAAAAGTTTGGAAACCTACGACAAAGAGAAAATAATTTGTTGAGCTGTGATTTGAAAAGAGAGAAACAACATACCCTCTGTTGAGAGCCAGAGGGCACTAACTCTGCAGTATATAGTTAATGCCCTTCTGGATCTCAACAGACTGCATCTGCAAAATAGGATTTTACCTGGTGATATTCTGTAATAGAAATTTCTAAAATCATCCATCCAGACTTCTGCTAATCTCTGGTTATTACGATTGATGATTCGCCCCGTCCCGCCCGGGAACGTGTACGGCGTGGATTTTCTGAAGACATGACCAACATGTGAGCAAGTGACAATCTCTAATGTTCCTCCACACATCCATATCTGAGACAAAAAGAAAAGAAAGAATGAAAATCCTTAAAGGCTTGTTCACATATGATGTAGGAAAATGCATTCTTTTTAGGGTGTGTGCAACTGAAAAACAAGTGGGGGTGAAAAAAAGTGGCTGTGCGTAACCAAGGACCTACACATTAAGTATCTGACTTGGAAGATACAGAAATGGGAAGTGTATCAATATACTTACGTCACTGTGAAAATAAAAATTACTGAGGTTAACTGTTTCACATGTGAACGAGCCTGTAGCAAAACAAAATGACACAAATGAGTGTGGATTTGTCCTAAGGGGATAATAGAAAATAAACCCAAATTAAAAAGGTATTTTCACAAACACAACATACATGTAATTCATCTCAAGTGCAAGTAGTTGGCCACAAGTTTGCTTCTCATGGTGTTAAAGGTAAAGACCAGTTTTGGAAACGCCCCTCTCTCAAAAAAATTAAATGGAAGCTCTCATTACCAATCATGTGAAAGAATATGTTTTGACTAATACGTGATGATACAAATTTTGCCGGAAAGTCAGGAAACCGCCTACTAATTGATATATTTGGTAAATTATAATATCTATTGGGACCAAATAGATATCGCGCACGTGGTCGCGTAGTCCCATATACATCTTCCTGTGTACAGTGCTTGTAACTTTACCAAGACTGGGCCAAATTTCGTATCATTTTGATGATTCCAGAACCTTGCAGTGCTAGATGATCAACCTTTTCTGATCGATTCCACCATGTTTCTTTCACAATGCAATCGCATGACCAGAACTGGTCTTTCTCTTTAACCATATAAAACTGGCAAACTGGATTTTGTTCCAGTGAATTTTGTTTGTATAGATCTGTTATGAATACTGCTGCAATCCATGTTAAAATAAATAATTAAACAATTATGGTTCGATTTTAAATGAGATGCGCTGTAAGCTGATTTCTGAAGTAAATATCTTTTTAATGGAAGTTTAATGAAAATCATTCCTACATCTGAAATATAATAGTTATAAATACCATAGTGGAAACTTTCACCTATGGCCATCTACTTGTACCAATGATATAGTAGCTACTTTAGTTGTGCCCTCCCCTTATCCCCACACAGTGCACACACACACCTCTTATGTCAATCAACGGAAATGTTAATCACAACAACACAATTTGATAGATAATGAAGCAGCCGATAAAAACTACAGCATCAGAAGATAAAGGATGGTAAACATTTTCTTTAAAGTTTTTTAAAAAAAATTGAAATTGAAAAACCTCTCTGATAGTTTTTCAAAGCTATCATCTTGAAGAAGTGTTTGAACAAACTTTTATCTCTGAGTGACTTTAAAACAATCGTTTGTGACTTTCCATAAAAGTACAAGAGAAAAACCCAGTTTAGTATTATATTTTTAAATAATCATGAAAAGTAGCTTTTGGAACCACACATAATCCCAGTCATTAATCCTCACGTTTGGTTTAAATTTCTCCCTCGCTTCCCTCGTATGCTCTCCATTACTCCCTCTGACAATGAAAAATCACCATGCTCTTTGCCGAAGCTTCAGCATCTTATGGCTTTGTGTCCATGGCAACACAGTCTTGACCTACTTGGGGTGGGTTTTCTCTACGACAAATGTTTGCTTCTCTTGTGTCAGATCTGTTTCACTTTATTGTTCTTCAGGGATGTATATTTTTATGAAAGATTTACTGGTTATTTAATGGTTTGTCATTGTTAAATACTTCCCAACCTCTCTTTCTCTTTCTCTTTCTCTTTCTCTTTTTCTTTCTCTCTTTCTCTCTCATTTACCAAGATCACACGATTACACAAATGCGGCAGTGAGGAATTAATGGATTTTCACAGCTACCTCTCCCACACACCCTCTCCACCCTCTCCCCCCTCTCTCTCTCTCCATAAATTTTACCAAAAAATCTGATTGACTTTTTAAAAGACTTGATAACAATTTTGCATTTACAAATTTGGTAATCTGTTTGTTGGATCACCTCTGATTTCTTACTCCTGGCATCACTTTTCTCCATTCTCTCTTTTTGTCTACAAATGACCTGCACTGGCTGATATGTTTAAATATGTTTATATCTATATACATTCTGTATCTGTAGGTCTAGTCACTTGCGTCACTGCATCATATGAGAACTGACAGTAGCTTTGCCAATTTCATCACTTTCAAAGATACTTTTCTCTCTCTCAGGCCTTGTTCTAACACGAGACAGTAAACTACACCACCCCACCACCCCACCCCAACAAAAAAAAAACTGTGGCATAATGAAAAACATTTTATATGTAGGTGAAGAACACGGGTCGTGGGATGTGAAAAGGGAGCTGTGAGACACAAATGCCCCCATAATCTGCATCATAAGATACAGAAATAAGAAGCACACTACACAAGATGTCATTTTATTTCTTGCTGTGGCATTTCTAAACGCAGTTTCCTGTATCAAGCTTGAACAAGGCACAAGGCAGGAAAGTTCATACATTCTGAGCAAACACTATTTGACTCTTGATCGCAAACAAACCAATTTTTTCATCCAGGATGCCCTATTACTTTCCCTCAAGCCTTCGTGCCGTGCGAGTGCAACCGCTCCTCTTGATACTTAATATCCACGCTTCGACTCGACTGCTCGGGCGAGGGCTGTTCCTGGACTTTAGAAGACTGTCACGTTCAACAGCATCCTCAAACAAGATTCGGTTGCAATTCTTGTTTGCTGTCTACGCCATGGAGGGCACTTTTCTCCTATCATGAAGGCAATCCAATATGCCACCCTTTTCATTTAATCATGAGCATTGGTGTTTTCTTCTCTCTTTTTTTTTTGTCCGGAGCTAAACTGCTTTCCACCCTAAAATAAAGACTCTGCTATCAACTCCAGTAGGAATGGCATAAAGATGAGTTTTGGAATTGTCAGTTGCCAATATTTCCAAGTGTAAAAACAAGTTGAAAAGTAAAGTATCATATCTTATGACATGCATGTATGTAATGTTCTATTACTGAATTTGTATTTTTTAATCTCACATACTATATAAAATAATGCAACCACTTGTCACCATATTGACACAAGAATACCGGTACACTACATCATCCCTATTTTTTCAGAAAATTCCTTTCTTCACAAAAACTTGCCAAATTATTTGTCCACAGTAGCCCTATCAGTTTTAAAAAATGCTCTCCCTAAATTTGTTATTATCCAAGGATTTAATCTGTATATAAAGACTGCTCAGGGGATCCAAGAAATAATAATAATGTGTGTGTGATTGGGTTTTTACAGACGTGTATCAATCAGATATGATTATTTACGTCTGGGGACCGACCTTTAACGTCACCATCCGAAAGACGTGACTCAGTTTCGAACCTGCGTCCTCGGCTGAATCAGTTTGTAACTTCCACTTTTAGCTGGATTACAGGCGCACGCCACAACGCCTAGTTAGTACAGCTAATAATAATAATAATAATAGCTAGTTCTTATATAGCGCTTTTCAGGACCGCAGGCCCTCTCAAAGCGCTTTACAGATATATATATTATTACCCCAGTCATCGGATTCAGGCTTACCCGCACACAATGTATGCACATTCTCCACTCCCTGGGAGCATTCCAGCCAGGCGTCATTTTTACAAGCGCACACTTGCTAATCTAAGCACATTAGCTTTCGCATCCTACCAGGTACCCATTTAACACCTGGGTGGAGAGTGGCAAATGTAGATCAATGTCTTGCCAAAGGACATTAGTGCCGCGGTGGGACTTGAACCGCGGACCTTGTGATCCACAGTCCGGTGACATATCCACTCGTCCACGACACCTCTATGTGGTCTTCACCAGCAGGTGGTCTTTATGTACAGGTTGCTTTCAAACAGGAATCTAACTATCTAGAAAATCTGTTCCAGAGAAACATTAAAAGCAGATTGTTATACACACAGCGTCTGTCCAGAGCTAGAAGGCCATTAGCTCTGTGTTAAAGTGTATGAGTTACTGCCCTTCTGGCTGAAAACAGACGACATGCATAGTCTTTCTATACAGGTCGCCACTAAAGCAAGTTCCACTGTACCACAGTTTGGGTGCGTTTATCGTGTCTTGCCACAGATATGTACATATCAAACCCCACTATCGAACCCCACTATATGAACGTGATTTTCGGGATGTCGCGTTTATCGTCTCTTCACGATTCAAAATAAAGGCCTTGTCTCTGCGCAGCTGCTTTGCGCCGTTTGACCCGGGAAGCGGATCAGCCTGGGAAGGTCCATAAAGCTATATGGGAAGGTCCGATTTGTATGTGGGGTTCAAAACAGCTTTGCGTTTATCGTGTCTCAGAAACATGATTCTGGCTGTATGTCACATTCAAAACGCACTTTTTTCGGCATTACAATATGCCCATATCTAAAGACATTCAGTTTGAAAAGGCTTTACGTTTATCGCCTTAAAAATTTGCCTGAAAGACGTTTATAAACGCTGATTCTAGGCAAAATTTGGTCGATAAACGCAACCTAAGATTGCACCCGTTTTCTTTCCTTGATGCTTATCATCACCTCTGTGGTAAATTGCCATTTGGTGATTTTGGTCTACAACCAGTTCTTCTACTACCCAATTAGGCTATTCCCATATGGTCAACACCCAGCCCGTCTACTATCCACGTGGTATAAATAATCACTTTGTCTACTAACCATTTGGTCTAATGACCATTTAGGCTAGTAGTCATTTGGCCTAATGTCCATATGGTCTAATATCGAATCAGTCTACTACCCCTTTGGTCTATTGTTCATTTAGTTTATTCTTCATTTAGTCTAATAACCAGTTAGTCTAATTCCCAGTTTGTCTAATGCCCATTTCATCTACCTGGTTGTAGACCAAACGGCGATATATAAACCTCCTCCATGAACCCCCTGTTTGTAATCTACTTCTCTAATTGACAAACTATAATACGAAGAGTAACCCGACTCTATCTACGAAGGAAACAAAATTCTGAAGGAGCAGCACCTAATCAATTAATCTGGGATCTCATACCTACTCGTGATATCAATTTACATTGATTTATTGGCCCTGCTTCTATGTGTAATCGATCAGGGTGTTTTTATTAGGGTCATTCAAACAAGGAGCGATCAGTGATGTTTCCCTTTAAAAACTTATCTGATTGACTGATCAGAATCTCATTTTTTTGATTCAATCTATCCCAGGGTCTGATAGATACTCATGATATAACTGCATTGATTTATTGGCTGGCAGCTACGTGTAATCAATCCTTATTCATAATAGGGTCGTTCAGAGACACAAATTAGTATTCATTTTTAACTGATTTTTTAAAAATTGATCTGAATCTCACTTTTTTACTGTAATCATTTAATCCCAGGGTCTAATGCCCACTTACATTAATTTGCATTGATTTTAATATAGGCTTGCTGCTATATGTGATTGATCAGGGTTCTTATAAGGGCCATTCACACAAAGACAAATCAGTGATACACTTTCTTCAAGATGAAATTTATTTTCTAATCAATTAGGATTTTACTTCTTTAATTGTAATCCATTAATTCCAGGGTCTGACTCAGTCAATCTATTCACTTGTTGCAATGTGTGATCTATTAGAATTCTTATTAGGACTGTTCACATTAGTAACATTAAAATAAAAAAATTGAAATGTAATCAGAATCTCGCCATATCTGGACTTGAAAGAACTTAACTGACTAGAGAGATTACGATTACGATTCAAATATCTCTACTAGTGCGTTTTAAACAGGAACAAATTACTGTTGGGGGGTGTTTGTGTAGAAGATCACAATGAGCTTGGGTTGTGGTGGGGGTTTGTGTGTGTGTGCTTGTGCATTATGTTTGTTTGTTTGTTTCGGTTGTTGTTTTTCCTTTTTTTTTAAACTTACCTTGCTGCCCACAATAAGTTCATTTCAATTTCAATTTTATAAAGAAGGAGATATTACAGAAAAGTCTTAAGATTTTCATATATTTAAACATGCAATGTGACAAAATATCAAAAGGAAGATGAGTTCCAATGAAAAGAATTCAAAGGTTAAATCACAGCAAATTCTTTTAAGTTTCTAATAAACCATTTGACTGGTATTAAATTTCATCAACACTGTTTGTGTAACCGCCAAACAAACTTTGTTGATTGAAACTAACCTCAATATTTGACACTAGTCATCTCGAATTGATGAATCTTTGGCTCGCATATAGGCCAAATGTAATTCATACTATTCCTGTATTTGATAATGGTTATTGTAAATGTTCGCATTTAATTTGACAACACGCTTACCCTAAATGAAATCTCAAGGTTTTCGCCACCCCAGACATCCATTCCAGCATCGTATGTTCCAATCTCCTCAAAATAGGTTTTGTCGATGGAGAATAAGCCTCCTGCCATTGTTGGCGATCTAAAGGGATAGACAAGAAAAGAAGGGATATATGTTCAGAGCCATGACAACATGAATGAATGAATGAATGAATGAACGACAGACCAAATGAACTCAATGCTGCTACATATGAATAATAAATCCTTTTCATTAGCTGTGAATGTATAGATTGGACTAGTTCAAAGAAACCCAACACAATACTGCCAATATAATGGATATAGTAGTGGAAAAATGTTGTGCCATCGTAGGCACTCAGAGGGATAGATGAGAAAAGAAGACATATATATATATGTTCAGAGCCATGACATCATGAAAGATTGAATGAAAACTGTTTACAGATATATATAATGAATCCTGCTATGACTTCATTGATGGAACTAGTTCATAGAAGGAAAAAATCAATACCACAGAATGCAGATATAATAAATAGAAAATTTGGAAAAACAGTTGCTGTCACAAAAGGCGATCTGAGGAGCACGAGAGAGAGAGAGAGAGAGAGAGGGAGAAAAGATAAAGATAAATTTTCAAGAGCAAGACACCAAGATGAATGAAAGAAAGAATAAGCAGTTGAACAAATGTATTAAATGTACTGAAGTACGAGTAGATATTGGCTTAAGTATTGAAATCTTTTTGGTATCTAGGAGTTTATATAGGTAGACAGATCTAGTTCATAATAGCATGAATCGATACAGCCGATGTATAATGGCTGGAAAAAACTGCAAAAATGTGCTGCCATCGTGGGCAATTGAAGGGATAGAGAGAGAGAGAAGAGAAAGAAGATAAATGTTCATGAGCAAGACAGAAAATATGAATGAATGATTGAATGAATAAATAAACAAAATTTAACAAAAATAATGTAACCTGCTAAAAAAAAATAATGAATCCTAATTTCTTAGGACAAGGGAATTCATAGGTAGAACTACTTCATAAAACACAAGTCAATATTGCCAATATAAAAGCTGAGACATTTGACAATTTTGCTGCCACTATGGATGATATGAAGGATATAAACTTTCAGGTGCAAGACAAACAACATGAATGCCTGAAAGATGAAACAAAATACAAATGAAGTTGATACACTTAAAATAATAATTTCCATTCGATATCGGGGAATTAATACATGAATCTTGTTCATAAAGACACAAGTCGATACTGCTGATATTGTACTAGCTGGAAACTGGGAAAATTTGCTGCACAGGAGCGATCAACGAGAGAAAAACCTACGATATATATTAGAACCATGACAAATGAGATGAATAAATGACTGAATAAATTGAATGAATGAACTAGATTGAGCTACATGTTCTTCTGGAATTCAGTCAGATGGAACTAGTTTACTGATAAAATCACAATTCAATTTGGTCGATATGAGACAGGCTTGGGCTAGAAAATTGAAAACAAATGAGCAGTGCCCTGGGAAAAGTTAATAAACCAAACATTTATGGCCACGCAGTCAAGAAACACATTACCTGCATTGTGTTTTTACTATACATGTAGGTTATCGCAACCTTTGTTGGAATAGCTTTTACAAAGAATAGAATATCAAACCTGGATGTTATTCTACTAAATAGGTATTCTACTCAAATTCTAATCGTAAACTCACAAAAAGGTGCGTTTTGGATCGGCGATTCTGGGGAAGCATAAACGCACAATCATTTGTAAACGCTTTTAAATGGGGTCAACGTAGCATGCGCAGTGCAGGTTTGCACTGCACTTCTTAGGTTCCTCCAGGCATGATTCTGGCTCTGAGCCAGTATCATGCCTGGAGGAGCCAGAGAAGTGAGCATAAACAGTACACCCTGGAACTGCGATTATGATGAGCGTTTACGATGAGCGTTTCAAATCGCTCATTCTGCCTTCAAAATTAAGCATAAACGTACCCTTAGCAGAATATGAACCTAAGGGTGTAAGCGCCAGCACAAATAAATGCAAGTATTGAAGCAAAGGTTGAGGTCCGGTAAAAGTGAAAGATAATTTGTGCGCTCTTTCATTCTTTTTACATTCATCTGGAAAAATACCATAGCAGTAATGCTGCCTGAAATTATAAAATGCTCTCATATTTCAAAGAGGCGCGATAGGCGCAATAGCTCAGTCAGTAGAGCAGTGGTCTCGTAATCCGGCAACCCGGGTTTGAAACAAATCGATGCACAAGTGCCCTTTGGTTAAGGCATTAATCCTCATTACCAGGTCCCTCAGAGAGGACCTAAAGCCGTTGGTCTGCTGGTTGGTTACTTACAAGCATTTTATGCTTTCTTAGCAGTCAGGTAAAATAACCACCACTAAACATTAGACATTAACAAACATAAAAACTAGAAATAGTTTGGGGTTTTGGATCAAATTCTTAGGGCATGTGTTTGTGTGGTCCCACATATGCATATACGTGGGCAGTGCTTTTCAGAATTTTGGTATAACAAAACTTTCACCAATTGCAAATATTCAATGCTGTTTCATTTTGCAGAATGAAAGGTACATGGAACTGGCCTACTCATAAAATTGACAAACCCTTACTGAGCAGAAGATTTTCTGGATACAGTAAATTGATTTTTTTCTTCCAGAAAACTGATTTGTTAGAAAACAGCTTTTCAGAAAGACAACTTTACCAGAATACTACTACGGTGAAAACGTAGCTTTTGAGCTACATGTGCTGTGTCGGAATGCAATGGTAATCAGATTGTGAGATGTGATGAATGAAGAGATCTTATTAGATTACAATTTAATGAACAGAATAACAAATGTTATTAGCTCAATTGTACCGAACAAGACAAATTAATGAACCAGTTGAATACACTCTCCACATTAACAAGGTGATGGTATGTCCAGTCGAATTTGGGGGAGGGAATTGGAAGTCTCTGAGGTTTGTAGTGGATAAATGTTTTAAAAAAACAGGGTCTAACTACATAGACAACTTTCAGAAGAGCTGAAAGAAACAAAGGGAGCGCAAAGAAAGTTATTTGAAAAGTAATAACAAAATATTATTGAATGAGGGCTTGGGACAATGATATTTTTTAAATGCAGGACAACTTTCTTTCACCCTTAATAGTAACTATCTTTTCCTTTTATTTTACACATACTCTCAGTCTCATCATCACTGATACCAGCCATTCAATGGTTCGTCGCGCGGGTGGCAGAAGGGCGTAAGCGCGCGAGCGTCTCGAAATCTACTTTTCAAATTATTCGCATTTAAAGATTTGTTTTATATTTAAACTACTTTCCGTGCCGAAAATTGGTTTAAAACTTAAGAGACAAATAGAAATGTTATAGTAGAACACGGCCACAATTTTTTTTCGGAAATAAGTCAGTTTTATAAAAGTTTGAGGCGATTTAGTGCTAACGCCCTTCTGCTTAGAGCATCATTTTTTACCTGAAATTCGAGCTAACGCCCTTCTGCCACCCGCGCGACGGGTTGTTGAGAGAGAAAGGAGAGAGAAAGAAAGGAATGAAGAGAGAGTGAGTGTGGAGAGAGAGTGAGTGTGGAGAGAGAAAGGAGAGAGAGAGAGAGAGAGAGAGAGAGGAGAGAGAGGAGAGAGAGTGAGTGGAGAGAGAAAGAGAGAGAGAGAGAGAGAGAGAGAGAGGAGAGAGAGGAGAGAGAGGAGAGAGAGGAGAGAGAGGGAGGGAGAGGGAAGAGAGAGAGAGAGAGAGAGAGAGAGAGAGAGGGGGGGAGATAGAGAAGAAGCGTTAAATTGAGAGGGGAGAAATAGAAAAATACAGAGACAAACATACAGACATACAGAGGGACAGGTACAGAGACAGAGAGACAGATAGAAAGAGCTCACAAAAAAATACCAGTAAAATGGTCACGGCCAACCAAGAAACCTGAACAAATACCCTTCACGTATCTTATTATTGAATTCCCTTCACATATCGAGGGTCAGGGGAGGAAGGAAAAATGCTTCCATATCTCACATTGCTTTGATGGTCTCACATTACAGATCTAGATATCTTTCATGGACACATTTTCTTGACTACAATTTACTTTCTAGAATTATTATTATTATACAATTATTAATATATTATTGATGACACATGCTACTATGACAATTGCTCTGTGTCAATTTCCTACATTAACTGAATCTTATCTTCAATCCTGGATCCAACACCAATCCTAACCCTAACCCTTACTCTAAACCTAAGCTAAAAACAAATTGCAACCCTAATCATAATCCTAACCCTAACCATAAACCCTAAACCTAACCTAAAAACCAATTGCAACCCTAATCATAATCCTAACCCTAACCCTTACCTCTAAACCTAACCTAAAAACCAATTGCAACCCTGATCATAAACCTTACCCTTACTCTAAACCTAACTTAACCTAAAAACCAATTGCAACCCTAATCATAATCTTAACCCTATATAACCCTAAACCTAAACCTAACCTAAAAACCAATTGTAACCCTAATCATAATCCTAACTGCAGCCCTATACTTTTGACGAAATAAAGCCTGGAGCAATTGTCGCAGGAGCAAATGTTGGATCACCTTCATGAAGAACTTCAGTTTCAACTTTACTCTCAAAGTGATTTCAAAACTTGAATAGTGACTAGATGGTTAGATGAATCTGAAATATCTGCTATTTTATGTAGGAAAGAATAAATATTTATTCTCTTTAAATCGTGTTTAAACAAATAAAAAGCAAGAACTACAGTATTGTGCATTTTACTGGCATTGTCCTGTAACAAATATGCTTTTTATGAAGTGCATGCCCTTCAAGACTTACACAATGAAATCACTATTAAGAGTTTCAATTACTATCTTCTTTGATGTAGACAAACAAAGTAGTTTATAGTTCCTTGTAACAGCTTAATAGCTAACAAAAGAGTAATACAAACATTTTATTATCAAAGTTCAGATTATAAAACATGAACAATGTATAGAAACCAGGACTCAACTACATATAAACACATAGGTGGCTCTCAGGACCCAGATATCAATCAAGTCTATTTAAAGGGACTTGGTAACATTGTTCAGATGAGAGAAAATGGTGCTAAGGTAGTGACTTCAATGCTAGATGTACAATTAAAGATAATCTGAAAGTTTGAGTGTAAACAGACTATAATTAATGAAAAAAATTAATGAAAAAAATTGGAAAAAAATGATCTGATCAATTCCTTAATTCTCCCAACCATATTATTACAATTTAATTACATTTTAGGTTAATGTAAATCGTCACAAGGCAATGAATTGGCTCTATATACCATTCCAGACATTAAAGTGTTGAAAGATTTTTAAAAGCCTGTCTAATGTTTTATTTTTATGGAAAAACGGTTGTGATAATGGAAAAACGGTTGGGATAATTCAAAAATGGTTGGGAGAATTTACTATTAGAGGGTGTTGCACAGTGATGCCTTCAAAGAAAACCATAACTATCTTTGTGGTTTGAAAATTTTTTCAGGATTTTTTTGCATGTTAGAGGGTTAGTAAAGTAGAAGGTATATAATAAGTAACATTTCATACAAAAAATTAAGCAGTTTTTTCATCAACCTTCAACAATGCTACAGAGTCACTTTAAAGGGGAAATCCACTCTGAAATTAAGTTGGTTTTAATAGTAGCTTAAAATGAGAGGAACAAGTCAGTGAAAGTTTGAGCAAAATCTGATTAAAATTAAGAAAGTTATGAATTTTGGAATTTGCGATCAATCAAACACAAATTGGCAACACTGTGACGTATTTTGCGAGCTCCCCTCTCATTTGCTCTGTACAGAAAATTTCATAAACTTTCATTTGCTCACCTATTAATGACAGAATAGATTTGTTTCATACAGGGGCGGTATACAACATATTTGCAACAATTATATCTCGGGTGCATGTATAACTGAAAATATTCTTCAGGCCAATAATAGAAATTTCTAATTTTTTAGTACAGTGTATTGTAGGATTGAGAGGGGTACATGTACACTGTTGCCCAAAAAGTTGGAACAATGTTTCTTTACCATTTTTTCATGAAATGGTTGATCAATAAAGCTCTGAGAATTATTATTATTATTATTACTTATACCGCGCTTTTCCCAAAGAGCTTACATTGAATGAAAATGAAAATTACATAAATACATATAATAAGTCTTATAATTACAAACTGCAAAAAAAGATGTGTTTTTAAGGCCTTTCTGAAGGTAATAACTGATGAAAACTGTCTAATTCTAAGTGGTAAATCATTCCAGTATTTTGAAGCAGAAACAGTAAAAGTCCTATCCCCGGCTAATGTGCGGGTAACTGAATATGTGAGACGGAGAGGATCACTGGCTGACCTCAACGCTCTGGCAGGTGTATATAAATTCAAACATGTATCTAAATATTTTGGAGCTTGATTATTGAGTATTTTGTATACAAACAGGAGTAATTTAAAAATTATTCTTTGTTTCAAAGGAAGCCAGTGTAATGATCTCAAGAGTGGTTGAGATGGATGGTCCCTAGAAACCTGAAATATCAATCGGGCTGCCCAACTTTGTAGCCGTTGCACACGATCCAATTTAGTCGAGGGAATGGTACAAAGAAGCCCATTACAATAATCAATATGGGATAGAACTAAAGAACGCACAGCATTATGATAAGCACACTGGTCAATAAATATAAATATAGGTTCTTTATCTATAAAGAATAAACCATATTGTCACAAACATCATTTCAAAAAGAGAAGTAAAAAAAATTATTCTAACATTATGTGTAACAGTGAAGAGTATCAATCATTTGCTCCATCAAATTCTTCAACACCTTTTCTGAAATTCCAGTGCACATACATGAAGTTGAAATGACAAGCCTATTTCGACTTCACTATCCATTGCAAATCTAAATACAGCTGCCTTATTTCCATGGGATATTTGCAGGCTTTTCGCAGGTTTTCTTTTACTCCATGTGTCTGCGAGATTGATTAACAAATTATGCGTCACTCATTTTACTTGCAATCAATGGGCGAATCCATATCTTCACAGTTTCACACTCCAAAAACACTCTAGAATTACAACCATTAACAGCAGATGTTGAAATACGGCAATGAACAGATGAAGTAGACAGTGTGCTGATTTACAAAATAGCACAATAAATAGTTGTGTTGTTGTTGTTTTTCTTTTTTTAACGCATTGTTATAGAGAGCAAAAACGAGGCCTCCTATAAGTTCCGAATACAATTTCACTATATACTGTTTTACTTTATCTTTGTGAACAGAAACTGATTATTTGAAACCACTGTAAGTTGTGACAGCTCTTTGCATAAAGTAGCTGGTTATATAAAAAGAGAAACAATTTTTGTTCTACGTGCACAAGTAAATGGGATCTTTTCTACTTTTCTACATTATTATGTAGGCCTACATTGTTGAAGATAATTGATAAAAAAATGTTTACACACTTAAAAGCATAATTTTTATTTCATCTCCAGTATAGACATAATGGAAAGCTTTTATTTTGTTTTGTTTAAGTTTGTTTATTTTTGCTTTTGTTTGTTTGTTCATTTCTTTGCTTGTTTGTTTTCAATGTGAAAGGTTTTGCTGAATCCAAAGAATAGGAAAGCAAGAGGCATATTTTCTGTTAATCAATATGACTACTTGAGTACTTGTACATGTAAGTTAAGGCTGCATGAGAACTGGAGTACTCGCACTGTTGACAACTATTCGAGTACGATTTCTCGTACTCGAATACTCGGCCGCCATTTTTTTTTGATGCTCTCCCAGCTGTTTCCCAGCTGTTTCCCATGTTTCCCAGCTTAATCATACACAGGGTGTCACTGTCAACTCACCACTCAGAAACTGGGACCAAATCTCCGGATCTCTGTTTGGACTCGGAGGAAAATTTGTCTGTCATCTTTAGTTTTAAAAACAACATTATTACTATTATTTGTAAAAAGTTCAAAAGCACAAATCGGCGTCTTCAACTGCAACTCGAAGTAAAATCGTGTTGGTTTTTCGGAGACGGACCTGTCACCTTAGTATGGTGTTGGCAAAAAAAAAAATTATTAATTTTTTTTTTTAATTACAATTTAAAAAAAAAACATGGCATCCGAGTATTCGAATATTCGAGTATTTGCCTGTAAGCCTGGGAGTATACTCGAGTACCTCATTACACGCTTATGCACAGCCTTAAAGTACCCTAAACGCTTTTTGCATCGAATTAGAGCAAACATAATTTCGCCTACCGATATCTCTAGAGAATACTACTTTCAAGGAGTAACCCCTTCAAGCCATACTGCAGGCTGTATTAGCAATGGTATACCCCCATTCAGCCTACTAAAATTCATTGTACATCTAGACAAAAACTGCACAGCTACACTACATGTACCGTTATATAAAGTAATTAAATTCTTTGTCTAGTCTAAAGAGGATAATAGTGAAACGTCACATACATGTATAAGTAATGAAAAATATAGTCAAATGGAGGTTAAGCTTGATGAAGAATCAGGGTCTCCTTTAATGTGAATGTTGCATCGTATCTTCGTATGAAAACGATAGTTGCATCTAATTTTATAGTTGTATAACGAAGAATCGTATAGCAAAACAGATGTTTGAGCATCTCTTTAAATAAAAAAACTCAAAGAATCGAAATCTACTTCTAATGTGAACGGTGTATCATACAGGAACGTAAAACTGGGTGGGGCTTATCGTAAGTGCGAGCTGATGATTGGCCAGCTGTTATCTAAACTGACAGTAGTAAACATAACTATGTCAGCTGACCTCTTCAAACTAGTATTTATAATGTTTCTCTATCCAATACTTCAAATGTGTATGCCCCTTTTGTTTATATGAAATTTGTGTAAATCTAATGATAAAAATAATGATATTCAAGGTCTATAAGCACTTCACAGATATATTATTACCCCCATCATCAGATTCAGGCTTGCCCGTGCACATTCTCCACTCCCTGGGGAGCATTCCAGCCAGGTGCCATTACACAGGAACTCATTATGCTGAACCAAACAACAATCATGTTATTTTCATATCCTACCAGGTACCCATTTACAATGAAACACACCTGGGTGGAGAGTGGCAAATATGGATTAACGTCATGCCAAAGGACGTTATAAATAAGACCTTAACTCTCACTTACAAGTGTCTACATGATCAAGCCCCAGCATACCGAGATGATCTACTCCATTCACACAAATCCAGGTATAATACACGATCAGCCAGTAGTAATACACTTACTGCCCCTCAAACCAGTAAACAGATAGGTGATATGGCATTTCCAGTTCTTGCCCCCAAACCTGGAACTCCTTACACCCTGTACTAGAGAATTGCCATACTCTCACAGCTTTCAAGGTGTGTCTGAAAACACATCTTTTCTATTTTTTTGTAATATTCCTCTGTTTGTAATTGATGTAAGCTTTCTCTCTCTTGGCTTGTTTGTAAGTATTTCTTGTTTATGCGCTTCGTATCTAATGAAAAGACGCTTTATGAATGTAATATTATTATCATTAATATTATTACTGCCGACCTGGGATTCGAAAACTTATCCCTGAGATTGAGAGTAATTTAAATGAACCACAAACCATTGCAGCTCCACAAATTTCTCCTGGTGTGAAGCAGGCTAATAGATGGTCATGGACATGAATCACACGCTTCATAAAACTCTTCTATCTCTACCGGCTTAGAACCATTATCAGATATTTACCTTTCCACTCAGCCATGCTAGAGATCAATAGAGGATGCATGCCTTGAATCCAAGGAGAAAGAGGAGAAATATTGGACATTTCTGTTGAAAGGTGCCCACAAGGTTTCGGAAGATGGGGGCAAATCCAATCTATTTTGTCCTATACTGTACATCACATACCACATCTATGATTTTAATAGGAGCTACATGTGTATCTGATTATTGTATTAAAGAGGAAGTCCACCCTGATATTAAGTTGTTTTTAATAAAAGCAGAAAAATGAGAGAAACACATTAGTGAAAGTTTGAGGAAAATATGATTAAATATAGGAAAGTTATGAATTTTTGAAGTTGTCATCAATGAAACACAAATATTTTGATGTATCATGCGAGCTCCTCTCCCACTTGCTCTGTACATGATATATCATAAACTTTTGTTTTCTTACTTATTGATCACGGAATAGATTTGTTTTATACAGGGGTTGTATAAAAATCTATTTGCAACAATTATATTTAGGGTGAATGTATGATTGACAATTTTATTACAGATAAATATAGATTTTTGTAGTTTTTTGTATTTTTTATTACAGGGCAGATGGGAGGGGATCTCAAAAGATACGTCACAGAGTTGCTTATTTGTGTTGGATTGATTACATATTCACAAATTCATAACTTTCTTATTATTAATTGGTTTTTGCTCTCATTTTTCTATTTTTATTAAAACCAACTTAATGTCAGGGTTGGCTTCCCCTTTACGTTAATAGCCCTATGCGAGCTTTAAAAGACAAAAAAATAAACAGTGAAAAGACATATTTAATGTCAATCTATGTAAATACTAGCCAGGAGTAAACTGGTTTCCTTTCTAACCAACGAATACCCAAGAATCCTTCAATAATTGTTCTACTTGAATATAAATCTCAAATGTTCTTACATATAAAGAGTGGTCAAGAAAGTGGTTAACTATGTATACATATAGAAATACAGTACTTTAAAAGCAAATACGAGCACATAGGAAGGGTACAAGCAAGATTAAAACCAAATAGTATATTAACAAATCAACTTAGGATATTGTTTTGTTTTTGTTTTACTTTTCTTTCATTTTGATTCTATGTCATCAGGCTTTCGAATCTGTGGTGAATACATGCAAGTGAACCTTCGAAATTTAAAAGGATTTATGAAGCCTTAAAGATACTATGTCCCTTTTGCAGCCAACATCAATTTCTGTAGAACTTTGCAGGAAGTATGAATATGTCATGTTTGTCCTATCTGTGAAATTTAAACGTTAGCAGTGTCCTAATATTCAAATTAGGCAAGGAAACCGTTTACTTGCTAGACTTCACTGTCAGACACTATTGAGTGACTGACTGGCCTTTTTTCATCTTTGGTAATAACATACATAAAATGAGCTGTAAAGGGTAAATGAGCATTTGTCTACATCAATAACCCACTTCTTGTAATGGCCAAAATTAAACTGATTGAATCTTTGCGCAGCATAAACGTACAACCATTCGGTACAATGGTCTGAAAAATCAGACTATTACTTACTGGCTCTATAGCTCCTAAGTCGATTCGACAACTAATAGTCGTTATTTTCCCACTTAAAGACATTTTCAAGCCCCCCTTTAGGGAAGTTCTAAATTAGTATTGTCTTTCAAATGCCGTTGGAATTTAAAGCCCAAGTCCACTCCAAAAATAACTTACTTTCAATAGAACCAGAAAAATCAGACAAACCAATCAAAACAAGTTTGAGCAAAATCGGATAACTAATAAGAAAGTTATGAATTTTTAATGACATAAAAAACTTTGAAAATCACTACACAAATTGGCAACTCACTCATGAGTCTGTGACGTATGGTCCTCACTATCCACTAATTATTTTCTTTATATTGATAATATAAATTTCCTATTTTCACCCTAAGAATCTTATTTCTTCACACCAGCATCCAAGTTAGATTGTTAGTAATATTTTTTTGTGTGGATGCACAAATAAAGAGTAATTTTTGTCCAGTTAAATCATGAAAAAATTGAATTTTGATAAACTATTTATATAAAAATCAATAATTATGAAATACAATATTCAGAAAATAGTATCAATTCTTCAAAATTCATAAAAGTTTTTGGGAAATGTCATGCACGCAATATGATACAAATCATATAACCTGGGCAAAGGCATGGGGAAATCAAGTTTTGGGGATAAAAGGGAAATTAATGGGATTAAACTATATAAAGCAATTGATAAGTTGTGAGGACATGACGTCACAAACTGATAACCATCTTGGCAATTTGTGTCGTGATTCTCATTGTTCCATAGTTTTACATACTTTTTCAAAAATTCATAACTTTCTTATTAGTTATCCGATTTTGCTCAAACTTTTTTTGATTGGTTTGTCTGATTTTTCTGCTTTTATTGAAAGTCAGTTATTTTTGGAGTGGACTTGCCCTTTAACCTTTTCATTTTTTTGGCCTGCAAATGGGACATAGTACCTTTAAAGAAACAACAGATAAAGAGTAAAAAACCCAAGTATGCAAAAACAGGTTAATAATTTTCTTGTTAGGCATGCCTAGCAAAATACAAACAAACAAACAACAACAAAAATGTTTCTTCCCAATATCATACACTATGTATACAATTGTAGTCTGTGAAATATCACTCTGTTAAGATGCAAGTATGGAGCCTGGTATTAAAAAAATCTAGGCTATCAAATTTCTATTTTCAAAGTTTTATTTCTTCATTAAAGAATTGCATTACTCAGTTTGTTTTCGTTATGGTGGTGCAACAATGCAAATCACGCTCACACAAAAATATCGATTCATGAAATAACAAACTATACCTCGAGGCTGATGGCTTTTATCGAGAGACCAATCTGAGTATTTTGGTGAATATTTACTCAAAGCACCTTCATTCATTCAGAGGAAATATCGTATTTGAAATCACAATAGAGGCAAAAACTATTCACAATGCCTAAATCTTTTCATTTAATATTCCCCTACGACTGCTTATACTACAACCAAAACTTTTCAGTCACCAGAGATTTCAAGCCTTCGCACTACACACTCCGAAGGAATGTTTTTATATTCATATTGCTACTAGGGAAAGTTATGGCATGGCATACAAGTTGGAATTGTGGCAGCATTTCCATGACTTTGGATATATTCATGAAATATTCATTCAACATAGGGCTTAGAATCGTGACATTAAGAAGGTGTTATTTGTAGCTTTCAGGGCTCAAAAATATCAAGACATGGCAGATTGCAGAGGCGGAATTCTCAAGTGAAAAGGATTTCACAACTTGCATTATTAAAGGCAGAACGATCTAGAATTTGGGAAGAGCAAGAGCGAGGGAAATAACTGAGCTTCTTCTTACATCTCTGATGTAGGGAATGAGAGCAAAAGCAACATTAAACCACAAACTGAGAGGGATTTTCAAAAAAAATCAAGGATGACTATCTTTATATTCCCTCTTTTTTTATTAAAAAATCCCATATTTCATAAGGTTTCAAAAGATCTAAGTGTCCATGCATTTCAGAGACATTCAAAATGGTTCCTCTACTTCTTCAAGTTTCAAGGTATAAAATCAAAATGATTGAATTAAGACATACTACGCAGAGGGCCAAAGTAAAAAAAGAGGGTGGTTACCGTGGTTGTCACTACTTCACAAACTGAGCAGAACTAGTTTATTCAAATTTTTATTATAATACACAATATTTCAGAGGTGCTTTAAAAAAATTGTAGCGGTCACCCCAAAATCAGGGGTGGGCAAAAGGGGCCCTTTGATGAAAGTAGTATTTTGTAAATAATGTTTTAAGGAAACCTTGAACCACCTTGAGTTTGGTGTCATATGAAAGAAAGAGAATTAAGTTATCCACATTTTAATTTCAATGCATTTGTGATTAATTAAAATCACAATTTTAAATGAAAAACATAATTATTTGTAATTTTTTTCAAAAATTTTGAAAAACATTATTTTCCATAATTCACAATCAGAGATATCAGAGAGATATATATATATATATATATATATATATATATTTTTTTTTTTGGGGGTGAGGGTCACTTTTCAGAAATTTTCCCATGTACAAGGACAATTCACCCTCCTGGCTCTCAGCAGACAATATTTTCACAATATCTTAAGAAAAATCCCTTTCACTTGTCTTAAATGTTGACTGACACTATAATGTACCTTTAACGCTTCAGAAAGCTGTCAAATTAGGAGCTAAAGGCTGTAAAGTATCGGATTAAAAAATCCATGCATATCAATGAGTATTTCTTCACGCAGAATAAATGGAGATCAAATGTCTCGATAACATAAAAATTCTCTTTCACATTGCTTTCAAAAAGTGGAATATTGACACAGAGTAATTCGGATTTGGATAGCTGAAGATCAGTGTTCAAAAAATCAAATATACCTCAACTTAAAAGGCAATTCACAGTAATCATAAGTGTTACACTAATATATAATGTGCATGAAATGCCATGGAAACCTTTTTTTTTAAATGTGTTTGTTTGTTTCAAGGGTGAGGCTAGATAGGTAAACTATAACAAAATTCTTCCATGCATTTTCAAAGGCTAAACAGGAGCTCTGATACTCAAAATTAAGAAGAATTTATTTTTCACCAAAGCTCTTTGGTGATTTACAGTACAATATCTCACTATAATCCTATTAAGAAAGGCTACAATTTTTACTGCATGAGTATCAATTAAAGATACTGTGTCCCTTTCGCAGCCAACATCAAATTCTGTAGAACTTTGCAAGAATCATGAATATGTCATGTATGTTCTATCTGTGAAATTTAAACGTTAGCAGTGTCCTAGTATTCAAATTATGCAAGAAAACCTGTTTACTTTATGGACTTCACTGTCAGACACTATGGAGTGACTGACTGACTTCTTTTTGTCTTTGGTAATAACATACATAAATGAGATGTAACAGGTACATGCAGCATTTGTCTACATCAATAACCACTTCTTGAATCTTTGCGCAGCACAAAACATACGACCATTCGGTACAAGGGTCTGAAAATCAGACTATTTACTTAAGTTATTGCAATCACTTATGTCGATTTGACAACTAATCATCGTTATTTTCTCACAAAAAAACATTTTCAAGCCTTTCGTTTTGACAGAAGTTCTAAATTAGTATTATCTTTCAAATGCCAGTGGAATTTAACCTTTTCAATTTTTGGGCCTGCAAATGGGACATAGTACTATTAAGTATAAGAAGGACTACATGGAGGCTGAAGCCTGGCCAATGTAATGTGACTACCTCCACATGTTAATGTAGACAAACCTGTACCAGGTCTACCAGCAAACTATTTTCAAAACGTAAATAATCATACATCATTCTGAGCAGCCCATGCCTAGTGTACAGTACCAAATATCACACAAGCACTTGCAATACTTTGCGAGAATGACATTCATGTGCTTCATGAAGAATTGCATTACGGGCCTGACTGCACAAGATTTTGCGCAATTACTCAAAAAACCGCAGACCCCTCATGCTCCCTGTACGGTTGTGCCTGCACTTTTGATTACCGCCGATTCCTTTCCCTCCCGACGGGATGAAAAGAAGAACGCAATGATTTCCCAAGTGTAAACATGGTCAGACGAAATATGCCGAATCTCTAAAGTCTCCTTAAAGGCGATCCAACCAACCCTTGTAAAAGTTCATTTGCATGAAAGCAGGAAAATAAGATAAAGAAAATGGTGAAAGTATGAAATAAATCAGACCAAAATGAAGACAATCCTGAATGTTTGAAATATGAGATCACTAAATAAATGCAAATTAGATTGGCAATTAGGTCCATGGATTATGAAGTAGACAGAAAACTCTCTGATTTATCATGTAAAAAAAAATCACTAATTTCTAATTTCTTCTTAGTGCCATCTCCCTTGGAGCACTACCCAATATATATTATTAATAGCATATTATTATAGGTCCTCTAAAGAGAAAAGACTCCCCTGATTCATACATTTTTGAAAATGGAAATTTTAGCAATTTTGTGTATTGGAACAAATGGGTCTGCCACTACATCACAGAGAAATTCCTGATACAACCAATTTGGAGAGCCCATAATTATAATTTTTTTTTAAAAATCAAAAAAAAAAAAAATCATAATTTTCTAATTTTTTGATTGATTTCATTCAATCTCTTACCAGTCTGCTTCTCTGCTTTCAAATAGAGTAGCTTGTCATCAATTTCCCTTTAAAGGCATTGTTTAACAATGTTAAATCTGAGATTCACGGCCCTATGTGTTATCAGTGTCTGTGATATGGTGTAATACTGAAGCCCTAAAAAAAAAATTGCGCTTCAAAATGATCACGAAGTGCCTCAAAAAAGTAAAAATCTTTGAGTGACCGGTTTTACCATACTCATTTCCCCCAGTAGACTGTAGTGTTATAAAAACCGTTGGAAAAACTTTTTTTTTAATTTCGATTTCCAATCATAAATATCTTGATAATCAGGCTTGTAAAAGTCATGGGATTCCTGACTGATCTAAAGGTTTATAATTATGATAGCAGCATGAGCTAAATCCAGGATTTTGTTTAGAATCTGAGGCAAAGATACCCAATCCCTTTAACAAAATCTTGATGTTGCAAATCAGGTCTTGTTAGAAAGTTTAATTGGGTAACAAATTGAAGGGAACGCTTAATTCCAAAGGCTATCGTCTTTCACAGACTTATTACGGGCGAAATCCTTCAAAGGAATATCTTGTCTCTATGAGAGCCAGAAGGGCATTGATTCCTGCATGTAAACTTTTACACAGGCTCTTAGCAGATGAACTATGAATATTTGAAACAGATAAATGGTGCCATACAAGTGCTTTGGATCATCATCATCATCATCATGAACTAAGACTACTAGCGGGATGTAATAATAATAATAATAATAATAATAATCTGGATTTATATAGTGCTTAATACTAATTACCGTCTATAAGTATATTTTATTTAAATAAAATTATATAAGATATTTTACCCTGGTCATCAGATTTATTCACACACAATGTGCACCATCTCCACTCCATGGGCATATGGCAATTACTAACACAAAGTCTTTTGTCATCCTACCAGGTTCCCATGTCTCTCCTGGGTATGGAGTGGCAAATTTAGATGATTGCCTTGCAAAAGGACAACAGTGCCTTGTCAGGGATCGAACCCAGGACCTTTGAATTTCAAGTGAGGCGCTTAAACCACTTGACCACAACACATGTAAAGTGTAGCCTACACTTAACATGGCGTCGTAGTCAAGTGGTGCATTGAAAGTGATCAAACATTTGCTCCAGCGACATTTGCTACATGCTATTTTTCATAAAAAGATGTACATGCAAGGGTTAGGGTGTAAATGTAGTGTGTATAATAAACTGTCTGTTGACAGCCAGAAGAGCGTTAACAATTGTCTTTTTTTGACCCAGAATGCTCTGATAGTCTGAATTGCTAATTGTACATGAGCAGAAAGTGCAAAATTTGCTGGAAAATTTGAGTTATTTATGTTGTAGTACATTGTGCTGTCCATTAATGAGACAGTGACTTAATCCGAAAATGATCATCAAAGTCTCTTAATTGGCAATGCAGTGTGGAATTCATAATCACTTTACGAATTCATAATTTCATGTTGATTTTTTGGGGGTACTTTTCATTCACACTATTTTATTTTATATACACTTTTAGTTTTTATTAAAACTACATGTCTATATTAGGAAAATACACATCATTGTTGCCAATTTGAGGAGGAAAAGCTGTTTCATTTACACTAAGTTAGATTTTAGATAACTCTGAACTGCTATGTGTGAGGCAATATATATTCTTGGGCAGCTAAAATGTATGCACTGCCTTTAATAGGAGACCCATGCCATAGACATGACTGCTGTAAAAGTGCAAAGGGCTGCTGGCGGTGTCTCTAGATGCGAGAATCAGAGCTGCAATGGAGCAGGTGTAAAAGGATGTTTTGAATCCAAATACCATTGTCAAAGAGTGGAGGGGGCACGTATCGGCTTACGACTGGGGATGTACTCTTTGCGCTCCTCTCCAGACGTTCTCTGGACACACAAACGCACCCCCATGTAAAGGTGCATGACTAGTTTGTAGGAGCAGACTCTTATTCCGACAGACACGTACATACAATTCCATAGGGCTTTGTGGCTAGCCTAACTGTGTCAGTCTCTGGCTGAGTCAAAAGAAGCTGTACACTACAGGGCCTATGGAAAGCAATCTCCATAGTCTTACCATTCAGACACTGGTTATCTATAAACCTGACAAGGGTTTACACCTGCAAACTCAGCTATGATTTAGTTTACAGGCACAAACGCCTGCAAGTCGTGATGCGTAACGCAGGGTATGGCGCATCTGGGTTAATATTCTGAAAATTATTTTACCATACATGTAATATTCGGAACAGATATTGTTATACGGCAAAGCTGAAATTATAGCACAACATTGATGCATTTGTTTGCAGACTAATGTACAACTGCCTATGGATGATTGCAAGCTGTTATACAGCCAGCCCAGAGTGTCAAATTAGAGTCTGTGCTGCAAGACTAACACATGACTGGTAGAAGCTAATGATAGGTTGATTGCAAGCCATCAATTCATGCAGCCCAGTGTATCAATTTGAGTCTGTGCTAGCAGACTAATGTAACCGACATAAGCTGCCAGCATCCATCCTAGAGTGTCAAATTAGAATCTGTGCTGTTAGACTAATGCAGGGCTGCCATGAGATATTTATAGGTTGATTGCGAGCCGTCATGCGCCCCAAAGTGAACTCTCCGACCCGACTGAATACAGGTCTTCCCCTCAAACATGTTGGTATGTGAACATAGAGAGTAAGAAAGCATTTTAGCCAGTGCTTTCATGTACATCATACAGCCTAGGTAGGTAGATGTATGATCATGCTGACATGTGATCTAATTCAGACGTATATTACAAGATGTAAATGCAATGACGCACTGTGGTATATTTATTGTAGAATTAGGCTCTTGACTCTCATACAAGTGGTCCAGGGTTCAATCTTCCGCTCAGTGCTTACATCCTTGAACAAGGTGTTTTGCCCACATTTGTCCCTCTAGACCCAGAGAAATTAATGTGTACCTGGCAATGCTGAGTGATAATTGCAGATTCCAAAGAAGGGGCATTAACGATACTCATGAGGCTACCCTCTGACAACAACAACTCTTTTGAGGGTTCAACAGACTATTAAAACATTGTCAGTCTTGTAGGCCATCTGGCTCAAGGCTGTTGGTATACTAGAATTAAAGCTACCTTACAGACAAAAGGATACCTTAGTAATTACAAAGGATATTTTGGGAAATACGATATTTTAGTAAATTCTGAGGATATTTTGGGAAATACAAAGGATATTTTTAGTAAATTCTGAGGATATTTTAGGAAATGGAAAAGACATTTTGGGAAATAGTGAGGATATTTTAGGAAAAACAAGGAATATTTGGGGAAATAATAAAGATATTTTAGGAAATACTAAAGATATTTGAGGAAATTCTAAGGATATTTTGTGAAAGAATCTCACCTGAGAGGGATTGTCCTGTCACCTCCTCTTCTGTCAGCCTCTCTCTGTGGCACAGGATACCAGCGGAACTGTAGCTTCCAATTGAAACCACCGTACGTCATATCAGAACCAGTATGGAAGGCAAAGTTATCGTCACTAATTACATCGATGATTGGACAGACTACGTTTCTCCTAGAAAGAAGGAAAAAGACACAAATATTTAGTCAAAACTTCTAATGTAAAGAAAGGAAAAACAGACAAACATTGAGCCACAACATCAACATTTTTAAAAACTATTGTATGACAAAAATCTGTTACCGGTATGCACATTTATTAAATGTGATATCCCACATACCACCAATTTTGCAACACAAATACCACAAATTTGCGTTTGCACTAGAGATGAAAAGCAAAAAAAAACACAGGGATATTCTGGAACTTATTTTATCTTTACTTAAGGGATAGACATTTTACAAAGCATAACAAATATAAAGGCCCATTGCTGGATTATGACTGAGCATAGTTGGCAATGTACACAGTCCACATTTGCACAAACAATAGAAAGTTGCAATTAAAAAGAAATATCATAACAATAACAATTTATTTCACTAAAATAAAGATTAAGAATATGATTTTTGAAGGCTGAAAAATAGGAATCGTTTTCCCAATACAAATTTAAATACGGTTACTAGTGGTAACTATTCTTCATATATCCTTCTATATTTGCCACTCTCATTCTGCAATCATTTAAGCCTGTCTGCATCTCTTTATTGTGTTAGGTTTTCATTTCATTCCTACAATTCTTTCTCAAGTTTCTCCTTTCCACCTTGTCCTTCACCCTCCAACACACAGCCCTCAAATCATCTCTTCAGAACCAGAAGGGTGTTAATACTGTGTTAAAGTATATGAGTTAACGCCCTTCTGGCCCCAAACAGATGACATTACCTGTTAAGAGCTAAAAGGGAATTAAGTCCTATAATTCAAGAGAGTTTACACCCGTATTGTTCTCAGCTAATCTGTAAATACATGCTCAAGTTTCCCCTTTTCTGATCATCCTCTATTCTCTATCACAAAGACATCATATCACCTGCTGAAAGCAAGAAGGGTGTTAACTCCCTTCTTCCAAATAGAAGACGATACATTAGTCACTTCATATCTAGGTTAGATAAACTGATCATAAAACAGGTTTTCACATCTGCAAATGAATTGAATACCATGACGAGGGCTAAATGTGGCGAGTGAACAGGAAATAGGCATTCTCAATTGCACAATGAAAAAAAAATCAATGTCGTTGTCTAATAATTGGATGAAATAAAAGATGGGTGGCATGGTATCGAGATGGGGACGAGAAAGAAAGATTAATAAAGCTCCCCTTACTTCTCTTTACTTTATTGTGAATAATTACTCAGAATGCATGCATGCATGAAACAGTCTGTCAATATTGAATACATTATACATGCTGTAGATGTAGGACTACCAATAATGGACGTTAATTAAACCCACGAGCAGAGAGTAAAGCTTTTTCATTTCATACTTGACCCCCCTCCTTCCCACACCACCACCATCCACCTAAAAGAAGATGTACAACGGACAGCTATAAACCATCAAGACACTTTTCATTCCATTAACAAACAAACAAAAAAGCCAACTATGGTTCCCAAAGATTTTTGTTTTCTCCCCTGAAGGTATGCAAACAAAAAACTGGAAATAACCACCTAAACAATCTTAAGCATGATTAATGGTACAATAAAAATTCTAATGCAGAAATCACATGGCAATGAAACAAATTGCCCCAAAGGATGACAGAAATATCAAATAAAGAAACCTGACTGAAATGCAGTGCAAGAGTTAACAGAAAAACATGGAAAACATCACCTTGCTACCAAATGTGGATTTTTCTCTGGGGGGAAGATTTATCACAAAGGCATGAACATCCGTTCTGGAGGAGGAAAGTGTAATTCTCATCACAAATGCATCTCATTGCCATGAGGGACAGGAGAGGAGGAAATGTGACAACTGAAGATAGATGAACCTCAGTTTCTTTTTGGTACATTTTATTTAACATGCTTGATATTGCAACAAACCAAATTTGATGACAAAACTATATTGAGCTAAATATATGTGCAAAAATATTCGTAACAAAATTGAAAGGTAGAAAATCAAGACTGTTTTTAATCAGAAAAGAGGGAATCTGTGAAAGTTCATGGATTAAAGTCCTGATGCCTGTTTAACTGAGGTTGGTTCAAAAAAATTTGTTGAAACTAGAATTTCATGACAAATGCCATCTATGATGTACAAGGAAATCATTGATGTGAAACAGCTACAACCACGTAGAGACAGTAGTATGGGTGTTAAATAGCTAGGAGAGCACAATACAGTGGGAATGCCATCAATAATGTAATAGAAATACCATGAATGTGAAAGAGCAAACTTCAGGTGGGAACATATTAGCGGTTGATGTTGAGATTGAAGAGCAAGAGAGTACCACAAATCTTGCCCTGAGGGACACCACTTGATTTATCTTTCAGCATGCAGGTGAATTCAACCGCCACATCAAGCAATGCATGACTGCCTTCATGCAGAAATCATTACCTCTCTGGGCTGTGTAGAGCTATTTTGTTACTCTGAAATACCACTAAATGTTTAAGCTCTATCCCTACCTATAAATATAGGGTGCTATCTAAAATATTATTTACAACCAGAACCCAGATCATGTTCTCCAGAGCAAGTATTCCGAATATAAAGCAAAATCTTTTCTTCATGTAAAACAAGACTTCCTGCATACTATCGGCACATATTGGTTCAACTCTACTTCAAACATCTAGAACTCACCCTTTCTCTTTCCCTCATTTATTGATATTTTAATTTTGAACTTTACAAGAAATCATTCATAAATACTGCATTGAATCATTGTTTTAATTAGATACATAGGTTTTTCTTTAAATTGTATTGAAGATCTATGATATAAATATTATGCACCAGCTTTAATACATCGATACAACTGGAAGCTTCAGCTTACAACACAAACAAAAAGGCTAATACTATCCTTATTATAAATACTTCTCCCAAATGCAGCCTCAGTGTAAATTAGTACTCATGAACCTACATGTGCATTTCATGTAGTAAGAGGTTAGCAGCAAATAAAAAATGTATTCACTAGAAAGGTGCAAAAAAATATTTACAGTTTTATTTACAGTTATTCACCTCACGATGCAAGGCATGCAGTCATTTTAATTTTAGCTTTTATTTGGCTTTTATTTTTTAGACTTCAAAACGCTGCAACCTTTCACTTTTCAATATCGGAAGAACGTGAGATGAATATTATTGATTTTTTTAGAGAGAATGTTGCACATGATGGCACGAAGCCTCAGGACAAACAGGTTTTAAAGAAGAAGCTGAGTATTGGTCGTGTGATCACACCATGAAATAAACTGTCTTGAAGCAACTGAAAAACAATGATTATGTAGAACCTATGAATTGGTGTATACTATAATAACTGATATTTTGCAATCATCAGAATGATAATAAAATGACTCAGTTATGTTGAAAATCACATGCCCTGCACCTCACTCACTTGTGGCATTAAATGTTGGTCCAAATTGTTCAGCTTTTTCGCATCATCATTTGAATATGAGGGCATTTGAAAGGCATTTTTATTAAGGGGATATTTCTACTCTGCAAACTCATAAACAAACAATGAGGAAGCTCACATTATAATGTGTTCACCATTACCAGAAGTATATCTTTTCTTTAACTTTTAGAATAAAAGATGCATGCTTTGGGGAGAAGCTGGCATGATGGAGAGACACCGGCAAGGGGAAGGATACAATGTCAATTAATTCTCATCAATTTCAATTATGATGGCATTTGAATCAGAAGCCTTTTCTGGGGACATTTCTACTATGGTATACAAAGAATGACAAGGTTTGCATTATAATATGTTCCCCATTTCCAGAAGGCAATCTTCTCTTTAACTTTTAAAATAAAAGATCCATGTTTTGGGGAGAGACACTGGCGAGAGGGAAGACACAATAACTTAAATGTCAATTCATTCTCATCAATTTTAATCAGAAGCCTTTTCAGGGATCATTTCTACTATGGTATCACTTCAAACTGATATACAAAATAATGACAAAGTTTGCATTTTAATTTGTTCACTATTACCTGAATTAAACCTCTTTAACTTCAAACTTAAAAATAAGAATAAAAGATGCATGTTTGGGGGGAGAAAGTGGCACAATGGAGAGACACAGGCAACCAGAACGACACAAGAATTTAAAAATCAATTAATTCTCATCAGTAGCAACCCTTTTGAGAAGACATTTCTACTATGATATCCTTCCAAACTGACATACAAAGAGTGAGAATGCTCAAAAAACATTTTTCATTTTTACCAGAACTCAACGTTCCCTTTAAGAAGAATAACAGATGCATGTTTAGGGGATGAAACTGGGACGATAGAGAGACACAAGAAAGAGAAAGGACAGCATAAGATAAAAAATCAATTAATTTGGGTCAGGCTGAGGGAAGGTGTCGGGGAAAACTCATTAGGATCATGTATCTCAACTATCCCTGTGTTGGCAGACAAGGGCGGCAGACGAGGGCAGCCCATGCCTCTCACGGTGTTTGTTGACAACACCTGCTCAGGGTAAAAAGGAATCAAATCAATGAGAAAGGCATAGGAAAGATGGAGTTAGACCCCCTTGTGTGTGTATTTGGCTTGCATGTATACCACTATGTCCACAATTTATTTGATCAGAAGGGAAGGTATATGTGCAACAGCTGTTTGAATTGTGTGATGTTATGCATATAAATATGACGGTGACACATGTAAGTAATCTATGAATGCCTTTGGACTGAATATTTCTGAACATATTTAACAGATAATGAATCCTTGAATGAGTCAATATATTTCATGGATCTGTTTAAAGCTAATTTTCGATTATAAACAAAATAAAAAGAAGAAAATATGGGCCTATGCATGGGTACTTTCTTCCACAATACTTTATTCCTGTGCCAGAAATTGTGCTGCGCAGTGTAACCGCAAGGAAAAGGCGCTATATCAAATATCTTTTGGATTGGATTGGATATACGAGAATGATCATACTGTTCATATCATTTTTCAAACTTCTATAAATACTTAACCTTTTCCTCAAGTTCATGTAAATCTTATAGTCCCCATGCATGTGCTTAAAAAAACTGGTACAGTGCAACTGCATACATGGCAGTGCTAGTGCTAAGAGATCCTGTAATATCTCTTCTCGTGTTTTTATTCATTATAAAACCAAAAATGTTCTGGAATGGAAAAAACATTTGCATATTTGCCCTAATTTTCATGTATTGACAAGCATCCTTGATTTTCAATTCGCATCTAGCATAAATCTAGGATAAAAACTAAGCACTCCAAAGATCTCCTGTTTGGCTTACCACAGTAATGGATGAATAATTCCTGACCCAAATCAGCACTGATGATATTGTAATTCTAAGACCACCATTAGTTATTCTATTGAGCTACTGGGGAGAATTACATCTTTTATACACTAGTATGAAAAATAAAGGAAATATTACAGAAATATTTTAAAGAATAAATTGTGGACAATAAAGTAGGTATTAATATCATTTGGTCTTATATACAGTCTCTACAACCCCTCTAACTCTCAGCAGGAGTTGTGCTCCCTGGATTATCCCTGGGCGGTTCGAGTCCCGCCGCGGCACTAATGTCCTTTGGCAAGACATTGATCTACATTTGCCACACTTAACCCAGGTGATGTAAGTGGGTACCTGGCAGGAATTAATTCCTTGAAATGCTGGAGCGCTGCAATGGCAGCTAGGCTAAAGCCAGGGTAATAATAAATGCGCCTCGGAATAGAATTTCTAGATAGATGGCGCTATAGAAATGCCTATTATTATTATTATTATTATCAATTTCTGAACTGACAGTCCAAGTATCATCTACAAAAAGGCAAGAGAAAGGAAATACATTACCAAAAGAATAAAATGTTTTAGGATTTACAAGGTCCAAGTAGATGATGAAAAAGGGAAAGAAACAGGAAATATATGAAAAGAAAGAATAAAAATGCTGCAGGAGATAGAAGGCGTACGTCAGATCTAAAACAGGGAAGAAAAGGGCAAGTACATGTATGGGAAGAATAAAATGCTGCAGGAGAAACAAGATTGACATGATACCTGCCCCCACCATCCATCATCAAATCCAAAAAAGTGTCTGCTTTGACTGAACAAGGAGAACAAGGAGAACAAGGAGAAATTCAATATTTGTCTCAAACTCTAAAGCACTGGTAGGCCGTGGGCTGAGCAACCAAAAGTGCCTTAGTTTTCGAGTTTTGTTCGACTTTTTCGGGAGGAAGATTTATAGATCTTAAAATTACAATAAAAATTTGAAAATTACATTTTGACTTGTTTCAACTTCTAGTATTTGGACATTAGCTTACAATTTCAGACAACTGAACAAAAATTTTAGCGAAGTTTACCTAAAAATGAACTAGGAACTAAATATGCCGACCAACATTGACCAAGCAGAGATGCCAATTTATAGTTCGGAGCATACATGGTAGCCTCCATAGACAATTCAGACGAACACTTCGGCAAAACAAGCTAAGTATGAAATGTTTTGTATGTTTTGTAAATTTTGAGACTTGTAAGGCAAGGCAACTTACTTTAATCTTCACATTTGGTGAAATTTCCTCAAAAGAACAAGAAAATTATGGGATTCGACTGTCATCGGGGATATATTGCCTGGCATGAATCTAGCTTCGCGAGAGCTCTCACTCAATGACCTCTCCACACTTCCACTCGCCGAAGATTCAGGCTATACACGGCTATCGCTTAGACCTACATGTGGGATCTATATTTGTTTACGAGAAATTAATTTTTGATCATCAATATTATCTTCCGTAATGAGCCCTTTATTTTTCATTGTTTTGGAGAAGAGATTAACAGTCTTAGAAAAGGGCTTCGGAAAACTGTGCATAGACATGTTAATGCTAAGTTAACTTTAGTACTGAGATTTACAGCATCTTGTATTCGAAGTGTGGTAATTGTGTGCTCAATGCTGGCTCATGCATTACATATTATTCAAGACTCCAGCGGAATTGTTTAGAAATTGCCCTGAATTGTAAATCATGCAGTAAATGAGAGTAATCAGACGAGGTGTTGTTACGTTAACATCTGATGAAAGTCAAATCAAGTATAAAGTGCTGGAGATACAAGTATACTTTGTGCATTAGGACCAAGCATTGAATTGGTAATTTGATAGCCCATAACACTACAGTACCTTTATTGAACGTGTACCTTTTTGCAAATCAAGAGAAATCTTTTAAAGCATACATAATATATTGCAAGTGTGACGTGTTAACATATAAGACTGTTATCTAGTCTCAACAGTATCCATATGCTCCTGAAGTTAATTTATAGTGCTGTTGAAATAAAATTATTCGTAGAGTGTTTTGAAACGTGTTGTAAATAGTCGGAGAGAAAGCAGAATATTCAATTCATTCAGTATTGAATCTTGGGGGTTGCAAAGTTGAATGGAATCTTGGGGGTTGCAAAGTTGAATGAAGCACTGAAAAAATAAATCAGAGTTTGCTTTTTTTCCTTTGGATTAAAAAGTGGTAATGGGTTCTCAAATTACAAAAAAAATTATACAAATTCACCCAGCAATTTGAAACTATATAAGAAAAGATAATGACAATAATTATTGCGTGACAAGTTGAATTTGCTGACAACAATAATGGATTTGCTGTCAAAGACATGAAACTGGACCTGCCCCCTGTAGCAATGTGTCTTCTGTTTTGTTTATCTGAAGAAAGAGTATCATGATTGTAATTTTGTAAATATGAACTGCTATTTATTTTGTTAGTGTGATTTCAGTACATGACAATGTCAGATTGTCAGGTCAAGTACTAATTTACATACAGACAAAAAAAATATACTTTGGGATGCTTCATATACGTAAAACATATACTTCTCATGAGTAATAATTTTGTTATGAATAATAGTAATTAAAAAAAGAAAAGAAAGATACTCATGTAATGTATGTTTAATTGTTTATGGCACATGTGCTTACTTTTTTGTATATGTTAATTACACAAAATACAGACTCGAAGTGTATGGTTTTCAAAAGGAAATTGAAAATGTGAAGATTAGGAGATCGATGAGAAAGGTAAATCATTTTTTGTTGTTGTGTGTGGAACATAAAGAGAGATAAAAGGGATAAAATGTGTGTATGTGTAAGAAGATAGAGAGAGATAGAGAGAGAAAGAGAGACAGATAGAGAGACAGAGAGGGGTAGAGAGATAGATAGAGAGAGAGGTAGAGAGGGAGAGAGAGATAGAGAGAGAGAGAAAGAGGGAGAGAGAAAGAGAAAGAGAAAGAGAAAGAGAAAGAGAGAGAGAGAGACAGAGAGAGAGACAGAGAGGGGTAGAGAGATAGAGAGAGAGGTAGAGAGGGAGAGAGAGATAGAGAGAGAGAGAGAGAGAGAGAAAGAGAAAGAGAAAGAGAAAGAGAGAGAGAGATAGAGAGAGAAAGAGAGAGATAGAGAGAGACAGACAGAGGGCAGAGATAAAGTGCGAACAGTGATTTGTAGTAGTTTTTAAAAATACATTTTAATACAGATACACTGTAATCAACAATAAGGTGTACACCTCATCATGAAGGATAAAAAAATTATGAAGCTTTCCACTTTTTTCAAGCCTTTGTTTTCATTAATTGTTTTCTGTTCTAAATCATTCAGAAATCCATAAATAATTCCCCCTCTTTATACATTAAAGAATGTTTACATGCATCTACAGCATGAAAATATATTAAAAGGAAACAAGTACACAGGGTTTATCACTTGTTATATTGAGAAACACATCATTTACACTGCCCCACCTTGTCTACAACACATTACAGGTGCAGGGGTTGTACCAGGAACACCCCAAAAAAAAAACCTGACCGGTAAGCAGGAAGAAATAAAAGGTCAATCGCATTTAAGGGTGAATCAGCTTTCAGGGGCTGTCACATTCTGTTTTAATGTGGTATCTTTCTGCTTGTTATTTTTAGTTGACAAACATGCTGTATTTCTTCAATCTATTTGGACTACCTTGAGACAAAATCACAGCAAACTGTAAAACAAAACTGAATGAAAAAGAACTTGGCCCATGGCCTACGGTCAGACCTTGCCGACAACTATAATCATACACTGCTTGTTTATGGCAACAGGCATAATTGTACAATAACAACACCTCAATAAAATCATTGGAATTCATGTTAATCAAGCATAAAGGATACTACATGTATGAACATGATTCCTTCTGCCCTAACATCACATCGAAGTAGTATAGTCATTGGCGCTCAGGTAACATTGTTAATGTCTGTCCCTAAAAATTCTGTGGCCGAACAACTCCAAGCTGAAGAGACGACTTGGGAACGATTTAATAATGTAAGTTATAGTTAATGTTATTGGCAAGGTATGACCAGCCCTTTAGCCAAGCACAGAGAAGCAGCCTGCAGACATCATGAATTTTATCCTAGGAGTTGAATTTTTAGTACACCAGGGAGTGATTGTTTGATGGATAAGGCTTTTCCGTGGAAATCAATTTGAAATACGAGCGGCACACGAACGTAAGTTGAAACTCCGAGCTGCCGAGCGTTAACGATTCATAGATGCAGCATTACTGGGTCGCATGGTGGTCGGTGATATTTGGAGAACCTACAAATTCTGGCCAAAACCAATATGCTCTGCCATATCTCATCTTCGATTAATCGCCATGGCTCTTTGTGGAACACCTCCATAGTCTATTTTCGCTTTATTGCAATTTTGAGGAACTTTAATACAGACCATTCAGACTGAAACTAAGGTATACCTTCAGGAAAATAAATTTCCAGAGAATATCCTATGAAAATACATTAGGAAAATGATCACAAAGGTGTTTAAGAAACTGATTGAAGGACAATTTTAATCCTTATCAACATCATGTTCACACTAAGCCTTCAATAATTATGTTTGCATATTAAACAGGAGTCAGAAGATGCATAAGACTATTGGAGTGACAAGACAATGAATTTTGTAAGTCTTGGTAATCTGATTTTGAGTGAAATTTTCCACATCAGGGGTTTGTGGAGTACCAGGACTGTCAAGTATGACGGACATGAGTGCTGTACAAGAACCCACCCTTTTCCCCTCACTGATGAAGAACATTATTGCCATTATATAAAGTTGACATGTGCATGAAAGTGATTTAAGAAATAAGGCCACAATGTAATATTCTCAAGTAAAAATGTAAGAGGTGAAATTGTCAATCAATCTTGAAATGCTTGAAAGTTCGATAATATAGGACTTTTAAAAGTAATATAATTATTGTGTAGTGTATAAATAGAAGGAAAAAACGTGTTTTTCCTCGTTTTCTCCATTTGTAGCTTTCCTTTCAATCCTTTGGCAAACACGCACGGACTAAAATAGCCATAATTATTTACATATTGAATTTACAAGTGCTTCAAAATGTGCTCGTTTTGGGGAGTGATTTGCTGTCCAAGCCAACTCAAATTCAATTTGCCAAATACATGTAGCACTTCATATTTTTTCTAGCGTAAGTTGTGTATAAATTTTCACATGAGTTAGTGCATTTCAAGGAGACTATTTGATAAATGCTGATCAAGAAGATATTTTACAAGATCTTTCAATGATCGATAAATGTAAACGCAGCTTTTGAGGACAACTCATTTCTACTGTCGATTCCTTCATTTCATATATTCACGTTTTTCCCCTAAGAGAGCGTGTCCTATTTGAACAAAAGGCAGTTGGGAGCACACTAAAATGTCAATGCCATTGACAGAAGAGTGTAGGCTTACAAACACGAGGATGTATGGTCTGTTGAAAGCAAGAAGGGTCTTAGCTCTGTAAGTTACAGGAAATATGTTAGAGACCTTCTGCCTCTCAGCAAATAATACACTAAGAAATTATCTCATTTCATAGAGAAAATTAAGTTACAGGAATAGAGATAGCTTCAAGCCTGCACCCTGTTATGCCAGAGTTTGTGTCGTGGACGAGTGGATATGTCACCGGACTGTGGATCACAAGGTCCGCGGTTCAAGTCCCACCGCGGCACTAATGTCCTTTGGCAAGACATTGATCTACATTTGCCACTCTCCACCCAGGTGTTAAATGGGTACCCGGTAGGATGCGAAAGCTAATGTGGTTTGATTAGCAAGTGGCGCTTGTAAAATGGCGACTGGCTGGAATGCTCCCAGGGAGTGGAGAATGTGCATACATTGTGTGCGAGTAAGCATGAATCCGATGACCGGGGTAATAATATATATCTGTAAAGCGCATTGAGAGGGCCTGCGGTCCTGAAATGCGCTATATAAGGACGAACTATTATTATTATTATTATTATGTCAGACTGTCAGTCATATGATGGTTACCTGAATCTCAAATGTTTACTCCTTCAGATCTCACTGCTCTATAACATCAAATGAAAACAAAATTTGAGAAATCCTGGGCCCTTATTATAAAGATTTGTGACTGACCCAAATCAATTGCAAGACCTCTAATCAATCGCGAGTTTGAAGTTCCCTATCTCTTGTGTACAAAGTTGTGATTGATATCAATCGCAATTAAGTTGCAATTAATATCAACTCTTTATAAGACTGGACCCGGGTGTCTGTAAAGTACTATTTGAGTGATAGGCATTCATCTCCTAAACTGCATTCACCAAATTTGAAACTTTCTGTAACAACTGTTTAGTGATTTGAGGTATATGAAATCATGCTTCTATACTGTATGAATGATGTCTCCAATTATACTTCCTTTTTCCATTAATTCTATCTAGATACTTGCAAATTTTGATGAACATGTTTTGTCAGGGTGTATTAAAGTTTTGACACACAATACAGTGATTTCCTTGACACATCTTTATTCTGTGGCTTTCCATACATATTTCCACTTCTGATACAAAATAAAACATCAATGTTGACACAACACAATACAATATCATCAGGTCAACTTTTGATCCCCTTAATATGATAAAACTCTTTGAAATACATGTACCGGTAGTTGTTAATGTTGGGAGCCTGAACTGTCAAAGCATTTATTGTCAACATCATTTTCTCAAAATGTGCATGATGACTATGTTTCCCTTTTTGGTTTGTCAATTTCTATTTGAAGCTTGGCCATATATGGACATATAGAACTCTTCTCCCTCTAATTCTATTTTCAATAAAAAGCCAATATCCAAGGTTAATATGATGCATTAAATGAACAAAGATGTTTCCTTATATTTGCTTATGATCTCTCAAGAAAACATCTTTGGTGAAACAATCATTTCCTCATTTTCAAATCTCATACCACACCATTTCTGAACAAATATATAAACAAAATCCTTTATTGCTTTTTGCTTCAGCCACCACTCAATTGGCAATTTACATGTACATGTACATTGGTGTTATTTTAGTCTTTCTTAGCTTCTTCTGTATCTATTTCTTTATATACACATTTGTCTCTTCTTTAGATACACATTTCCCTCTCTCATGCTCTCTCACGCTCTCTCTCTCTCTCTCTTCTCTATCCGTTTCACCTGCTCTTTTTACCTGTGCCAAGTGTGCCTTTCTTTAGGCAATCAATTCAAATATCATCATCATTATCATTACCACCATCATCATCATCGTTACGTCATCACCATCATCATCATCATCATCATCATCTCTTTCTCTCTCCCACACTCTCTCTCTCTCTCTCTCTATCTCTCTATCCTCTTCCTCCACTCCCCCTTCTATCTCTCTCTTCCCTCATCTCTCTGTCTACACTACATTCTCTTGAACCCATTCCTCTATCTTCCTCTCATTTTTGTTCTTTCTTTTAATGCTGTTGTATGCCATTTCTTGCTACCATGGACTCTCTTTCTGACAATTTATTACAAGTCAGGTACTCTCTCCATTTACTTCGAACAAAAACAATATTCTGTCTCTGTCTCCTCCCCATCCCCACCTTCTCCTTCTTCCTCTCTTCCTCTCTCTCTCTGTCTTCTTCTCCTCTCTCTTCTCCTCCTCTCTGTCAGCATTTAATATTCCATGACCTTTCAATCACCTGACAAATTCTGTGTAAATTTGTTTTGTCAATTTTCTACTTTAATCTATTCTATATGTAGTCGGTATCTGAACAATAATGCGAGATTCTTTTCATCATGTCCTTCGCTTGGCAGTATATGAAATATTTATGAACTCCCAGGGGATTGGTACAATTCAACGCTCTAACCCAAACCACGTTTCACACAACATAAATGTCATTGTCAGGGCAAGCAGTGCAATATACCTCAATATGACGATCATGGTATATACAGTGTATGTACACAATCTTAGGTAGATGTCGAACTATTCCCCAGGCTTGGAATTATCAAAATTTTAAGATGAAAGAGAGAGAGAGAGAATCACCATGGAAACTGGAAGACAAAAGGCTAGGTATATTAAACACAGTCACTGAACCCTCGTTCACACATGCCAGAACTGCATAAAAAACTGCCATGGCAAAAGATAGAACACAAGCGTAGTCCATGTCACGAATGTATGTACAGTCAAACCTGCTTTAGTGACCACCTGTCTACAAAGACCACATTTTTTGTTTCCCATGTAAATGGTTTCTCATTGAAACATGTACTAAAGGAACCTGTCTACAAAGACCACCTGTCTGTAAAGACCATTTTTTGTGTCTCCCTTGGGTGGTCGCTTTAGACAGGTTTGACTGTATATTCACGAATTTCATATCTGTTGCAAGGTTGCGAATTTAACAACACACTATTAGAAATGAACACATAAAAAGAAGCCTTGTTAATCGTCAAGACAAACATCAACTTGTTTCCCTGTCATTCATGAAAATATCTGCACATGAAAACATCACCTTTCACAGTACAACAAACAAATCAAAAGCATAGACATATGGGACCTTTGTTGCATTAAGATAGGCCCTATATGTTCTATTCCTACTTGCAATTCAATCACGTGTAAACAAAAAAATAGTAATAGGTGGTTTACCACTATATGTGTGAACAAGGCTATTAAGAGGTACTCCTAACCTTGACATACAATGAATAGAAACACAATAGAGACGCAAGGCTCTCTCTCTCTAATATCGCTTGTTGTCATGGTATTTGTAGAGTGCTATACAGACTAGTCGAGTGATTGAATTGTGAAGGAAAAAAACGACAGCCATTGGAAAAGGTTGATTATTGCACGATTTGGAAAATGTTATTCCTACTTTGTATATTACTGTACTTCATTTAACCCACTTTAAATGTATTATATTTTAAAGGGAACCAAAACCTTTATCCGAAATTACCTTTACTGTAAAGTTTAAATGATTATAATAAGATTAGTGAAAAATTGAACAAAATCAGGCAAGGTATAAGGAAGTTAAAGCTAAAGAAATAACTTGTCACCAGAGAGCGATATTTAATTTGATGGCGTCATTTGTGGACAACTCTCCATGCCTTCTGATCATGGAATTTCATGTTTTTCCTTCTTTCTTGTGATTGAGATAATCTACTCCCCTGAAAACAAGATATAGAATGCAGAATGATATTCTACTTCACATTTTATGAAGTCAGATATTGAACACAAATGAATACGAAGAAAATGAAAGAAGTGTGAAATTCTATGATCAGAAGGCATGGAGAGTTGTCCACAAATGACGCCATCAAATTAAATATCGCCCTCTGGTGACAAGTTATTTCTTTAGCTTTAACTTCCTTATACCTTGCCTGAAAGAAAGGCAAAAAACACAACCAAAAAGATTTTCCTGAAATGAAGCTACATGTAAGGGCAATTTCAACCGCCTTTGCATTTCACCTATTGAAAGTTTTGGAGCAATACAACAGGATGTTTCATAATTTAAATGTAATATTTCCCGGAGCTGGACAGGCAGTAACCCAATCACAGAGATACTATTGAAATCAAGTTAAGGGCGATAGTTTCAACAGCCTTGCACATCATCCCTTAATTATTAATCTGTCTGAAAAAAGATGGCAAAGATAAGATTACTTATTTTCATCCAAGCAACAAATCTTAATAAGCATATTGTCTATTGGAAGACCACTGCTGAACCAATCTTTGATGTTGACCATGTAAATTTTCCTCCAAGATGTCCCTTAGAGGGCAATGTCTACCACTCGGCCCGGCCAATCTGCATCTTCTCACTTTCCGCCTATTCCCCGGGGGCGGCGAGGAAATGTGTTCCTCTGAAGGACGTAAAGGAAACAGACAAACACACGAGAGGACGAAAGAAGGACCTTGTTTTCCTTCCATCAATATATTCTAAAAACTACCCTCAGAGCGTCTACTCCACGCTGTGCTCAACAGTGGTTGAGATGAGGACCAGGAGAGGGGATGTGGCTCTGCGTTCACACTATTTATTTATTTATTTATTTATTTATTTCTGATATTTATACACAAAGCATTCACACTACCAGAATTCATTGTATGGCTATACACGAATCATATCTATAACTCTATGAGAAGTAATCATCTTTTTCCTAGTCTGAAAATCGTATAAAGAAATGTCGTGCCACGAAGCAGAACAGAACACATTTGAGCATCGTTTTGATCGAAAACTCAAAAATCATATTTAAAACTGGGCGGGGCTTATCATGAGAGCTCACTGATAATCTGTCATGTAAATTTGACCTCATCAAAATTAGTTGCATTATACAGTCAAACCTGCTTTGATGAACACCTGTCTACAAAGACCACATTTTTTTGTTTCCCTTGAAAATGGTTTCTCATTGAAACATGTACTAAAGGAACCTGTCTATAAAGACCACCTGTCAACAAAGACCACTCTTAGTGTTTCCCTTTGGCAGTCGCTATAGACAGGTTTGACTGTACAACTTTTCCTTGTATAATGTTGTTTTCTAGCCTGTATGCTCCTTTTGCTAAATGATGATTCTTTAAACAACGTTTCTTAAAACGATTTTTGTATAAATTTCCTTCAGTCTGAACAGAGTATAAGATACTGCTTGGATGGGAGCTTTACATGGAAGAGGATGGAGAGACATTATACATGATGACCTTGGTGTTCTCTTGATGATTATCTGACGAACATTCAAAGAATGGATGACTCTAGGCTTACAAAAGGGGAGGGGGGTCAGAAGCTGCATAACACAGGAAGCAGGGGGGTGATGGTTGATGCCCGATGTCTGAGTGTTAAATATAAAGTTGAACACCGGTCTTGCAATTACATTGGGGAAAGAACCAGAAGGAAATGGGAAGCATTTAGGATAGGTTAGTTATATAATATATTATTGGTGCATGCTGTGACGTATTTAAACATAAAAAATGATAAGAATTGATTCAATCTTGCTTAAATTTGAAGGCACTGCACATAGAAATGTGTACATAGGACTACACACACATGCAGCATGAAAGTTTGGTCCAAATTTGTCAGCTATAGATTGTTGTATTTCAAATATGAGGGCATTTGAAGGGCAATGCTGCTTATCAGGGGGCATTTCCTCTACAATGTTCTTTCAAACTGACAAACAACCAATGATGCTCATAAATTATTTTTCACCTTCCCTGTAGCTCAACCTTCTCTTTATTAGATAAAGAAAGGAAAAGGTGCAAGAAAGAAGAATGAGGATGAGATTTGTAAATTTACATCAAAGTACCTCCATAAAGAAGATAAAATGATGAGAAAAGAAAGGAGATAACAAAATAGATGGAATACATATATTGAACTGAACAGACCAAGCTGGTGCATGAAGCATATTGAACAAATATTTGACTTTTTCCTGTAAGAAGAGACATGATCGTAATTTGAATGTTTCCTGTGGGCCCTGGGCAGTAGACCCTTCATCCGGTACTGGGGTTAGGATGGGGGAAGGCTGCAGCCTGAAGCTAGCAGTGGAGATGACGTGTGACGGAAAAGGTGAATGTATGCAAAAAAACCCACCAACAATCGCAAGACTAAATCCAGATTGACAACAGATTTTAAAAACAAAACTTTACATTAGCCAAGAACAGGTGAGTCTGGAATTGGTTTGGAGTCAGTGTATAAAATGCATGTCAGTAATATCTTCCATCATCTTAAAGATAAAGTTGAGTTCTGGTCATGCGATTGCATTGTGAAAGAAACGGTGTGGAATCGATCAGAAAAGGTTGACCATCTAGCATATAAGTATTGGTGTGTACTGCAATGTTCTAGAATCATCAAAATGATAAGAAATTTGGCCCAGTCTTGGTAAAGTAACAAGCACTGTACACAGAAAATGTATATGGGACTAAACAAACATGTGGCATAAAAATCGGGCCTCATTTTTAAGCTGTTACTTGTCATATTTAGAATATGAAAGCATTTGAAGAGCCATGCTTTTTAGGGAACATTTTTTCTCTGACGTTCTTCCACACCTGCATAATAACAATGATAGCGCTCACAAATTATTTTTCACCTCTCTCCAGAACTCAACCTTCTCTTTAATCACCTGGAAATCCAACCAAACGTACAATATGTGTTGATGACACAGTGGAGGAAGAGTGGAAGAGAAAGAGAGTGGAAGGTGGGGAAGAAAGATACATGAGGGTGGTGTGAGAGATATGGAGAATGGGTCAATACAAATACATGTACAGAGATATAGAAATTGAGAAAACGATATAGAGATATGGAGAAAGTGGAAGAGAGAAAGACTCACAAGAAAGAGGGAGAGCAAGAGAGATATAGAAGAAAGACGAGGGAGAGATGAGATAGATGGAAAGATAGAAGGGATAGAGAAAAAGAGTGGGAGTAAAAAGAGAGAAAGAGAGGGAAAGAGGGAGGGAGAAAGAGGGAGGGAGAAAGAGAAAAAAACGAGAGAGGGAGAAAGAGAGAAAGAGAGAGAGAGAGAGAGAGAGAAAGAGAGGGAGAGAAGATGATGGATGTTGTACAGGGTAGATAAAAAGGGATACAAAATGAAGAGTAAAGATTGGGAAAGAGAAGATCAAAGAGGAAAAAGCAACATCCTTCAGGAAACACAATGGAAATCTTATACAAAATCCCATGGATAGTCAGTGATGATGAGAATGAGAGCAGGAAGAGAGAGGAAAGAAAGAAAGGAAAAAAAAAAGAAAAGGAGAGAAAATATAAGGCAAATATCTAATGTCAAAACAAAATAATTGGGGAAATGACAATAATTTTTTTTTAAGTGAAGGACGAAGAATCAAGAATCAAACAAATTGATTCAGACACAAAAATCCTTTTACAAGCAATTAATACCTCGTCGCCTGGCTGGCAGAAGGGCGTTAGCTCGAATTTCAAGTAAAAAATGAAACGCTAAGCAGAAGGGCGTTAGCACTAAATCGCCTCAAACTTTTATAAAAACTGACTTATTTCCAAAAAAAGTTAGTGGCCGTGTTCTACTAAAACATTTCTATTAGTCTTTTAAGTTTTAAACCAATTTTTGGGATGGAAAGCAGTTTAAATATAAAACAAATCTTTAAATGCGAATAATTCGAGGAGTAGTTTTCGAGTCGCTCGCGTGCTAACGCCCTTCTGCCAGCCGGGTGACGACTTCTCTTGATGAAATGACCCCTGTTTGCTTGAAATACATGTATTCTGCTTGATACAGTCTGTGTACCAATCAGATATATAAGTAATGCATTCCACAGCTTGGTAGAATAAAACATTAGCAAAAGGCTAGAAGTGAGGGAAGAAGAGGATTGAAAGTGCTTCAACAGAAAGGTTAGCTACAAAAAAGGCCAAATATGAAGGACCATGGAAAGAAAGTTTGCAGGTACTTCTGGTGAATAGGAATAAATAAATGCATGGTTATAAATTATTTGAGAGTTCTGCTGCAAAGGTCAAGAGCGGTCTATGATAAAAGATTTTAAAATATGACCAAAATTCATACTCGCACCCTTCTACAAAACACCAACTAAGTTCACTCACACCTGAACAAATGAAAACAGATAGCATGTGTCCACAATTTATTTAGTCCCAATCCTGTTAGATCTGTATTAACAACTGCACTACACAGCAGGGGTCCACTATTTGTTTAGTCATTCCCAAACTAAATATTTTAAATGTGACCATGATTCGTATTCGCGCCCTTCTGCCAAGCACCAACGAAGTTCACACATGGGCAAATAACTACAGACAGCGTATGTCCACAACTTGTTTAGCCTTTCCAAAAAAGATTTTAATTTTTTAAAATTTTTTAATGTGAACAAAATTTGTATTCACGCCCTTCTGCCGGTAAGCAAGAAAGTTCACACATGGACGAATGAATAGAGACAGAGTGTGTCCACAATTTATTTAGCTCCATTCTCGTTATATCTGTCACATCCGAACTACGCACCAATCAAGGAACGTTAATGAGCTGCTTCGAGCTCGTTTCTTGCTCGGCTGCATGTGGCATGGCAGTAATGAGAAAAACCAGTGATGTGTGATTTCCATGTGGATGGATGCAATGTCTACTGTCTCTGTGGCCAAAGTGGTGATTCATATCTTTCCCATGTTGCTTCTCATCATCTTTCAGAAAAAGGAAGTGTTTCGGGATTGAATCTGCAGCCTGCCCTAATCCCCAAGGCTCGAGGCTAGAATCAAAGATGATTTGCATAGCTTTCTCAAATGCATTAGCCTGAAGTTGCATGGACATCCAAGTGTCATCTTTTCAATTAGGATGTCCGCTCAAAGTCAACAAAAGTATTGTTTTCTAGTTTCTACTAATTTGAGGCATTCAATTCATTAAAGACATGGGATGCAGTAAAGCAAATGCAGAAGCCTCACTAACAAGCCAGAAAATCTTGTGCAAGTTTTGAACATTATAAGAGTTGTAAGGCAACTATTATTAGCCCCCCTCTCTCTCTCTCTTTCCCTTTCTCTCTCTCTCTCTCTCTCTCTCTCTTTATATATATATATATATATATATATATATATATATATATATATATCTCATACTTGATGCTTCATTAAGTCTTCTATCCCCCATTTACATAATATCAACAATGCCAGGAAGATCATGAACAATTGAGTAAATTTCAGAAAATTAAATAATTACCTCTTTCCCTCAATAACATGAAGATTAATAGAATTAATATGGTCTTTAATGCACATAAGGCTTTGTAAGAAACATCAAATTAACAGTTTAGTCTTATTCCACAATTTCATTTAGGTGTACACAGTTGAAATGTTTAAAATTGAGCTGAGCTACATATGTATCTACTTTAGATATGAACACATATTCCTCTCTCTCTCTCTCTCTCTCTCTTTCACACACTCTCTCTCTCTTTCACTCTCCCTCTCTTTCACTCTCTCTCTTTCACACTCTCTTACTCTCTCTCTCTCTTTCTCTTTCACTCTCTCTCTCTTTCTGTTTCTTTATCCCTAAACTCTATCTCCCCTCTATTTTCTTCCCCCCCCCTCTCTCTCTCTCTCTTTCTCTCTCTCTGTCTCTCCTCTTTCTTTCTCTAACTCTCTCCCTGCATGTGTCCTGAAGGTTAAACAATATCATTATTTCTGTTTTGTAATGATATAGTTTCTGTCTGTTTGCTTTTCTTTCATTGTTCAATGTGTGCTTTTTCTTAATGAAGTACAGTTTAATGTGAAACTTGAAGAAAGAAACTCTCTCCTTCTCTCTCTCTCTTTCTTCTCCTCCTCCTCTTTTCGCTTCTTGTTGTTATTCTTTGCATTGACATCTTCCGTCAACGTTTGTGTTCTGAATCCTTCTTCTTCTTCCATCCAAATCCCATTCATTTTGCGTGCAGTGCTTGTGAGCCCCTTTTTCAGGCCTTCCTGATGGCTACCTATCTCCACTATCCTAGATGTTACAGACTTCTAACAGATTGCTCTAGACAGTCCAAGAGATGCTCTTTCATCCGTCACGTAGAAACACGGGCGTCAATGCATGCATATCATTTTAATACGATTGCAGTTCTCCTCTTTTCTTCTTTTCTTCATTTCCTTCTTCTCTTCTTCATCACCTTTTCTAAACATGTACAGGAACCCAGAACATGTCCTTTAGAAGGCCACTCATGAAGTGCACATGGAAACGGGACAATGTCTGCCAAGAACTTCCTGGAAATGTCATGTTGTTGCATTTAATTAGCAGTGTGTAAAATTGCTTTTAATGGGCAGTGTGAGAAGGCTGTTTCAGTGTAGGACTTACTTTAAATTCAATGAGTGTGCTTCTATTGATTTACTATGGATTTTTTAGGGAAAAGAGTCTTTTTCTATGATATTTAGTTGTACACAATATGCTGCTTGAAAAGCGGCAAGTGTGGGGGGAGGGGAGAGACTGTTGAAGTAAGGGGGAATATCTTGAACTCTACAAAGGAGCTTTCTAGAAATTTAATGACGAAATGGGAGTCTTAGAGGGGCATTTTAATCACTGAACTCTACACTTTGTGGAATGGACTTTTATTAAAGCTACTACATGTAGCCATAGACACAAGTAAGAAAGTAAATAGTTCAAGGTTTTACGAATAACTTTTGCCTCAATAATTCTGTCAAAAATAGGGAACTGCTTAATCCGACGAATTCCGTAATGCCGTTATATCCCACAAATTTTCCAATAATACATGTAATACTTTTTTCTTAATATATTCTTGGCAATTATACAAAATTGTTTTGTCATTTACCGTGCAATTCTGTTCGCTACAGGTCATGTTTACTCCAGAGACATTATATTGAAAATTACTGTTCTATGAAATGCAATGTAACCGAGTATAAAAATGTCTCTTAGTGCTATATTGGAAAGTCCATGTAAAATTATGTTTGATGGACTATTAATCTCTCTGTGACCTTGTCTTTGTTTATGACGAAAATGTATATATACTGGTGGTGCTATATTTCTCTCAAACATTCTACAGTTATGTTTGATTTTTTCAATACCCTGTTGTACATCCCATAAAAATCATGTCTGGATAACATGATGTCTGGATAACATGATATGTCATTGTCATGTTCGCACATTTTAATAGGTGACGTTCAAGGCTATAGAATTTGCCCTTGGTTTATTTTTAAAAAGCAATTGCGATCATGTAATATATTTATCGTTCTCTAGTCTTAAGGGTTGTTTTTCTCCACCCCCCCCCTTTTTTGGGGGTGAGGGGGTGGTCTGGTGCTGCAATCAAGAGGCAGTGTGAACATATTTATAGAATATACCTTGAGGGGCAGTGTGAAACATCTTCTATTCTTCCCATATGCAGAATTAATTGGATCCTTTGATGGATGCGTGATTACCATTAGAAGACAGGACATAAAAATGTCAGGTGAATCGATTCAGTTGGGAGGCACTTCAAATTCATATTTTGGGATATTTGTGGGTTGAAAATCAATGCATATATTTCAAATGAGGTGGCTTTCTGGCATCTTCAATACAAGTCATGCATGAATTTCAAAACTGAAACTTACAACAGTGAACAGACCTGTATAGGTATTGGGTAATGGTAATTTATAGATGGCTAATTCAAAGTAGGTGCATCTACGAACATATAAATCACTTTTCACCAGGTGCAGCCAAGGTTTACGGTGAAGGTCCATTCACATATGGCAAGGGGGAAGACATTTTTTAGAGCTTTCTCTTTATATCATAGTAGCAATGCCCTGCAAAAATGATGGCCTTAATAAAATGCTCTATGTCAAACATGCCTCAAAAAGTTTGGATCAAATTTTGAGGCTGCATTTGTGTGTAGTCCCAAATACCAATATCTGTGTGTGCAGTGCTTTTTGCTGTACATGTACATGTCTGTGATTTTACGAAAGATTGATTCATTATTTTATAATTTACAATGATTCCAAATTTTCACCATACACAATCAGTCTCAGGTATTATAGTATAGGGTCAAGTTATAGCAACTTGGTCAGAGTTCTTTCACAATACACGTGCATGACAAGCACTAATTCTATCTTCTCAGATTTAATAATAATAATAATATTCCGCTTTTACATGTATATGGCGCTTAATACATCAACGATGTCTATTAGCGCTTTACAGATATATTATTCCTGGTTATCAGATTCAGGCTTGCCTGCACACAATGTATGCACATTCTCCACTCCCTGGGGAGCATTCCAGCCAGGCGTCATTTAACAGATGCTCACAATGCTGAGAAAACTACATTTTAATACATGTATTGCAATGTCTTGTACAGTCTCATTAGTTCTGACCATACGTGTATGTGTACATTGTACATCTACAGTGTATGTCAAGCTCAAGGCTTCCAGTACAGTTCCTTTGAATTAGTCTCCTGCAAATATCATTCAGACCTTGCGATATATCACTTCAGCAAGACTTGAGCCCTGGAAATGAGTCGGAGGAAAGCATCTTGTTCCATGTCGGATGCGATTTGGATCGCATCCTTTCAGTCAGGCACAAAGTGATCCAATTTACCCACTTTGTGCCGGCGCTGAAATTGAGTTAACTGCCCGTGCAATTGCTACTCAGCCGGCAAAGAGCTCCAATTACACACCTAGCGGGCCTAGTTTCCACTCGCAACGATTGGGGAGCCTGGAATGGCCCAAACGCACAGGTGAACTGGACTAACAAATTTGTACAACCGGTTTAATATGAAAGGATGACAAAAAATATCGACTTGGGAAAAGAGAAAGCTACCCGCAGTGCATAAGATTATTTTCTTCAGAGTTTTCAATATTTTCTGTTCTCCATTGCAAGTATTTCTTATAAAAATCTTCCCAAATGTGAACTAACTGGTGTTACAATATATATATGGTGACTTACACATGTAATATGGTGCAGACAGAAAGCGTCACAAATGAAGATGACTTTTACTACAAACCAACAATTTCTTCTCTGAGTGAAATTTCTCTTTTCCAACTGAAGATACCATGGATCTCTCATAAACCTCCTGCAAACTGTGGACTAACAAATGTGTTCTACTGGTTTGATATACATGTAGAAGGATGATGATGATGACACAAGTCATGCAGTGTGGTGAAAAGAGAAAGCTACACAAGGTTTGGAAGATTTCTCCTACCAACAAAGGATCTATTCTCTGACTGTCTCTATGTCTGCCTGTCCGTCTCTGTATGACCCCGTTCTCACTCACTTTGAAAGTGGTCTTAGTTAGACCGCTCCAGAGGAACGGGTCTTGAGGAACGGTTTGCGAGGGTTCACACTCCGAGCAGTTTTTTATGGCTCAAACCGCTCCACGAGTCAAAGTGGTCTTGTTGCTATGGCAGCTCAGGTCAGCGGGTAATTTTTTCGCGAATACTAAGCGTATGTACCGTACTACATGTTTCGCGTGCAACGTCACTAGACCACTTCCGTTCAAAGTACGCTTCCGTTCACACTCGCACGTTAGAGCGCTCCAAACCGCTCTTAATAAGACCCGTTCCTCAAGACCACCTCCCGAGGTGGTCTTCTGGAGCGGTCCAGAAGTCCACTTCCTGGACCACTTTGACCGTTCTCACTCACCTAAGAA
>CP137683.1:26251527-26259027 GCA_037976565.1 Mesocentrotus franciscanus | reverse complement strand
GTTTTTTATTGCTTTTCTTTCATTTTTGATTATTCTAGGGAACATACGACACGACCTATGACCCAATATCTTGGACTTGCCACATATCCATGTGTGTTACATATCCATGTGTGTTACATATCCATGTGCGTTACATATCCATGTGCGTTACATATCCATGTGTGTTACATATCCATGTGTGTTACATATCCATGTGTGTTACATATTCATGTGTGTTACATATCCATGTGTGTTACATATCCATGTGCGTTACATATCCATGTGCATTACATATCCATGTGTGTTACATATCCATGTGTGTTACATATCCATGTGTGTTACATATCCATGTGTGTTACATACATGTATGTTTATCATATATTTGCAACAAATATAAGCTAGAGTCTGACACTGACTTAAAATTATATGACTACAGTGTTACAATATTTTGCTGGTAGAATGCATGTCTATACGATGTATTAAAAAAGGCAGATTTATGATTTATGAAATACATACACCTTTGTGGAGGACAGTACCCGTTTGAAAGATCGTATTTCCAATGTCATGGAATCCTTATGCTAATTGTACGTTGTCCAAGAACAATTGTAGACGTGGGTGGAATATCCTACTTCTTTTCCCTAAATCCACATTGTAAATAATCAATCCGATTTATAATACACGTACACGTAAATGCATATATGCAAATCCGTATAATGATAGAGATGACCTAATTAATTCCAAGAGTCTTGCTTTAAAGGAGTATCAGGTTTATTCTCAGCTGATACATACATGTGAGAGTATGGTTTTTATACCTCAGTCATACAGAGTCCGACACCAGACAGACCTGAAACATGCGGTCATTTCAGGACATTTTATTTGATTTTTTTTTATTCATGCATGCCAAACATAATTACTGTCTCCTTCATGACTGGAGTCCTTAAAGGAGAAGTCCACCCTGATATTAGGTTGGTTTTAATAAAAGCAGCAAAATGAGAGAAACAAATTAATGAAAGTTTAAGCAATATCCGATTAAAAATTGGAAAGTTATGAATTTTGACGTTGTCATCACTGGAATACAAATTGGCAACACTGTGATGTATCTTGCATGCTCCTCTCCAATTTGCTCTGTACAGAAATTTCCATAAACTTTCATTTTCTTAGTTATTGATGATGGCATAGATTTGTTTCGTACAGGGGTTGTATGAAAACATATTTGCAATAATTTTATTTAGGGGGAATGTTTGACTTTGAAAATTTTTAAAATTTTTGTAATTGTTAGTACAGGGCTAATGGGAGGGGAGCTTGCACAATACATGAACGTCATAGAGTTGCCAATTTGTGTTTGATTGAGCGCACCTTCAAAAATGAATAACTTTCTTCTTTTTAATCATTTTTTGCTCTAACTTTCACTGACCTGTTTCTCTCATACATGTATGTCTACTTCTATCAAAACCAAGTTAATATCAGGGTAGACTTCCCCTATAAGAGAACGATGCCTATGAATACTGTACATGTATACAAGTGTTCCCATGGTCCAAAGACAGTGAACAACAACACAAACTGAGTCTTAACATAACTGATTGCATTAAAAAATTGAGATCACTACAATGCACATTAATTATCGCTTAGGAGAAGTGTTTGCAAAATCTTAAAATGTTTAAAAGTACATACATGTACAGTTTAAATATAACCATATATCCTAATACCAGTACAAGTTCAAGGTTGCAGGCTTCATTTTCGTTTATTAAAAAAAAAAAAATTGTGAGCCTGAAGCCAGAGATTTGCTCTTAAACCTCTAGAGAGGGCAATATCTGGTTTCATGTGAGAAGCAAACAAACATGTTCTCGGATTTCACCACAAATTATGGCCTTGTGGTGTTCAAGAACTTCACATAAGGCCTATCTTCATCAGCTTGAGATTGCCAAATAGCCCGCTATTTCTGATTTGGGAAATAAGCCTAAAGTTATGAATCGCGTCTTCATCAGCTCGAGATGAGAGCTCGAAACTCGAAACTCGAGCTTGAGAAATTAGCTCGAGATATTGTGCTCAGCATTCGCGCATAGTGCGAGTCTTCAGGCTGGTGAAGACGCACCGGACAAATAGCGGGATAGTGATGATATGATTATCTCGACCAAATATCCCGCTAATTGCAACTGCGGGCTGATGAAGACGCAAATTAGCTGGATAATTTGTGATCAGGATAGTTGAAATAGCGGGTTATTTGGCAATCTCGAGCTGATGAAGACAGGCCTATAGTGTGGGATCAATATATTATACAGTGCATCCCAGAAAATTGAAAAAACAAATACAAACGGTATTTGTGAGAAAACTATGAGCTAAAAGATAATTTCTTGGTTTTCATAACGTAGTAGTAATATGCTTTCAAATGATACTGTGATTCCATTAATACATACATGTTAAACAGAGCAACATTGTTTTAAAAATGGTATGTCACAATCCATTTGTGCAAGATTTTGGTAACACAGTGAAAACGTTAGTATCACATGCCAACATAACGTTTAGGGATATGTAAGCTTTAAAAGATGATTACCGGTATGCAAAATTTCCATAGTGTCATAACATGCATTAAAAAAGCAGTTACCGGTACTAAAAATAGGCGGAATACCCATTTACAAGATGAGACGGGCATACAACCACAGGTTTCCCAGAATAATAACCTTCGAGCAATAAAAAAAGTTTCATTTTTTAAAACTTGAAAATGGTGCCCATCCGGAGAGAAAAGTTACATATTCTGATAGTTTAATTCTGCTTTATGTGTCCATTGGGCCATACTTTTGCCCATCATCAAAATGTAAGATGCCTCTTACTTTGATTCCTGTTGATACAACCCTGTATATCACCCAACTGTCTATTTCATTCTTTTAAAAAGTTCCAGTTCTGAAAAATGCTAAAACCATGCAGAAACATTTATGTACATATTGAATATGCCCTTTTTACCCTCACCATCGACAAAATCTCCACTATCCTTTATGTTGTGATGGCAATAATCTTGCCCTCAGTATCGAAAGAAGCACATGAAAACAATCTTCTCATTCGGCTTGAAAGTGTAGGTTTCCTTCAGGTCATGTTTGGTCACGTTCACGTGTGATACTAACGTTTTCAGCCATGTTCACTGTTTCAATCAAATCTGGCACAAATGGATTTTCACATGGCATTTTCAAAATAATATTGCTCAGGGAAGCATGTATGGATCAAAGTCATCAATGTATTTTTTGAAAGCATATTATTTTTAATTTATGAAAAGCAAGGAATCCATATTTATACAGCTCAGAGTTTGTTCATATTATTTGTGTGTTGTCAGGTTTCCATTTTTTTCTTGGACGCACTGTACATACTTTTGCTGTAATTTGATAACCAAGATTTGGAGGGTAGGGTTTTCAGTGTAAAATATGGATGCGGTATTTTTTTTTCTATCTTTCTTCTTTTAGACAGTTTTTTTTCTCTCCCCTCAAGAGTAATTGTTTGAAAAGGGTTGCTATAAAAAGCATTATTGGGGCACAACAGGTGTATTGGTATTCTGTTTCTTGCTTTCTACAAAGAAAGGCCTACATTTGTGTTTACAAATTTATGTTTCACTTTGTTTCCCTGTCTAGGTATCTGTCTGTCTGTCTGTCTGTCTCTTCCTCTCTCTCTCTCTCTCTCTCTCTCTCTCTTTCTTTCTCTCTCTCTCTCTCTCTCTCTCTCTCTCGTTGCCCCTCTGACTCACTCTTATTCTCTATTTCATCACAAATGCCTAAAACAATCAAACAGCTTAAAAGGGGAAAAGACACTCCACTGTGCTTTCTTTTACCATTCATTCTTCAATATAAAAAAACCGAATAAAATCAATCTTGTGTTCTTAACGACCACACCTCAAACAAAACCAAAGTTTCCACTTACTTGTCATCTTTTATCCTGGTCATGAGTGGTTCTAACCATCCCTCCGTGCATTCTATATGGGCATCCAGAAAGGTCAACACTTGACCCTTGGCTACCGACGCCCCTCTCAGCCGCGCCCTGATTAGACCACTCCTTGTCCCCATCCGCTCCACGTGGACAGGAACTTGTAACTTCTTGACATAATCATCCAGCTGTTGCCCAAGAAAATCTGTAGTTGAGAAGAGGAATTAGACAACATTGAGAAAAGTCTTTTCTCTTTGTAGAGCATATAATAATAATAATAATAATAATAATCTGGATTTATATAGCGCTTAATAAAGAATACAGTCTCTAAGCGCTTTACAGATATTATTACCCGTCATTGGATTCATTCATGCACAATGTGCACCATCTCCACTTCCTGGGGAGTATTCCTACCATATAGTCACCGTAAGGGCATAGGCAATTACTAACACAAATGCTTTTGTCATCCTACTGGGTCCCCATTTCTCTCTTGGGTATTGAGTGGCAAATGAAGAGTAATGCCTTGCCCAAGGACTTTAGTGCTGTGTTGGGGATCGAACCAAGAACTTTGAATTTCAAGTCAAGTGCTTAAACCACTCGACTATGACACTTTTATACTGTCTCTTTAGAACCAGAAGGGTATTAACTCACATCATTTTACACAGACCTAATTACTTTCTGACTCAAAGCAGAAGATACATTGTATATCACAATACAGCATCCATATATGGATCAAAGGTGATTTGGGAATATTTCCCTAGCTTTAGCTCTAGTCTACAGGCACAATTCCATAAAGTCTTGAGAAGAGCCTAACTTTGTCAGTCTGTGTCCGGACACCCAACAACCCCCATCATACCATAAATGTATGTCAATAACAAGCAATGAAAAAATACCCACTATCAAAGTAATTGGACAGAAACCATTAGAATTATACGAGTATTTCAGATACATTTACACATTATTTAATGACCATAGTAACTGCATCAACTGCATTTAGTTTTCAAATATCCCATTTCTGGCCATTTCCCATGTATCACTTTCAATTTAAAAATATCTGATTTATGGCTGTATGTGCCTTTATATGCCTATATGACCAGAGGTCAGAGGTCAGATATGTTTTAAATCTTTTACATTTTCTCTATTAACTCTGGATAAATTTAATGTTGATCATACATTGTCTACTGTAATTCTTTTTCTCTCAATATGTCAACACATCTCAATATACATATTGCTAAAGCCTGAATTTAAATACCTTACTGTAATTTCAATCCCAGTTTTATGCAAAATTTTGTTCTACATGTATATAAATTATTTCCATTTCTCCATCTTACCCTTCTTCTTTTTCCTTCAATATCTACTTTGTTTAGTCTGTGCTTTTCATTTCCCTGTTGATAGCATTACTCAAGGCTATTCTATTTGTATATTATTATAGTTTTTATTGAATCAAATTTTGATGAATTGTATTTTCATGGACATTTTTTCCTCTTAAATTGTAAATTCAATTTGTGTCAGTCTTTTGGCTGCTATTTTGAATGTTTTTAATAACAAACCATATCAATAATCAAATCAAATCAATAAACAAGCACAGTTTTTTTTTTTATTCCCATGCAAGAAATTACCCTTCATGTGTATCAAGAACCTGATTGAATTCCTTAGTACAGCATGCATAATTTCTAATTGCATGGAGGCTCATGCTTCTACTGCTTTCTGGATAGATGTCTCTTGACATTTTCAGCAATTAATTATTCATCATATAAACCACCATAAAGAGTCTAAACGGAGCTTTCATCAACCGCAAATAGTGTGTACTTTCAAAACATCTTTCATCCCACTCCTCTACTTCTTTCACTTTCTTACCCCATTCCCATTTGATTCTTTCAACTTCCTTCTTCTTCTGCTCATTTTATTGCACTTTTCAGATTGTTTTATTCCTCCTCCTCCTAGTTTTTCTTGTTCTAAAACTTCTTCTTAGGTGGTCTGTCATCGACAGACCACCTATTGATTTCGTCAGAATTTTCTTTCTTTATTATTATTATTTCTTTATTTATTTTTATTTCTTTCACCCTCCATTTCTTGTGCACACGATTACTCAATATCTAAGCACCCAATTTCTTTCTAATTTGACACACGCATACATGTAGGTCATTGTTTTACGTTACAGCCGCATTTTCAAGTTCATCAAATAATCGTGACGTCATCCAGGCGGCATTTTGTGATTTTTCTCGAACATCAACTCATGATCATAACTTCATAACAGAAAGTCATTTATCATTCACATTTATCATGATCAAGGTCAATATCCGTCCGGTCATTTTCAGGTCAAAAACCGTGCGCGTACGCGTACGTCCGCGCGTCAGTGCGGGCGCAAAATTTCAAAATGCTCAAAATCATTTTTCGTTCAAATTAGAGTATGTTTCAGGCCATTTTAAGCATTTCCTAAAAAAACGCGCACACGCGAATGCGCGCGCGTTTTCGCTCGTGACGGCCGAACGCAAAATAATTCCCAATGGTTTATTTTTGACATGATATTCATCATTTTTTTAAGAACAATTTGGTACCATGTTTATCTCTTTATGACCATTAATAACGAAATGAGCATCCGTTTTAGATAAATGTCCGTACGTGCGAGCACTTGTAATACATATTGTACATGGGCAAAAACATGCCTATACCAAATCCTTAATAGCTCTTTAGGAAGTCCATTGACCCCTAATTTTCTTTTCATATTTAGATAGAGTATAAATGGTAGATATGATTTCATGTCTCATTTGGCCATTAAGTATATTGTGACATCATTATAATTGTCTTGGAACTCAAATTACGAATTTGCATATTATGACGTCAGAAAATTTATGGAAAAACGATCGTATCTCTCTCAATATCGATCAATTTTCTTCCAAATTTCACTATGTTGTAGCTAAGACTATTCTCTACAAGTGCAGTGTTCATCATTTTTCATTTTGATGACATTATTATAGTAAACATTTCATTTGAAGGCGACATGTCAGAATGTTCTTAATTTGCGTGTTTTGCCTATGGAAGGTGAATTTCGTGAATCTACACGAATCTATATGACATATTGTTCTTTGAGCAGTATCTCGCTCTTTGTTGCTCTATTTTTCCCCAAATTTCGATATGTTGTAGCTGAGACAATTCTCTACAAGATCCTTTATTCAGATTACACAACAGACCACCTAATTCGTCCTCAATGACGAATTAAATTTCTCGTATTCTAATTGAAATTGTTCAAACACTCGGATTTATTTGTGACCACTTTTTTGTGCAGACGATTTCTCAAAACTGAACCACACAATTTCTTTCAAATTTGACACAGTTGTAGGTCATCATCGTGAGATGTGACTTGCAACTTTTCAATTTCACCAGATTATCCTGACGTCATCCAGGCACCATTTTGTGAAGTACTCTGAAAATCAACTCATGATCATATCTTCATTACCAAAAATCATTTCTCATTCATATTTATCACGATTAAGGTCAATATCTGTCCGGTCAACTTAAGGTCAATAAACACGCGCGTATGCGTACGTCTGCGCGTCGGTGCGCGCAAAAAAATAAAAAATGCTAAAAATCACGTTTTGATCAAATTAGAGTACGTTT
>CP137683.1:25971527-26249027 GCA_037976565.1 Mesocentrotus franciscanus | reverse complement strand
TCTGTTCTGACTGTGTAATGAGATACCTATCTGATTTCCTATGGCCTACTGGAGGAGTGCATATACGCTGTACATGTACAAGAATCTCACAGCCTCGTTCCCCTACGGATAAGTATGACGCGGTATAATAACCTCCTTAAAAAAAAACTTGCAGCAAAGGTGTAGTGTGCCTCACATTTTAGCATCTTTGAAGATAGATGCATACATGTAAGTACGCTGAGAAGCCATTGTTATGCCCAGATACCTTTTTGCCTCACATTTCAGCATCTTTGAAGATAGATAGATGCATACATGTAAGTACGCTGAGAAGCCATTGTTATGCCCAGATACCTTTTTGCCTCACATTTCAGCATCTTTGAAGATAGATGCATACTGTACATGTAAGTACGATGAGAAGCCATTGTTATGCTCAGATACATGTACTGTACCTCTTTGCCTCACATTTTAGCATCTTTGAAGATAGATGCATACATGTAAGTACGCCGAGAAGCCATTGTTATGCCCAGATACCTTTTTTGCCTCACATTTTAGCATCTTTGAAGATAGATAGATGCATGTAAGTACGATGAGAAGCCATTGTTATGCTCAGATACCTTTTTGTGGCCACACTTGTCATTCATTTACATACAAAATAAAATGCAGTTTATATATTCTACCATCGCGTTTTCCCAGCACTGTACAGGTGTATGTGAATGAGCCTTGAAAGGAATATTCAGTTACAGTTCACTTGCAAATTGGGGTGCGTTCAAGCGATTTTTCGAAGCTAGAATCACAAACATGAATCACAATTCAAAACGCCGATACAAAACACGGTTACTGCGGGAGATCGTTCAAGCGATTTTCCACGATTTTCCATCAACGCTGATTCTCGCTCTTTTTAAGCCTACCCAGGAGGAATAGAAATAGGTAGCGATAATATATATAATAGATAATGACGTCATAGAATCATGATTGAGATCTCCGTTCGTTCAAGCGAATTTTAGCGACCGTGATTCTGCAGAATCATGATACAAAACGCATCTTTTTCAGCGTTTGTTGTTTGTGTTTTTAAACACGTTTATTTTGTGTTTTAACCGTGTTTTAAACTAAACGTCTTTGAAAACCGTGATTCTAGGGTGAAAAAGTGTCGATTGAACACACCCTAATATCCACCAATAAAACATCAATGACTTTATAAGAGAGTCTACTAAAAGGAATCTATATTCATAAAATGATAAATGAGCAAAACAGAAGCATTAACGAGAGCACAACAGAAGTATTACTTTCATAGCAGGTGCATCATATAAAGGGGAAATGTAAGAATATCAATAAGGAAATATCACAAAAACATTTCTAGGAATAAAATACTTAATTATGCAAAAGTGCCCATTTCTTTCTGTTTCCTGCTTCCTTAAATCCTCCTTCATCTCCTCTTCATCTTCTCACTCTTTGCTCTCTACCTTTCTTATCATGCTTCTCTTTCTATTTCTTTTCCTTCAGAAAAGGGGGGGGGGCGGAGATGATAAATCTTTCGATTTTCATCTTGTTTCACATTTGGAGTAAATATGGTATAGCAGTATTGCCAGTGCATTGGGGTTTTGGAACATTAAAGAAATCTGTTCACTATATATTGCAAATGTGGTTGTTGTATAACATGCATTTCTGTTTTAATTGAAATGGATAGTTTAAATTTTCTTCTCTAATGCCACAAAAGTATATGTCAACACAATGTAGAATACATGTACATTACATGTATCTAAAAAAGCATAATATCATATGTTGAGAGCCAGATAAGCATTCACTAATGTGTTTACAACAAATGTAGAGTTCAAGTCATTCTGGCTCGGCAAACAATATCCAGACGAAACTCTACCTGGAAGTCTATTTAAATGGAAAGACTGATTGATAAAAATAGTCTAATGCCGTATTCAAAAGATTGATTTCAATTCCCGGGGCCGAAAGAACATTAATGATCCATTTTTTTTTTGTATCAAATGTTTTGACAAGGCATAAGAAACATTATATGAATGTATTGATGTGCACACACTTTAAGAGTAAAGCTGTATTCAAACTGATGATAATAATAATAATAATATGCCATACTTATATATGTAGCACATATCACAAATATGTCCCTATGCACTGTAATAGAGAGAAGGAAAGAAAAGAATTGAGAAGAGTCAGATCCACTCAGCATATACATGTATCCTTAATTCAGTAGTTAGCATTGGACATTGTTTCTAAAAAGAAACGTTTTAAGATGTGTTTTGAAGACGTTAACAACAATTTATGATAAATTCTGGCAGTTTATTCCAAAGCTCTGCTGATGCAACCTGAAAAGAGCAGGACCCGTAGAACTTTGTATTTATTTGAGGGATAGTAAGGAGAAACTTTTGGGAAAACCTGAGGTTTCTGTATTGGGCATGATTCTAGCACGAACAGGTAACCAGTAAAAGAGATAGATTCATTTGAACGGGCCTTAATTGTGACAAGCCGTGCAGCAGAATTTTGGACTCTTTGAATTCGGTTCATTTGAGTACCAGGCAGACTGTATAAACGGGCACTTCTGTACAATTATCAATGTGGCAAATTACATGGCTATGAACTACACCTGGCGGGTGTTTCACAAAGACTAAGATCGACTTTAAGTTGGACTTAACTATGGCAGGCCGTTCATGACACTGGTTACTCTCAACATTGGTCTCTCAATTATGATCTTTAGATAATATTTTTCCTTCAATAATGAATTATCAAAAAATATAAATTATGTAGATTTGTGACCATGATTTGTACGTCACTTGAGAGATCAATGCCAGTAAATGGTGAGAGCACACAGTGGCATGAACGGCCTGCCATAGTTAAGTCCAACTTAAAGTTGATCGTAGTCTTTGTGAAACACCCCCCAGTAGTCTTTCTGTCAGTTTCTCATCTAAATAACATCTGATTTGTCCTATTTTATAGAGAGAAGGAGGCTGCACAGCAAAACTTACTTACTTGATCAATCATTAACATTCCGGTGTTTCGCCGGTATTGCGACTACTGGCAAACGCGCCGTAACATCAAAATTAAAAAATCCATCTCTGGAGTTCGTTTTTTTAAAATGCCTGCCGAAGTTTCACGATTTTTGCAGTGCAAATGCAAACTTTGTTAAGATACCGATTTGAGCTCACGTGACACTGACGAGTGACGAGTGGCGCATGCGCACTAATCACCAACAAATTGGTATGAGCAAACTTTGATGGTTTTATGGGTTTTTCGAGTAGTGTATTAAATGGAAGGCCAAAAATTCTATGCTTTTTCAAAATGGTGTTTGGGCTGTGTATTAAATGGGCCTACTGTCTGGCCTTCAAATGATGTTGAAGGGCATTCAGTAATAGTTGAAACCATGAGGATACATGGATGACCTGTGTGTTCTCATTAAGAAGCAGGGAGCTATTTGTGTGACCATGATCTGACATCATGAAGACATTGTTTTTCACAGCTGACAGGAAAGATTCAAGACATGAATGATTGAACAAGCAATAAATCTGTTATGGATGGTTTCCATTCCCAGGACTAAATGAAATTTACTGATCTATTTGTTTTCATTTGCAACACACTGTAATGGCCGTATCACATGGTAAGGACCATATATGTACATTTATATCCAATTTTTAACAAAGCATAAGTAACATATTACATGTACATGCAGGAAGATGTGACAAATGGAGTGCCCGTCCTTTGAAGCCTTCCGTTGCACCGCGCGTCTTTTTTCCCCCTACCGTAATCCCCTTAATCCCCAACTCAATGGTACAGTGCAGTGGTAGCACTGAAGTCCTCCCTTTCCACCCACAGCCCAGCCCAGCGAGCACGGCGGCTTATGTGTCGCCGGCCCGTACGGAGTGAAAAGTGGTGATGAATTGACAACTTCTAACCCTCATTCAACAAATGCGCAAATATATAACACAATTTCATTTAGGTACTTTGGGAGATAAACCTTTGGACTACCTTCCTAGCTGTGTACAATTTGCGGAAATTTGCGGAAAATGTCAATAATTAGCTGAGAAAATCATGATGATGAGAAACTTCCATTCACTCCAACTCACGATTTCCTTGGTCGATTTCGCTGGTTCGAACGGCTATGTCTTCAGTACAGTTTTCCGAGCACAGCAAAAGCATTTGATAACCAATAGAAGGTTGCATTGTGCCATATGTTGTGGATTCTGTATTTTATATGTTATAGCTATATACATCTTCACTGAGTATGACGTCATTTTCGCGGTGCAACGCATGGCTTCTAAGCCTTTTTTACGACCAGTGTTTACAGAACTTAGGGAAGCAGAAGGCGTTGCGTAACATTTCATTGCCAGAGGGATCTGTGGTCTGATAAGGGCAGCTGTTGATGGATTTGATGGCTGGAGAGGGTTACATTTCTTGTTGTTAAGCCAAGTTAATCCTGAATATCTGTCCCTCGAGAAAATCTTTCGAGACGGGCACTCCATTTGTTCTCATCTTCCTGGTACATGTATCTATGAGTTGAGTAATGTACTTCAAGCATAAATATCCAATTCATAAACCAATTTGAATGGAAAATTTGATTGATCATAACACCCTAATGCTGTATTCCAAAGATTGATTTTCAATTCCCTGGACTGATAGAACATTGCTGATCAATTTGTTTTCATTTGCAACACATTGTAATGTTACGCCTTAGTATCAAATGTTTTGACAAGGTACAAGGAACATCATTTGAAATGTTGTAATATGCACACACTTAAAGAGTAAAGCTGTATTCCAAAGATTGATTTCAATTCCCCGGGCAGATAGTACGTTGCTGATCAATTTGTTTTCATTTGCAACACATTGTAATGTTACGCCTTAGTATCAAATGTTTTGACAAGGTACAAGGAACATCATTTGAAATGTCGTAATATGCACACACTTTATTAAAGAGTAAAGCTGTTTTCCAAAGATTGATTTCAATGCCCCGGGCAGATAGAACATTGCTGATCAATTTGTTTTCATTTGCAACACAATAGGGACTTTTAGATTTGCACGACGAGAACGTGGACTACTACGTTGACATCCTTTTAAGGCAATGTGACTTCCTTTTAAGGCACTGCCGGGCACTGCCACACAATGTCACACGTGGCAGTCCACGTTCTCGTCAAATCTAAAAGTCCCTATTAATGTTACGCCTTAGTATCAAATTTTTGACAAGGTACAAGGAACATCATTTGAAATGTAGTAATATGCACACACTTTAAGGGTAAAGCTGTATTCCAAAGATTGATTTTAATTTCCCGGGCAGATAGAACATTGCTGATCAATTTGTTTTCATTTGCAACACAATAGGGACTTTTAGATTTGCACAACTGAGAACGTGGACTGCTACGTTGACATCCTTTTAAGACACTGCCGGGCACTGCCACACAATGTCACACGTGGCAGTCCACGTTCTCGTCATGCAAATCTAAAAGTCCCTATTGTAATGTTACGCCTTAGTATCAAATGTTTTGACAAGGTACAAGGAACATCATTTGAAATGTAGTAATATGCACACACTTTAAGGGTAAAGCTGTATTCCAAAGATTGATTTCAATTCCCCGGGCAGATAGAATGTTGCTGATCAATTTGTTTTCATTTGCAACACATTGTAATGTTACGCCTTACTATCAAATGTTTTGACAAGGTACAAGGAGCATCATTTGAAATGTCGTAATATGCACACACTTTATTAAAGAGTAAAGCTGTTTTCCAAAGATTGATTTCAATGCCCCGGGCAGATAGAACATTGCTGATCAATTTGTTTTCATTTGCAACACAATAGGGACTTTTAGATTTGCACGACGAGAACGTGGACTGCTACGTTGACATCCTTTTAAGGCACTGCCGGGCACTGCCACACAATGTCACACGTGGCAGTCCACGTTCGTCATGCAAATCTAAAGTCCCTATTGTAATGTTACGCCTTAGTATCAAATGTTTTGACAAGGTACAAGGAACATCATTTGAAATGTAGTAATATGCACACACTTTAAGAGTAAAGCTGTATTCCAAAGATTGATTTCAATTCCCCGGGCAGATAGAATGTTGCTGATCAATTTGTTTTCATTTGCAACACATTGTAATGTTACGCCTTAGTATCAAATGTTTTGACAAGGTACAAGGAGCATCATTTGAAATGTAGTAATATGCACACACTTTAAGGGTAAAGCTGTATTCCAAAAGATTGATTTAATTCCCCAGGCCGATAGAACATCAATTTGTTTTATTTGCAAACACATTGTAATGGCCATAGGCCTACATGTATCACAAGATAATGCCAGAGTATCAAATGTTTTGAAAAGGCAGAAGGAACATTAAACCCATGTACATGTACGTGTATTTAATGTGCATAGTCTTTGAGTGGGAATATCCAATTGATGAACCAATTCAAATGGAAAGATTGATTGATCAAAACACCCTAATGCCATATTCCAAGTATTGATTTAAATTCCCTTGGTAGTAGTAGTAGCCTGCATAGACTTGAGGGTGAATATCCAACTTATTAACAAATTCAAGTGGGAAGGCTGATTGATCAAGACACCCTAATGCCGTATTCCAAAAGAATCCAAATAATTGATTTCAATTCCCTTGGCCCAGAAAATTGATGACCAATTTGTTTTCATTTGCATCACAAGTGTATGAGCCTTATTTCAGCCATACTGCTTAAGTATGAAATAGATGTATATGTACATGTATATTAGGGCCTTTTCGTTTGTCACGTCCACATAGGCGTCAAAGATGTGACGTCATTTCGGCGATTTGCGCATGCATCGGGTCGTCTCACGTTGTGAGGCCAAAATTGAGAACGCATTCATCCATGATTTGAGGTTCGTCAGAAAACTTGAACCCCGTCGTCAAAATGACGTCATCTGGCTATATCGCAGCGTAAATCACAAAGGAAAGACAGAAAGAGAAAATGATAGAATGAGAAAAAAAAACAAAGAATAACATATTAAGAGAAGGTGATAGAAGGAAGAAACAAAGAATAACATAAGAAAAGACAGAAAGTGAAAATGATTAAGAATAGATAATGGAAAGATGGAAGAGAAGATGAAAGATGGAAAAACAAAGAAGAACATAAGAAAAACAGAGAGAAAATGATAGAAGGAAAAATTGAATAAGCACGCAGGGGGGCCATTACAGGGTTCGTACACTTTTTGCCAAATAAAATTCCATGACTTTCCATGACTTTTGAAGTAAGAATTCCATGACTTTCCATGAATTTTCATGACTTTCCCAGGGGCAAATGTGGCACATAAAGTAAACATTTTGCGCGTATGACTCGACGATGAGCAGAAGATAAACACTGTGGCCGCGATGATAAATGGTGTACAAAAAGGAGTGCGCAGCGCTGCTTCGCTCATAATTGCGAACATTGAACTTACAGTTACACTGGCAGACACTGCATGCATCTAGCCGTTCCTGGATCGGAGCTTTACTTTCAAAATCCATTCGCTATATGTCAGATTATCCAACCAGGCATCATGAAAATAGCAGTTCCCCGGCATTTTGGATTAAACTGACAATAACTCACAACATGAAATTTTAGTCCAAAACAGTTTAAACTAACGTCAGTATCATCGATGTCACGTACATGTACATGCAGCAATATACAGTGCATGCATGCAGTGGAAAACAAAATACGTACACACGTGCTCAATAAGGGATGATCTAAAAATAGGAATGTGCAGTACATTGACTGTTGGGGAAAATGTCAACTTGACCTTACTAGTGATTAAATCTTTGTTTGCATCATTAAAAGTCTCTTTTTGAACAAATAAAAAAAATATAGAAAAATAAATAATGTTTTGTTCTGTCTACAAATTATTACCAAAACTGTCCTTGTTGGTAACACAACTTTGGGGGTATTTTGAGATGATCCCCAAAATACACGTGCTCGGAAAATGCAAGCCACGCCGCGCCGCCAAGCACTACGCACATAACACACACACAGGCTAGGCCTGTACAGTTCATCACGCACGATCACTCGCACAAATACATCCAGTACATTACACAATGCGTTCGTTCACAGAGCTGGCGAACAACAATATCACAGTCGGGTCATAATAAATGCGTTTCAAAATTCAAACTGAGAAAACAGAAACGAAGAGATAGAAATAAAAAATAATTTTTATCATTTACACATCTGACGATAAAAACACATAATTTTCCATGAATTTTGTAATTCCATGACTTTCCATGACCCTTTTATCAAAACATCGATTTTCCATGACTTTCAAGGCCTGGAAAAAGACTAAGCCAAATTCCATGACTTTCCAGGTTTTCCAGGACCCGTACGAACCCTGCATTACATCATCGTGTAGAGAACGGGCGTCGACTACAAACAAAAATGGTCATAAAGTCGTGAACAGGACGGGTTGACTGCAGCCAATTCGCATCGTTAGAGGACGGGAACGGCGTCCTCGTCCACACAAACGAAAAGCCCCTATTGACTCTATATAGGCACTATATACAATGTACATGTACATTGTCTGAATGTTGAAATGGCACACACTTGGAGTGTGAATATCAAATTGATAAAATTGAGTATTCCGAGCACATGAACTTGAGAGTGGAATGCCTATTAATTGATTTCATAGTGTATAACATGTAGTTGGAAAAGGGGAAAAGGGGTAGGTAACCACTCTGTGTGGGACATATTACATCTACATGTACATGTACAGTGTACACATACATTTGTATGCAGTGTACATGTTGGGCCACATGGATGCATAGCTATATGTAGTACAATTTTAACAAGGTATCCTCAGAAATATGTGGATTAAATAATATAATTATTGTATTGGGTACTTAATAACATTCCAATGAGAAAATATGGTTGTTAATTGCTACTACACTTTGTAAACAAATAAAAATGTATTTACGTTGTACATGTATGAAATCATACAATTTTCTGCCTGAGAAGTGATTGAGAAATGATTGAGAGGGAGAGAGAGGGTGAAAAAAAAGAGTGGATGATATTTGGAGAGTTAAGGAGAAAATGAAAGAGAGAGATATATTGTTAGATGAATAGTAGAAGTCTAGAAGAGTGAAGAGAGAGAGAGAGATGATGACAGAGAAGAGATGATGAAGACATACATTGTAAAAAAAAAGAGAGAGGGAGGGAGAGAAAAGCATTGAAAGAGAAAAACAATGAAATACAAAGAGTGGAGAATAACATCCAATAGGGACTGCGAGCCTGAGGAATCATGTGTTTGGAGCCTGAAGTGCATTAACTTTGGATAAAATGGTATGATTTAAAGCCCTTTTGCTACAATTAACATGCTACAAACAGACAATATGTACGTGTATGCAGAAAATGCATGAGATATCAACAAAGATATTTGTGTTACCTTGTATGTATGACTGTAAATGAATATTGATGCAATGTGATACGAGAGGAAGGAACATATTGACAAAAAAGAGCTGAGGAAGTGAGAGAGAGGGCTTGAATACAAACAAGTCTGCCAAATAAGGAAGATAAAATAGTCAGAATAAGAGAGGTACAGAGATAGAATGAGTGAGAGAGAGGGCTTGAATACAAACAAGTCTGCCAAATAAGGAAGATAAAATAGTCAGAATAAGAGAGGTACAGAGATAGAATGAGTGAGAGAGAGGGCTTGAATACAAACAAGTCTGCCAAATAAGGAAGATAAAATAGTCAGAATAAGAGAGGTACAGAGATAGAATGAGTGAGAGAGAGGGCTTGAATACAAACAAGTCTGCCAAATAAGGAAGATAAAATAGTCAGAATAAAAGAGGTACAGAGATAGAATGAGTGAGAGGGCTTGAATACAAACAAGTCTGCCAAATAAGGAAGATAAAATAGTCAGAATAAGAGAGGTACAGAGATAGAATGAGTGAGAGAGAGGGCTTGAATACAAACAAGTCTGCCAAATAAGGAAGATAAAATAGTCAGAATAAGAGAGGTACAGAGATAGAATGAGTGAGAGAGAGGGCTTGAATACAAACAAGTCTGCCAAATAAGGAAGATAAAATAGTCAGAATAAGAGAGGTACAGAGATAGAATGACTCTTAAGAGTATTAAAAAAAAATGAAGTTAATGCATTTCACAGGCGAGTAACGACTTTAGTGTGATGACTGACGACGGTTCTAATCAGCACCAGACACGTCTCCCGTAGAACAGGGACGCAGATATGAATATAATTGGACGAGACAGCATCACCACAGATAGGCTTCTGGTGCTTTTAATAGCCAAGCGCCTTATCGCCTGTCATATTTGTCAGCCGGTACCGCTTCCTCTGTACATACGGGTTTTCATTGCCGCAACCCATTCAAACATAAACAAACACACTTGCTGCAAGGAAAACAAAAAAGAAAATAAGCTTTAAAATCCTTCAGTTGGCAACATGTTCAGAGATTAAAATCACTGGTTTTAAATCAAAATTGGCAATTTGTTCAACTTGTGGACAACATTCCTACCCATGTATATGTTTTCAGAGACATGACATTGTATTTTAACAATGTACATGTAGCAATAAAATATAAAAAATATAACTGTTGTTAATTTGAAGAATTATATGTGATCAATTTAGCCCTTTAATAAATCCTGTCCTGTCGGGTTAAGATCAGACTTCCCAAGTTCCTCATATTTTCATTATTTCACACACACACACACACACACACACTTCATTTTGCCAGAAACATGTAAATGTTTTTTAAACATTCCAAAATAGATTTTGTATATCATCCACATACCACTATGCCGCTAGCATGTTAAAATGAAAATAGAAAACGGTACTTCTAAGAAAAATTAATGGATATGTTGTGTATTTTCCCTCCAGTTTACCCTTATACTTGGCTTCAATCAATCATTGACCGCAGAAACTGGATGTCAAACAAATTGCACATTTCAAGTTATCAATCATCATTGACAAGACAGGAATGTCATTTGGCATCACAACAAATTATTCCTCATCAAACCACCATGTCTGTTTAGAGCCAGAAGGGCCAGAAAGAGGAGGTTACATTCCAGTAAAGATGAAACAAAAAACAATAAAAATTTGTGAACTTTGTCATGTTTACTGGGGTTGTGCATAACCGTGTAATGAGGTACTCGAGTACACTCCTAGGCTTACAGGCGAGTACTCGAATACTCGGACGCCATGTGTTTTTTGAATTTTTTTGATTTTTTGATTTTTTTTTTTTTTTTTGCCAACACCATACTATGAACAGTACGAATGTTTGTCTCTGAAAACCCACGCGATTTTACTTCAAGTTGCTGTTGAAAGCGCCTATATGTGCTTTAGAATTTTTGACAAATAATTTTAAACAATGTTATTTTTAAAGCTCATATTCTAGGACAATAAATGTCCATTAATTTGGTACCTACGGCAAGCCTATGCTATTTCGAAGTTGTTCATTTTCATTGCATATCACAAAAATCTTCTAGCTACTGAATATCCTCAATTGAAATGTCGAAAAATAGCCTCCTCTCTTTGCCTAGAAAGTCAGTCACGGAGCTGGTCCACTATTTGTGACGTCACGCCGGGACGAGTATATTCACGTACCCGGATGTTCCATAGAAAAACATGGGCAGAGAGATACGAATTTCTGCTATTTAGTTTCAAAGTTTAGTTTCATAACTCTATGTAGAATTCTTCACCTTCCCTAATATTTCATAGTACTAATATCAATTCCCCTTTTCAGAATTATGACATAAACAAGCCAACGATGCGCTATTAGTCGATATTTTCACCATGTAATTTTGTTTGAGTGTGTTGAATTTGGTGAGATTGTTTTCGTGTGCTCGGTAAAGTAGATCCGGTCGTTTGGCTTCGTTCGAGTCTTTCGCGTTCGGTCTAGCTCGCTTTATACTTATACACTCTCGATTCACGTACGGTACATATTATATAATTATATCAATTGATAATGGCTGGAGAGTTTGACGAGAACGATCTTTTATGGATTTTGAAGAGTTTATGGAGAAAGAAGATGAAAGTAATGAAGGAAAAAGGGACGATAGTGCAGCCGAGGATGATGGAAGTTGGGCTGAGGACGCAAGTACAAGTGGGGAGAAGACGATAGAGAAGTCGGAGAGCAAGGAGATGTCGACGTTCCTGCAGCCGGGCCGGGAGTAGCGGCAGTAGCACCTAGCGCTCTAGACCGAAGATTTCTGTCTCTTTCGTTCGTTAGCCTCTGATTTGGGTAGGGTCGGCTCCTCTCTTTAGAGACAGAAGCCGACCATAGTGACTGCATTGCAAACTACTGCTCGCGTCCGAGCATTAAACTAATGCCCAAAATACTACATTTTACCCGATGCATATCCGATGCATTTATTATTGTAAATTAGGCCTAGGCTAAACTACATCGGTTCCACTTACCAGATTGACTGTATGATGCGTTTAAGGGTCTTTTTTCCGGATTTTCATCGCCGAAATTGAGCTCCAGGCCATGTTGAAATTCTTGCAGCCGTATTTTAAACTGTTACTGCGCATGGAGGAAGATGACGTCATCCATTGACAGTAACAGTTTAAAATACGGCTGCAAGCATTTCAACACGGAGCTCAATTTCGGCGATGTACGTTCAACAAGCCGCCTAGAGCAGCGGCCTGGTCTTACCTGCCGATTCCGCTCGCTTCACGAACGTTCGTGCAAGAGCCGTATCACTTAATTGCGGATGAATATCGTTCATAGACGTCGTCCGCTAAATAGAGGAAGCTTGATCTTGTTCAAGTGTGATATATATATTTAAAACAAATATTTAACTGGTTCTGTATCCTTTTTGAGGCAGTCAAACACATCCATGATAATTACAGTCACAGTTCTAGGCCTATTCGTTTCACAAAACTGCTCCTGTACCTTATCTGATGACAAGATAATGTATATGTACACCCACCTATTCATACCTGCATATGATTTAACCTTATTTTCCAAGCAGTAAACCCGTCTTAAAACTCTACCAAAAAGGATAATGTGAGGATATAAAAAGAAATCAGCGACTGGAAAACGTTGCTTAGTTATTCTTCATTCAAATAAAAACAGAAAATCTATCACATAAACTCGTTAACAAGAAAAATTCTAAGCTCTAACAGGATAGCATTTACGTGGGCATATCATTGGCATTCACTCTCACTCAGCCCATGATCCCGGTCGTGACGTCAAGAATAGAGGACCCGCAATTCCGTGCATTTCCGGGTTTCCGACTTCGAGATTTTGGTGGAGTTTACTCGCATAAATTTACTATTCTGAATTTTTTTTGTCGGTTGAACGCCATTTAGTGTTATTCTGGGGGTTAAAAGCTTTCTATTGATGTGATTATCTCAATATTTGGGATTATCCTAGAATTTCACCTTTAAAACTAAAGATGACAGACAAATATTCCTCCGAGTCCAAACAGAAATCCGGAGATTTGGTCCCAGTTTCTGAGTGGTGAGTTAACAGTGAAACCCTGTGTATGATTGAGCTGGAAAACATTTTTACCCCTGCCGGTGCTCTTCTGGCACGGGTGACCGTCGGCCTGGACAGTGCCAGGTGATCGGTGAAAAAAAAAAAAAAAAAAATGGCGGCCGAGTATTCGAGTACAAGAAATCGTACTCGAGTAGTTGTCAACAGTGCGAGTACTCGAGTATTCAAGTACTCGTCGCAGCCTTAATGTTTTTTGTATGTATCTCGATTTTAAACAATATTATGGTTTTAAAAAATGTATCCCCTTGAAGATCAATGCACATTAAAACGCCCTCTTTTCGAAATATGATAAGAAAATAAAAAATACACGTACATGTAGCTACAAAGTTTGGACCAAACTGTCATGCCACATAATGTTCTTGTGTGAAGTGCATGCCATTTTAAGCAAGACTGGGTAATTTAATTCATTTGCATCATGAAAAAAACCTCACAATGTAACTCAATTCTTATTTAATGTACTACGTACATGTACAGTACATACAGTAATCAACTTTTCCCAATTAGCTTCCAGCCAGCCTCTTTCACAGTGTAATCACAGGAATGTACGATGTACATGTAGTTTGGGTAGGAAAAGGAAAACTGGAAAGAAACATGTTAAATATAGCCTCGTGTTGTTCTCCTTGTATTAAAATCACTTGGTATTCTACAACTGTACCCATGATCCTCATTTTGTTCCTCTCTTCCCTCTTTTCTCTCTCACTCTTTTGCTATCTACTTTAGATCTCTATTTCACTCACCCCTCTCCTTCTCTCTCTCTCTCTCCTCTCTCTCTCTCTCCTTCTCCCTTCTTCTCTCTCTCTCTCTCTTCCTCTTCTCTTGCACATTGTACCTTTCATACAGGTTTTATACAGGGGTTTTTTTAGCCAGTATATGGCATCGTGTGTGAACAAGGCATGCGGTATACATTCAAACTATACATGTACATGAAGAGCTACATACAGTATTATGTGAATACTTGAGCCAGTGTCTAGTATTAAACAAGTATTTCTAGGAATAAGGCCTTGAAGTGTTTACATGATCTAAAATGTACATAAAGAGCTGAACACTTTAGGCAAGTGTCTACTATCAGACAGGTGTATTTTCATGTACAGTAGGCAGTTTACGTTGTCATATACATACAGTGTATATAAGAATAAGGCCTACATGTACATTTTTGTAAGTGTAATGCACACAATAAAGCCCCTCTAAAGTGTTGGGAGCCCCAAATTTGCCAACAATTTGATGGCAAAATTTCACTTAAATTGTATCATAATGTGAAAGAGGATGTCATTTAAAACACACTTCTGCAAAGATTTCCCCATAAAAAATGTGTTTGAAGACAAATATTGATAAAAGAATACAAAATTTGGGTTTTCTGTTGTATTCTTTCATCAATATTCGACTTCAAACACATTAGTTTTGAAAATCCTTGCAGAAATGTGTCTTAAATGACATCCTCTTTCACATTATGATACAATTTAAGTGAATTTTGCCATATAAATTTTGGGGTTCTCAACACTTTAGAGGGGCTTTAAACTGTACAAAATGCACATGAAGAGCTGAATATCTGAGCCAAGAGTATAGTTTTAGACAGTTAGGTAGTCTGCCACACCATGTTTGAAAAGAGCTATAATGTACATTTCAACTATATCATATATGCAATGCTTGACACTAACAGGCGCTCGGGACACATGGGCTGATTGGGCTCCCAAAATCTAAGTCTGGACCCCCAAAGTTCTCAAACTTTTAATTACCTGTACATGTAGAGCTTATGCATACAGACTGTAAAAAGTTCAATCGGGATGGATCCCCCACCCCACCCCCTCAAAAAGTTAGTGAGGAGCCCTGCGATATATACATGTACCATGTGAAGAGCTGAATATTTGAGCCACATGTTTCAACAAGTATTCTTTTAGGCAGTCTACCATATCATCATCACATGTGAACAGAGCTTTTATGTAGTTTACATCTGTGTACATACACTATACATGAAGAGTTGAATGATTACGCTATTAAAGTGGTCATTGAAAGAGAGCGAATGGCTACATGTATGACCTAATGTGAAGGGCTCCTGACGTGAGACAACCGTTTCTCCCGCCACTGGCAAGGCAAGACACTTTAAAATGTCTTGCCTTGCCAGTGGCGGAGAAACAGTTGTCTCAAGTCAGGAGCCCTTCACATTAGGTCATAGCCATTCACTCTCTTTCAATGACCACTTAGTTCTCATCGACAATGATAATAAGTGTCTAGCCAATCTATACTCTGAGACATCCATGTTGGTATACGATACAGTCTATTGCAGTACAGTTGATTGAACCGGTAGTTTGTGCTACATGTATGTACAAACAGCTGTAAACAGCTAATAGGCAATCTGGCAATGACAACAAAACTGACGAGCAAAGGTCTATAATCATGACAGTCAATAGTATGGGCTTCCAGAAAATGATGCAAAATCATGTTTTCAATACCTGTACATGTACAATGTATGTTGAATGAAAGATTTAAGTGAAACAAATACAGTATCTACCATTTCTTTTAAAACTATTGGATTTCCAAGTAATTGTAAAATCATTGTATCTATTTTTGTCTATTACTGACATTCATCAAACCATCTGCTGACAACTGCATGTACATGTAAACTCTAGTCTCTAGATGTGAAATAAATGTATTATTGGTTACAAGCAAGTGAAATTTTAGTAGAATTAAATCAAAGGAACACAATGGAGATAAAGGGTTTCCCTTTGTTTACATTTCCTGATCCCCGTAACATTACGGTTTTCAATCAATTGCAAATTAAAAACAATGATTCTGATTGGAATAATAGTCAGCCCTTTGAACAATATGTGCATGCAGCAACGATATCGATTGGCCATTGCCATTTTGTGATTGATTGCAACCTCAGTGTTACAGGGCCCAAGTGTAATGTAGTGTTGTCTTTTCATTCATTTAAAACAAAATTATTGAAACATTGATGGTTGTCAATGCAATTAAAGATCATACTATTCTACACATCCATGAACCTATATTTACCAAATTTAAAGGTTGAACCGCTTTTATTTTCGCTTGAAAATGATAAAGATATCTTCGAAGACTTCCCTGGGAATCATAGGGAATCTACATGTACCATCCTGCCGAAGGCACAAGGTATAAACTGCCTTTGTTTGGGGCACCAGCAATAGATGTCACTACACACCAATAACCCATTCATCATAACAGATTTATGACTAAACCTTGTCAGCTTGCTCATCAAATCCTGCTAACTATCTCTCTACGCTACCCCCTCACTCTCCTCTTTTCTTTCCTATCCCTTTCTCTTTCTCTGGTTTACCACATTATCTCTCTCACCTCCGTTATCATTCTTCAATGTTCCTTGCATCAGTTTTTTTCTTGAATAATTCAAAAACAAGTTTTGTGTTTGCTGCAAAAGCCAAGACCAAAAAAAAAAATTAATACAAAATGGAATCAATTTGCATCCACATACCCAATTGACGGTGTACATCACATGTTTTCTTGCATTTTCTCTGATGTACCTATTAACTTCCTCATTTTCATTTTCTGTTCTGTCTCCTCCTTATTGATCTCACCTTCCACCACTGACCCCCTCAATCTCTCTCAACCCCCTCTCTCTCTCTCTCTCTCTCTCTCTCTCCCTCTATCTCTCTCTCTCTCATTCTCTCTCTCTCAACCCCCCTCTCTCTCTCTCTCTCTCTCTCTCTCTACAACTTTGTCTCTGTCTGTCTTTTTCTCTTTCTGCCTCCTTCCCTGTCTCTACCCTGTCCCTCACAGCATCTCCTTTCTGTATTCTTCTTGCTCCCTGTATCTCCACCCTTTTCCTCGTCTGTCTGTATCCACCCCCCTCCCACTCTCTCCCTTTCCCGGAGAGAAGGCAATCGTAGGTTTGTCACATAGAGAAACATCATCAACACAGAACTTGGAAAGATTTACAACCAATCAAACCAGGGTCCCTTCCCATCTCAGATGTCATCTCAGATGTTCTTGAGGCTCGAGATCCTGTCATCCACACCAGTCATCATAAGACTCAAGATATGCTCATCATAAAACCAAGGTCTAGACTTTAGAGCAACCTGTACAATGTACAATGTACATGGGCAAGTCCATGCCATTTGGTCATATCCACATGTCCACTACATGTGTACATGTACCGTAAATCTCTGTGTATAAGACGCACCCCTATTTTGGGGCCGGAATTTGTTTTTGTTTTGCCGACCCCGTAGGCAGCAAGCCAGGTCCGTGTTCGAAAACCAACGCGGTGAAGGACCTTCATTTTACTGCGAGGCGCAGTTGAAGGCGCCGATTTTTGCTTGTGAACTTGTCACAAATTATAGTAACAATGTTGTTTTTAGATGACAGACAAATTTTCCTCAAAGTCCAAACAGAAATCTGGACATAGTATGGTTCTAGTTTTCGAGTGGTGAGTCAACACCCCGTGTATGACTGAGCTGGGAGACATTGCCAGGCACAGCGCCAGGTGGAGGGGCATAAATTTTAAAAATTTATAAAAACAAAAATCTTGTTCCTGTGTATAAGACGCACCCCCGACTTTCGAATTTTTTCAGCAGGAAAAAGGTGCGTCTTATACACAGAGATTTACGGTATATTACTAAGTATTACTGAGCTGGGGAATTTGAACAAACATGTATATTGACATAGAATTATTATTTTATTTAATGTTTTGTCTTTTGCCTGATTCAAGCTTGAGGAGAGCTATCATCTTGATATAAACTGTACAAGTTGTGATCACATAAAATGAAATCTCAGGTGTGGCTACATGGTGTAGTAGCAAATGGGATTTATACATGTACATGTACTGTACAGTAGCTTTGACCGGAACCCCCTATATTTCATGTACAAACCACAACTACAGTATCATAAAAGCTTGCTGTGGTAACTCCTAAGTAACAGTTAAAAGTGATGATTGTATTGTTAATGGCCTTGTACTAGAGCTCAGATCATCAGACCAAATATGAAGTAATAATTTGATGTCAATTTTATCATCAGGTATAACTACAGTCACTACTATGCTACTACGCCTCACAATGTAAACTGCAGCAGATATGGTTATTTACCTAGTCAAAGAGCATGCAAGCTACTGTGTGTCTTTAGCTCAATGCTACTTACGCAATCTCACTAACAACTATCTAATCACTGCTAATGCAAACACAGCAAAGTGTTTGTTGATAATTAGGAGTCACTATAATTACTCAGAGACTGCATCTGTTGCTATGAAAATGCTTTTAGTTGCTAAGGAATTAGATCTAATTTATACTTGCTTTGTTGAGAAGGAAATGTTTCATCAAAGTTTAATACTACTGTACATGTAACTACCAGCGAACAAAACAACATAAAAAAATCCACATCTAGAGTGTGGTTTCATGAAATGCCGGCAGAAATTTCACTGATATTTGCAGTGAAAATGTCCACTCACGAAACATCGGTGGATGATTCTGGTTTTTGGTCATGTGACTCTCCTCGCTTCCATGCGATTGCATGCAGAGTAGCGACAAGTCATGCATGCACAGTTGCACACTAATCACCAAAATATCAGAATGAGCAAACACGACAGGTTTTTATGCGTTTATCCAGTAGTGTAAATGGCAGTTTAAAAAAAATTATACTTCTTGAAAATGGTCTTTGGAATGTGTAAATGGGCCTTTAGCTTTAGGAGAAGAAAAAAATTGTATGTCATTACCATACACATGAAGTGATTAAAGTCTCTTCAAATTTAAGCAAGAGCCTATTTCTATTGGTTACTCAAGTGTCAAAACAATTTAAACAATTTGTAAAGTGAATGAAGTCTGCATTTCAAAACTGTACAAGATATGAATAATGATCTTGTCTGCTTAGGAGAGCAATAGGAATTTTAACTCATATTCCTTCACACAGACCTAATGCCCTTCAGGCTCTCAGTAAATGGCACATGTTTGCTCACTATCACTCACTGCTTGCTGTCTGCAAGAAGTGTAGCCTTAGAGGACTACAGGGCACACTAATGTAACGCAAAGACGTGACTCTGCTCATTCTTCGCACCACCAAATTAACCCGGATAGGCTTGGCGATTCTACCGGATCAGCTGCATGCAACTCAGTCAAAATGGTTGAAGCTAGACAAACAATTCCAGCCAAATTAAAGCTATGAGCCCTTGAAATTATTGTTTATATTTTGAGGGGAAAATGTTCTATTGTAGTAGATGACTGGAATGTCGTTCTGGTGCTAGTATGTGATGGTGCTTGTATACTAATTGTGTAGCTAGGAAATGAACCATTAAATTGGAGAATGTTATAATGGATGGTAGATTGGAAACGACTGCTGGATGGTAATTGATTGAATCCCAGCAAGTGAAAATTGATTGCTACACAGTGAACGTTCAGTAACAATGATGATACTAGACATTTATAGCAGTATTAAAGATACTATGTCCCTTTTGCAGCCAACATCAAATTCTGTAGAACTTTGCAGGAATTATGAATATATCATGTATGTCCTATCTGTGAAATTTAAACGTTAGCAGTGTCCTAATATTCAAATTATGCAAGGAAACCCGTTTACTTGCTAGACTTCACTGTCAGACACTATTGAGTGACTGACTGGCTTTTTCATCTTTGGTAATAACATACATAAAATGAGCTGTAAAGGGTACATGAGCATTTGTCTACATCAATAACCCACTTCTTGTAATGGCCAAAATTAAACTGATTGAATCTTTGCGCAGCATAAAACGTACGACCATTCGGTACAATGGTCTGAAAAATCAGACTATTACTTACTGGCTCTATAGCTCCTAAGTCGATTCGACAACTAATAGTCGTTATTTTCCCACTTAAAGACATTTTCAAGCCCCCTTTTTTTTAGGGAAGTTCTAATTTAGTATCTTCTTTCAAATGCCGTTGGAATTTAACCTTTTCATTTTTTTGGCCTGCAAATGGGACATAGTACCTTTAAAGCATTATGTACATGTACAGTACATGTACATTGTACATGTAGAGTACACTACATGTATGAACCCAGTAGGCCTACTGGTGAAGAAAAAGTTTGAAGAAAAAGGCTGATGATTTTCATTGTGATGTTTTCAAAGTTGTAAATCATGATATGAATCCGCAATAACAAATGTGAAATATCGTGAATCCATGTAAAACTTACTTATTTCTAAAAGAAAATGGTGATTGATATCATTCAAACACAGAAATCACAATCATTATTGATTTTCATTTCCATTTCTTTCTTTTGTTGTTGTAATTTGTGTGTCCGTATGTTTGTTTATCTGTCTGTCTGTCTGTCTGTTTGTGTGAACCCTGGCCAGAACAAAACTTATTTTTCCTATGTGAACAAATGCAATAATGGTTTTGAATGAAGAATGGGACCATTGTAGAATGTAGTTGCACTTTCATACATGTAGTGCTGCATATTAAAGACATTTACATGAATGCACTTTCGATGCATTACTACATTACATGTACATGGACTATGTACAGTATGTACTGCACAATATAGTCCCAGACATCCGTGAACAATGTCTTTTCACATACTACCACTGAATACATTACCCTTAAGATCTAATGGAGAGGGATTATGTATAAGCGGGTCACACAGTGGGAATTCCCTGCTTCATTACACCTAGATTATCCCAACATTAATATCAATCAGTGGGACAGGGTAAGGTGACGCTGACAAAGGCATTGCCAAAATTGAGAATTTCTTTCTACACTGTAGGTGGAGGCTAGTATAGAATGAGTCATTGCTTTGTAAAATGTACAAAGGAGCTATCGAAAACTAAAAGAAGAGCTCTGGTAAAAAAAAAAAAACATTGTACTTCTGCTGCAGGAAAATGTCATTTTAAAGCTGATAAAAAAACCACAACAAGCAAGCAAAAAAAGGGGTTGATGGTGGGGGCTCCAGTGAACCAAAACGATTGATCATACAGTGTACACGGCACTGCAATTATTGTACTTGTATGTGAACATGTACATGCGGAAACAAATCTTGTGTACAGTGATGATGTTATGAACCTGTATCGGGCATTGATGTAATACGAGTAGACAGTAAAATCATTGTAAACTCGCCATACATAGATCAATGTTCATTGTCAGGGTCTTTATGCATCTTTGAGCACTGGCAGATAACTATGGGGAGGGATCTAGCCCATGCCCCGCCCCCTTCTGAAACCCAAGTACTGTATAAACAGAGCTGCCACCTCCAGAACAGAAAATCAGTAATTACAAGGCTCAAAATCAGTAATTTCCTATGCGGCGCTATGGATCTTTAAAAAACCTGAACACCAACACTGCGCGGATGCATGCGCACATGATTATCTGAAATTTTTGGTGATTTTAGTCGCACCAAGTTGCTAAATATTGATTTTCAGGTCATCACAACACATCAGTTTTCCATGAAAAATTGGCTTCTATTAAGAGAATACTTGATATTTTTCCGTCTTTCTCAGCACCACTCGCTACGATAAATCATATTTACGCCCAAAATTTATAGACAACATTCCGTACTGCCGTAATGATCGTTAATTTCCGTACCAATTACGGGAAATCCGTACTAGTTGGCAGCTCTGTATTTATAAATGCAGTACACAGCTCCAAGAATGTGACCCACTCTCCCCCTCTCTCTCTCTCTCTCTCTCTCTCTCTCTCTCTCATTGATGACCTTATGTGACTCTCTTTTTCTTTCTGTTTGTCACAAAGTTTTAGAAATATTATGCCCCCTTAAAAAAAATCCTGGATCCACCTCCAGCCTTTTAGGTACATTAAAAATAGGCTATGTCCCTTTTGCAGCCAACATCAAATTCTGTAGAACTTTGCAGGAATTATGAAAATGTCATGTATGTCCTATCTGTGAAATTTAAACGTTAGCAGACTCCTAATATTCAAATTATGCAAGGAAACCCGTTTACTTGCTACAGACACTATTGAGTGACTGACTGGCTTTTTTCATCTTTGGTATTAACATACACCCCTGTACATGTACATAAAATGAGCTGTAAAGGGTACATGAGCATTTGTCTACATCAATAACACACTTCTTGTAATGGCCAAAATTAAACTGATTGAATCTTTGAGCAGCATAAAACGTACGACCATTCGGTACAATGGTCTGAAAAATCAGACTATTACTGGCTCTATAGCTCCTAAGTCGATTCAACAACTAATAGTCGTTATTTTCCCACTTAAAGACATTTTCAAGCCCCCCTTTTTTTAGGGAAGTTATAAATTAGTATTGTCTTTCAAATGCTGTTGGAATTTAACCTTTCCATTTGTTTGGCCTGCAAATGGGACATAGTATCATTAACTGTATTACCAAGATCTGCACTAGCTTGGTATTACATAGTTAGTGTTGATGAATGGCAGCAGTTGAGGACAGGCTCAATTCCTGCTGCTGAATTCATTACATTTGCACCTCAGTCATTATCTGCTTGAAGCCAGAAGGGCGTTAACTATGTAACGTGATATAAGTAAATGCCCTTCGGGCTCCAGACAAACGATAAAGTACTGTATATGTATCAGGCATGTTTCCATTAGCCAGAGTATATATTTAATATACCGGTATCCCACTTATTCTGATACAGGGATATTAGTGTACTCACAATTAGCTTGAACTAATTCACAGTGAAGAAGCAAACAAGTGGGCTACATTCACCATTAAGCTTGGGGTAACTCAAGCTAATATCCCAAGTTTAATACAGCTAATTCCTGAAAGAGCCGCTATTTGGCCAATTAGCAAACTAATTTGCCAGTAAAGATGCACTTACGTTGTGACTCAGATCTATGCTCAAACTACATGTACATTGTATGTAGCCCAAGCGAGCAAGGATTGCTTGATTGGCCAATTCTCTTGAGAAATGCTAATCAGTAATAATATCTAAAGCTCAAGTTTGCACTGGCTGTTGAGGAGGCATCAATTGAACTATACATATTTGTACCATGCTCAATATTTAAATTTTGTATTTGGCAGATTGGCAAGAGTCATATTAATTGGGACACTTCAATTAAATGATCATATTTTCTATGGACCGAAACTAAAGACTTAATATGATTATTACTACAATAAAACAAAATTGACACTTATAATAACAATACAGTTATTAAGTGTTTATCAACAATAACAGAATAATAATGATGATCATGATGATCATGATGATAGAGATAAAGATAAAAGATGATGATGATGATGATGATGATGATGATGATGATGATGGTGATGATGATGATAATAATTGTAATGATGATGATGGTGATGATAATGATAATGATGATGATGATGATGATGATGATGATGATAATGATGATGATGATGATTTTTCTTTGGTATACAGTGTATATTGTGCAATTGAGAACAATTAATAGCCAGTTCACGTATCAACAGATAATTATTGACGACTGGTCACACCAGCAGTCCCTGTAAGGAGAGTCCCAAATAGGTAATCATATTGGTTCACTGCTGCTCAGATGATGTTACAGTATGTATCACTAATCTATTAAAAAACAAACTTAACTAGACATTGCTAACATATGTAACATAAACAAATTGTGGAACATACAAGGTAATGGTATGGAAGTGTGCACTTACATGTATATCTATATTATTATAATACAATTACATGCCCATCATACTCAAGTCTCCGAGCCTCAATTTAACACTGGGAGCCTAGTAAACAAACTAAGACAATGATTGGGAACATGCCCAATGAACATGTAGGACTTACATGTACTGTACATGTTCATTAATGCTTCAGTCAAATTGATGAGACTGCCATCACACTGACGCCATGCAGACCGAACAAGTCACCCGTAATGGCCAAGAATCGTTTGATATGCAGTCGCTTTGGTGGTTCAACTGAGGTATTACATATGTACATGTATGTGACATTCTTAACTGACAAGTATAATGTTTGTGAACGTTACTCACCCATCCATGCGTACATCAGGCAGTGTTCGGTTGACTGAAATCATATCGCTGGCTAACAAATTGAACTGATTTATCCTAAACATCTCGTTTTTGAGCGATTCCTTGTCCTGGGGTATGATGACAGCTTTACCCATCTCTCCCGGCCCATTGGGGTCGTGACGGGGCTTGGCAGGTGGGTGCTTGGGAGGGGCATGTTCATGCCCCCCTGGAGAAAATGAGAAGAAGAACAGAGACAGTGATTATTGTCCAGTGTAGTAATAAAATCGTAAAAATGCCTTGCAGAAGGGTGCAAACTAGAATATTGACGATGGATGTGGCTACAGAACACATTTCAGTTTGTACACATGTAAGAGTGATGTCATTATTTACATGTACATGTAATCAATCAAAAAGAAATTATTAAGTTTAACAAAAATCAGTTTATGTCTTTCTGCTTGCCAAGCAAGGAGATTCCCTTTTTTCACCATGTATCAGTCAGATCTTGAGAGGTGTACAGTATATTGTCAAATAATATTTCCTCATATGGAGCATATCTTGAATTTTCTAGAGCTAATTTTAAAGAAAGTTTCCAGAATCCAGAGTTATAAGTGTACATGTACACGGTACACTGTACATTTGTACAAATATAAATTGCTCTCTACTTTATAATTTTATGCTGGATTTTATTAATTTGGGAAATTCTGTTCACTTGTTCATCAAAGGTGTATCCCAAATTTGAACTGAGACCTATAAAATCAACATTGCCTTCATATACATGTACATGTATGTACAGTAGGGAAGCTTTGTATCGCCTACACAATTCTGTCACAAACATAATGTAAATATTTTTGGCTTTTTAAGCTTTCCATTTCATATCCCTGAAGTGGAGGACACTTCTGAGAAAAATTACTCACCCAGTAACCCACAATGTCTGACTTTCATTTTTACCTAAATTAATCATGACAAATCTTTTTTGGTGGTGATACACGTGGGAAAATGACAAAGCACTTAGTAAATTGGACTGACAGCTATTTTCCAGTTAATAAATGAATAGCACAGACGTGTACATTGTATACATGTGATGTACGTGTACATGGAAAGGCCTGCACATCAGCTTTTTGAAAACACATTTGAAGAGAGGGGTCCATAGAAACACGATCGTTCCCAACTTCCCATGTGTCATCTGCAGTTTTCAAGACTGAGATGTACAGCACATTTAATTCAACTCTTGCTCCAACAATCATACCTGCCAACTGTTCACAACAATTAGGAATCTCTCAAGGTAAAATTAGGAATACAGTCTATTTTGTATACTTTTCACACAGAAAAAGAGAGGAATCTACATGTACATGTAGGATTCAAAACAATAGCTTGAAGGCCAAGAAATAGGAATCATTCCCCCAAAATAGGAATGGTTGGCAGCTACATTGTATGCAACAATGTATGTTTGCATGTACTTCAATAGGATATACATGTAGACATTAATGTGCATTAATGTGTGTCTACATGTATGTGCATGTACAATCAATTCTTCTTCTTTAACTACATGTACCATTGCAGTGCAGGTCATCTGTCTACAGCAAATCTGCTACAGTCTCACTACCCGCTGTAATTTTTTTTAAATCAACTCTTCCCTTATTCTGCATTTCTTTGATAATTTTCTATGTTGATCCTTCAATTTATTTTACAATTCTTTGGAATCAACTAATGTTGTTGCTTTTTAAAGCAGCTCTAAAAATATTCTTTATATCATTCAATATTAAACTTGCTTATATTTATACCCATTAGAAACAAACAGTTTTCTTCGACATGGATTCCATGGCCTTGGTTGATTCCTATAAATGCTGAAAAGTATTTAAAGAGCAAAATATCAAGGTGACTTGGGCAGCTGACATAATCTTCGTCATTTAAAATAAAAGAAATTGATTGCAAAAGGGCAAGTCCAAGATATTTGTTCATTTGGTGTCCCATACTGTACAATAAGTATATTTTGGTATCACAAAAATACAATAAGACACAAATAACATCATTTTGTCTAATCTAGCTGGGCTTACATGTACATGTACATATCAGTACAATAATGTACAGTACATGTACATGGATGAGACACAATTGCTTGAACTTGCCCAAATACGGTTAATAACTATTACATTTATTCATACATGTACATGTACCCTTCTTAAGTTTTGAAATTTTCCAAGCATGTGAACAAATTGATTTGTCTCCATTTATGTTTCTTGAGAATGTGAAATATTAGAGCTTACATCTAAAAGTATAAAACAAAGGCCCTGTTCAACCAGTCCACCTTTCAATCTTGAGTTATGAAAAATACAAAAAACATCAAATTCACAAGGGGTACATGTATGAATAATTCAGTTGTTAACTGTACATGAATGAGCTTTGAAATAGATGGGACCCAAGGGTCTCTACTCACCCTCTATTTCTCTGGGCACACCGTGGTCTAAGGCCTGGTTGTTACACCTGGAATCACTGTTGCATTCGCTATAGTACATAATCAGCATGACATCCAATAGAAACCATACCATGGAGGTGGCTAGCACCACCTTGCAATACACAAGCCTCCTAGCCATGTTTCCTCAACAGAGGATCGTGCTGTCAGGTTGTTGAAGCTGCTTCAGATGACACTTCCTAGAATGACGCAAAAATGTCGCTAGGATCGCATATTCCAGGATGTTCTTTGCGGGGGAGGACAGCGATCAAGGATCCAACAAACTTTTGCTCCTTTGAGTCTTATCTGTATTTTGTGAGGGAATTATTTCTTTGCATCAGCTCGCTCCTTGCTTTAATTGATATCCTTGTTTAAACAACACTTAGAACAACGACACGAAAAACGTCGCTAGAATGGCTTATTCCAGGATGTTCTTTATGGAGGAGGAAACGATTGAGGGATCCAGCGAGCTTTAGCCCTTAGCTCTATTTAAGGGGGGAGTATTCCCAACTCTTATTTGCTGCTTCGTTCAGACGACACTTCCACTGAATATGCTAAGAGTCACTAAGATTGCAGATTCCAGGATGTTCTTCGTGGGGGAGGAGGACGATCGTGGGATCTACAGAGCTTTGTATCTGCGGGGATGTATTCCTTAATATCCAACAGGGATTTCCGCTGACACCATCAATCACTATTTAATGATATCAAGAGTTACATCTAGGCTTTTCCTTTCCTATCTCTATCTTTTATTCAGCAGGAAATGGGTTATAGCTTAATACCTAGACATATCACTAATCCAATCTACAAGTAGCAGCCAAATAACATCATGAAAAATTCATCACTGTCTACAAGGCTTTAAACTGGAGTGCTGTTTTCCATGGGAAAAAAAATAAATTACATAAGAACCAACCTTTTTGGATAATCAATCAAATTTGATGTAGAAAGTCCATTAAAAGCTAGTACTTTTGAATTTCGATAGTACTCTATTTATCCTACACAGCTTAACACAGTAATTAGTGTGAGGAAGTGTTTCGTAAACCCAGTAGCTGATAAATGAGGAAATGTGCTTGACGTGACTCACCCTAATTGGGCGCCACGCTTTTCCCAAATCCCGCTAGCACCGTTTCTGGTTTGGGAGCGACTGCATGCAGGCGTGTTACAGTACTTGGCTGGAGTATTGACAGAGACAATGAACTTTAAGGTGACGAGGATACTAAGAGTACTGGTGGGGCTCCCTCTACACAAGGTGGGACGGGGTCATCATCTCCCATTGGCCGGATGATGGTCACATGATCAAGGGAATCCTCCGCAGAGTAGAGTCATGTTTCTGAGATTATGCCTAAACGGGATCTCTTTCTTGTCTTTAGATTCCAAATTCCGTCAGCTGCACCTGTGTTTGAGAGGGAAGACGAGAAGAGAAACAAATTTTGTCATGAAATACTGGAGACTTGGTGGGGTTTGCAGACTTTGCACTAATTCCTCGTCTGCGCACACCCATAACATTCTTGCATGTACATGACATGACATGGATTGTTCGATGTTGAGCGAGGCCCTCTTCCTCTTTCTCTCCCTACCTCTCTTTCTCTCCCTAGGTCTCCAACTTCTTTTGTTATACTCTCTCTCTCTCTCTCTCCCTCTCTCTTTCTTTCTCTTCTCTATCTTTGTCAACCTTTCTCTATCTTTCTATCCCTCTCTCTCTCTTACTCTTTTTCTTCATACTGTATCTCTCATTCCCTTCCTTTGCCCCCCCTCCTCTCTCTCTCTCTCTCTCTTTCGTTCTCTTCTCTATCTTTGTCAACCTTTCTCTTTCTTTCTATCCCTCTCTCTCTTACTCTTTTTCTTCATACTGTATCTCTCATTCCCTTCCTTTGCCCCCTCCTCTCTCTCTCTCTTTCTCTTTCGTTCTCTTCTCTATCTTTGTCAACCTTTCTCTATCTTTCTATCCTCTCTCTCTCTTACTCTTTTCTTCATACTGTATCTATCATTCCCTTCCTTTGCCCCCCCTCCTCTCTCTCTCTCTCTCTCTCTCTGGTGCTCTCACTTCCTCGCTCTCCCTATCTCTCTATCTTTTTCTACCTCCACCCCCCTTCCTTTCAACAAGTAACAATAACCTTCCCTTTCCCTTTAAAAGTACAGTCACATACATTCATTACCAGGAAATTGTAACAGTCATAGAATGTGTACACAAAAGTACATGTAACATAAAATGCTAAATTGGTTCTCTACATAAAATATTGCTCTGCTACATACTTGTTCAGATAGTATGATGCGGAAAAGCATGTCATAAATAGATGTAGCAGGCCTACTGTAAGCACTTGCCCTTGTTACATAGCAGCTGTAAGGCACTACAGTGTATATACATGTATACCACATACAAATGTAGTTATATTAAATTCATATTTTGTGATAAAAATGCATCGAGACAGTACATGTATTATTGGCTATCTTTTTTTTTTTTTTTTAATTATCCCTAAAATATCCAAATCAAAACCTTTAACAAGTACATACATGAGTACATGTACAATGTAAATGTTTAATGTGGCAATTTATTATGCCTCTTCAACATAAATGATGATCTTCAGAGCACACACAAAAAAAAGTTATTTCCATTTGTAACTGGCATGCAGGTTACTGCACTGTGCATGTATAGCGTACATATTCTTTAAAATGCTTGAGCTTGTTATGGTTATCACCTACAGTTACATGTATGTACACATGTACATGTACATCCTGTTCTGCCAGGAGACTGGCAATTGTTAAAGGGAAAGTCCACCCTGATATTAGTTTGGGTTGAATAAAAGCAGAAAAATAAAAGGAACAGGTCAGTGAAGTTTGAGCAAAATCTGATTAAAATTAGGAAAGTTATACAATTTTGAAGTTGTCATCAGTGGAACACAAATAGGCTACATTGTGACGTATCTTGCGAGCTCCTCTCCAATTTGCTCTGTACAGACAATATCATAAACTATATCATTTTCTTTAAAGTTATTGATGACAGAATAGATTTGTTTCATACAGGGGAGCTCGCAAGACACATGTACAACTTTTAACTGGTTTTTGCCCAACTTTCAATGACCTGTTTCTTTCATTTTCTGCTTCTTTCAAAATCAACTTAATAATACGATAATGAAAAAATGTTTGCTCTTGAAATACCATCATATTCTAAATAAACTATTACCTAATACCAGTTTTATATCATATCAAACTTTGACCCAAATTTTGATGCCACATGTTTGTCAAACTTGCATTTCATTGTACATGATTTACAGCAAGACTGAGTCAATGAATTGACAGTTTATTTCACAATGCAATCACATGATCAGTGTTGACTATCTCTTTAAATTAAAAAGTGCTATCAATAAAAATCATGTTAATTGCATTTAGTTTTAATTCTCTTGAATGAGTATCCCTCATGTCTGGCTAATGCAAGCCCGTACCCGTAAAATGCACAAAATGAACATGAACTGCTACATTTTTCATTTTTACCTTACAGTACATGTATATGAGCAAATGTCACTAAACAGTAGTAAACACACTTGAAAATGCTTTTTGGCTCCACAACAAATGTGAAACTGAAACTTATTACAATTTGAAGAAAATGGTTCAAGGAATTGATAGGAATTGATGGTTGTTTGTTCAAATAATGACAACGACATGTACATGTACATTACATGTACAACGTACACGTAACAGCCAACATGGACCAAAGTTCAACAGACACACCATACAGAAGCATACAGGTATTTGCATTACCAGCCGATCATCGGTATTGGTATATATAAGTAAACATAACCTAAATAAAATTTCAGTGGTCAGTTGCAGTAGATTTGATCACAGTAATTTTAAAGGGTACCAATTATGTAATAACAAAATTTGTGTGCAGGTAGACTGTTCATGTATCAACCTCAAAAACTTCACCTGGCATTATATGCCCTACATAAAACACTGAGTTACGAAGTATGAAGAAAATAAAGAATACCAGCCCAACATAAAACCCCACTCACAGAACCCAAGTCAGACTTGGGTTCCATGCAGGCCAGGTTCTACTGTACACTAATGTACAGTGTATGTGAGTGGGTACAGGTGCATCGACTACGGTAGTTAAATTCCCAGTATTATAATCTTGATAGAAGTAATATTTGAAGATTGGCAACATCGAATAATAATAATAATAACAATTTATATCGCTCCTTAATACCCTCTCTATAAAGTGCTTTACAGATACATGTATTATTACCCCGGTCATGAAATTCAGTCACGCTCAAGGTGCATCATTTCCATTCCCTTGGAAGTGGTTATCATGACCATGCACAATGTATGGTCACCGTGAGGGCATATGGCAATTACATGCACTATTAACACAAAGGCTTTCGTCATCCTACCAGGTCCCAATTCCTCTCCTTGGTACATGTATGGAGTGGCAAATGTACATGTAGAATAATGCCTCGCTAACTGACATTAGTGTCGTGGCAGGGATTAAACCCTGACCTTTGCGTTTTTAGGGTGCGTTTATCGGGTCTTGCCATCAGATATGTACATATCGAACCCCACTATCGAACCCCACTATACGAACGTGATTCTCGGGATGTCGCGTTTATCGTCTCTTCACGATTCAAAATAAAGGCCTTGTCTCTGCGCAGCTGCTTTGCGCCGTTTGACCCTGGAAGCGGATTAGCCTGGGAAGGTCCATAGAGCTATATGGGAAGGTCCGATTTGTATGTGGGGTTCAAAACAGCTTTGCGTTTATCGTGTCTCATAAGCGTGATTCTGGCTGTATGTCACATTCAAAACGCACCTTTTTCGGCGTTACAATATGCCCATATCTAAAGACGTTTGAAATAGGGCTTTGCGTTTATCGCCTTAAAAATTTGCCTGAAAGACGTTTGAAAACGCTGATTCTAGGCAAAAATTTGGTCGATAAACGCGACCTTAGTCAAGTGCTAAAACCACTCGACTACTACGACACCTCTAAAATACAAAGCAAAATATACATTTTGGTGATCAGTACACTTTAAAACTCCAAGCTAATTTGTCTAACATGTAACTGCACATCTAAGTATAAGTATACAAAGGAGCTTACGATTAACTAAAAACATACGTACAAAGTTTAAAATACAACAATGTTCAAATTACTACACAGCATGGTGACATGTTGGATACTTTAAAAAAATTGGATTACCAAATACCTTGAACTTGCCTTTTTTTAAATTTCATAATATTGATCAGGGCCTAACTGTTACAAACATGTAATAACACTTTTTATCCATAACAAATTATGCAAATTAAGTTCTATGACAAATTTGCTCTCAGCCAATCAAATGCCAAGATTTCAATAGCTTTACAACATTTATTGTAATTTGTTATTGACATCAATTATTATGAAACAGGGCTCAGGTTGTCATGCTATCGCTTGAAAGCCAATTATTGGACTCTACATTAAACTGGAGACATCATACGGCGGCTTCCTGCCTTTCTTAGTAAAAATAGACCAAAATTTCCAGAAATGCACTTACTGTACAATGTAATCGGTTAGTGAGCACTTGGCTCTGATGGAGACTAAATAGGTACTGGTAATGTGCATGTAAGTGCATGGTACAAGGAAAGTAGTCTATCCATTAACATGATCAAACATCCTCCTTCTCTGTGACCATAATGTCTGTTCAGTGCCAGTTGGGCATCAATTAGAAAATTACAAAATTACATGGACCAGCATCATCAATACTGATGATGATGATGATGATATGATGTTGATGATTTTTCTTTGGTATACATTGTGCAATATTAATATTATTATCAATATCATATCAATATTTTAACTACTAAAGGAAAAACCAACCTTGGTTTTAAAAAAAACTTGAAGAGGAAAGCAGAAAAACAAAAGAAGTAGACTGGTGAAAGTTTGAATGAAATCGGAATACCAATGATAAAGCTATGAATTTCTCAAAGTTGTAATCCGTATACAGTGTACATGTAAGTATTGGCTCTCCAAATTGGCTGGATCGGTATTGTCTCTGTGATGCAGTGGTGAACAACTTTCTCATTTGTTCCAACACACAAAATGACTAAATTGTCAATTTTTCAAAATCCATGAATCTTGTTAGAGAACCTTTAATAAACAGCCATCCACCACATTTTGAGAAGTGCCCCTGGGGAGACTGTGGGTAAGAGAAATTAAGATATTAATAACATTTTTGTACACAACAAACGAGAGAGATACCTGCGACTAAGTCAAAATCCAGTAACCAACTTGCTGTTTTTTATATTTGCATAGTTTTAGGGATCTCATATTTCAAACACTCTTAACTTTCTCATTATTGGTCTGATTTATTTCAAACTTTCACCATTCTGTTTCTCTTATTTCCTGCTTTCATACAAATGAAATTATTACAAAGGTTGGATTGCCATTTAAGAATGCTTGGCATCCTTTCTTACACCCCACTAATTTTCCACCTCTCTCTTATACCTGTACAATGTGTAAAATGTTTTTATTTTGTTGCAGCTTTTTTCCCCCTCTCTCATTTTTGAGAATGGTTTACCAATGTGTGCACAAAGTTTCAGTCATCCAGACTAAATACAAGTTCATGTACTGGACACCTGATTAAATTCTAACATGTTTCATTCATTTAAGTTCCTTGTAGCTGAGAGCTTTCAAATTTCAAAGGGAAATGAGACCTCAAGATAACCAAGGACAACTTCCTTCTTAAAATACGTGTATCACAAGTGCCACAGAGTACTATATATTTACGCTCAATGCAGTGTACAAGTGTACATGTACTTTAAAGGGCAACCAACCTTTCTTATTTGTTCATTTGTATGAAAGCAGAAAATAAGAGAAACAGATAGGTGAAAGTTGGACATAAATCTGACAAGTAATAAGAGAGTTACGAATGTTTGCATTATGAAATCACTACATGTAAATCTATGTGAATCTCAAATTGGCAATTTAGTCTGTGGATTAGGACACAATCATGGACAACTCTCCCGTTTGCCATGTCCCCATGGCAACCCTGCGCAACACATTTTCATGGAGCCCTGTGTTATGAGAATAAAAAATAAATAAAAATAATATATACCGTATTTGCCGGCGTTAAGGCCGCAGCGCCGTATAGGCCGCACCCCCGATTTTGACATTTCGTAGACAAAAAATAAATAAATACAATAAAATACTGCCCTCTCCGGCAGCAATTGTACTACAGTCGTGTATTGCGTCATAGCTGGGCGCGCGCGGGCCGGCTGCGTAGGATTGAGGTTGCTTTAGCGATGGCACGAACTTAGATCCCGATCTACCGGTAGTTTTTGTTATTTTTGGTAAGTTATGAAGTTTATTCATGAGATTGACAAAACTTCATGTCAACAATATAACACAAATTGTCGGTAAGATGTGTGGAGTTATTCTAGAAATGTCCTGTACCATTGTAGTTTTGTACATTAACTGGTAGGCCTATAGTCATTGTAGTCCCATATGTACTAATATGTGCTGTTTTGACCTCTGATTTTTTTACTGTTGTTGCGCATAGGCCGCACCCAGATTTTTTGATATTTTCTCTTCCGAAAATACTGCGGCCTTTACGCCGGCAAATACGGTACACTTTTTTTCATGTTATGTCTTTTTTTCCCGGTTTTCTTTATGGAAATTGAACTCCGCTCCATCTTGAAATTGTTACTGCGCATGCGCTGCAAAAATTTCAACACGGAGCGAGTTTAATTTCGACGAAGAAGACCGGGAAAAGACCCTTAAACGCAACATACAGTCAATCTGGTAAGTGGAACCGATGTACATGTATATTAGCCTAGACCTAATTTTCAAAAATAAATGCATCGGATATGAATCCACTAAAGTGACATTTTAGTCCAAAAGTTTGGCCGGAATTTGGTGTTGAGATCCCAACACCAGTTTGCAATGCAGTCCCTATGGACGGCTTCTGTCTCTAAAGAGAGGAGCCGACCCTACCCAAATCAGAGGCTAACGAACGGAAGAGACAGAAATTGTCGGTCTAGATAGGATGCAGAAAATATATGATGAATAAATTTCACAAACCTTTACCTCGAAATTCCTTCATCCAAAAGAATCAAAGTTGAAAGTAATGGGCAGTGAGTAAAACTTTTTCAAGACAGTACAGAAATCTTACATTATAAAAATTGCAACTTCTCTCTCTTTCTTCTGTCTCTCTCTCTCTCACTCTTGCTCCTCTCTTCAGAACTTTGGTTTGGTTAAATTCATATCTCCTCTTATTTTTCTGCAGAGCTCATATTCATGTCCATCAACTAGAGCAAGCACAATATCTTCCTAGTGGTCATACTGCACAACCATCCCAACATTAACTTTCTTTTCAGTTGATTATGAAATATCTACCGACTTTCAGCATGTTTTTACAGGATTTTAAAATACTGCTAATTTCGTTATTTTCTGGGGTTTTCAGGCACGGGCTTCAATAGAAACACACAAAAGTTTGCCAACGCTAATGGAATAGCGTACCCGTCTCTGAGGTAGACTTTTCCTGGTACCTGGCTGTACACACACATAGCTGCATCGCTATCCTGGCTGTGTATTAAAACCCGTTTTATTGATCTCAACATTTCAAACACCACTGTACAAAATTAAACTGATTTCACTCAAAATTGGTACTTCAGTGACAATTGATGACACCTAAATAGCAGTAAAATACAATTTTTTCAACTCACCGATGTCAGAAAGAATAATTTAAAAATTAAAATCGTAAGCCCACTGTCAAACTTGCTTACAGTTTTATCGGCATGATTGCGTGCATTTGTGTGTTGTAAGTCTATTGACTATTCACGTGTGAAATTGCTGCCTATTAGCACATGGTACAGCGCTAGAGGTCCATACGCAGTATTGACTCTCTATGCTTTGCTGGAGTGGCTGTACATGCATGCAAGGCTTTGCAAGCTCATCAAATGTTTCTCTCCTATCTCCTACAAAAGAAAATGACCTAATAAAACTGCCTAGATCTAGATCTAGACCTAGAGTCTAGAGGGTCTAGACTACTCCAAGTTCCAGCATCCAAAATTCCAGGATCGATCAGGTCTACTGTCCCGATACTCTGTAGTACTGTAGTGTAGAAACACACTGCATGTTTAGTCATCGATTAAGAGACCAGATAGGCTATGAAATGCAGAAATCATTATTTTTATTTTTTTAATTCTTGGAAATGTTTTGATGTTTATACCGTCCGATGGCGACACAAAGTCAAAGTCATCGAGCAGCTATCAGACGTCGACTTAGACCGAAGATTTCTGTCTCTTTCGTTCGTTAGCCTCAGATTTGGGTAGGGTCGGCTCCTCTCTTTAGAGACAGAAGCCGACCATAGGCGCTCCTGTGAAAACATTTTGGCCATTTATGGCCAAAACTCTTGCTAAAATACTACATTTTACCGATGCATATCCGATGCATTTATTATTTAAATTAGGCCTAGGCTAAACTACATCGGTTCCACTTACCAGATTGACTGTATGGTGCGTTTAAGGGTCTTTTCCGATTTTATCGCCGAAATTGAGCTCCGTGTTGAAATTCTTGCAGCCGTATTTTAAACTGTTACTGCGCATGAAGGAAGATGACGTCATCCATTGACAGTAACAGTTTAAAATATGACTGCAAGAATTTCAACACGGAGCTCATTTTCGGCGATGAAAATCCGGAAAAAAGACCCTTAAATGCATCATACAGTCAATCTGGTAAGTGGAACCGATGTAGTTTAGCCTAGGCCTAATTTAAAATAATAAATGCATCGGATATGCATCGGGTAAAATGTAGTATTTTGGGCAAAGAGTTTTGGCCATAAATGGCCAAAATGTTTTCACAGGAGCGCCTATGGTCGGCTTCTGTCTCTAAAGAGAGGAGCCGACCCTACCCAAATCAGAGGCTAACGAACGAAAGAGACAGAAATCTTCGGTCTAACGTCGACTCAGCTCAGGCATCCGAAAGCCGGTGTTGCTGCCGCTATTGCATGCTACACACAGTCACAGTCAGTGCAATGTGTGCGCGGCCCTTTCGGCCCGGGTTACTCACGGGTCAGTATGGCAGTGTCAGTAGCAGTGGATTTTCAGTAGCAGCAGCGCCGAATCTGGTCATATATATTCCACAATTGGATCGGTCATTCACTATCACATATTCACATAATACTCTCAAATAAATAACCATGCTCATGAACTTCCAATTTAGACGAACACTCACCTGAAAATCACCTGTTTTACGTGTAAGAGTGTCCTTCGGCCTTCGGCTACGTGGCTAAACAATCGCACTTTCAAAGAAGTTCATGCAATATCATGCAAATAGCTTCCGCAATTCTATGGAACACCATCTGTGTTCATAATTCTACGTAATGAAGGGACGTAACCGGATTGTGTTGCATGTTTCCATGTGCACACACATCCGTTGTGTCCCTGTATGTGCAAGGGGCACAGGACGGGACGTGCCCCACATCAAATGGCAAAATAGGGAAAGAAGATAAAGGGAGAGAAAAGCGAGAGGGGGAAAGGGAAGGTGAAAACAGACACTTGTTCATCCTCCACAAATTAATGTAGTTCATCAAGTACTGAATAAGATGCATATGATGCCCTCCTCAATTATGACATAATGTGCCCTTCAATGTATAGATCACGACTACGCCATTGCCCCCATGCAAGAGCAATATATATATATTTTTTTTTTCCGGGTTTGGTTTGTTTCGTTAAGATCGTTAAGTTTGTATTTTTGAATCTTCAAAACACAGTGGAAAGTGCTTCATCAAAATAGAAACATAAATAATAGGCCCTAAATTTCCTTAATTTCTATCACCACCAAAATGTTGAGACAAAAAAATAATGTTTGAAAGGGGGAGGCATGTTAAAACTCGGATATGAAGTACATAAACTTATTTCCTAACAATAACATTCTAGAAAATTATGGGATGGATCCTTTTTTTCTGAATTGGGGGGCGGGATTAGGGCAAACCTTTTCCCGATAGTATTGGGAACCCCTCCACCTCTCTCTATGCAGACACTGCAGTGATGGATTTTTTTGAGGGGGTGAGACTCTTCCCCCACCCATATATACACTTATAAACAAATCTACTCCTCCCGTTGGGTAATTAGATAAGTGATAGCCAAGTACAATGCGCTCGCTAGCTATCTTTTATATTTTATATTCACCCTCCGACGGCCATCCCAAGATTCCTAGCTCTGATTTGTGTTACTTTTAATGGAGGGGCGTGGTCACAAGTTCCCCTCCCCTCTAAAGAGCCCAAAAGGATCACCACTTTTGCCGTTTAATGATTTTTGTTTTTGTTTAATGATATGTTGGAGGTTATAGATAGATTTATATAATTATCAGCTCAATTTTCATGACAAATTTCTAGAAATATTTCACTGAATACACGTATTTCATTTTAAAAGTATCAAATTGTTTGAATAGCTTTTGATTTTCTTGAAGTTTAGGATTCTTAAAATTCGTCCTGTTATGAAATTGAAAACTTCATAAAAATAAAATTATTTTTCCTTCAGATTATCGCCCACCGGATTTCTCCTCTAATAGTACCCCCTTTTCCCCCTCTCTCTCTCTCTTCTCTCCCCCTCTCTCTCTCTCTCTCTCTCTCTCTCTCTCTCTCTCTCCCTCCCTCCCTTTCTCTTCAATCCCTCATCTGTTAACTTCCTTCCTCAATCAGGCTCTGTAAAACTCTTTTCCTTATCCTTCTTCACTTTTTCTGCGTTTGATTTGAAATTTTCCAGGAAAACAGGGGTTGAAAGTCTGTGGGCTGACCTAGTAATCTTTTATATCTACTACGTTATAAATTATCTTAATCTTAATCACTTTCCGATTTTGTTCAAATCGGAAAGTTTAACCAAAAGTTTTGGAAAACCTTCGTTAAATTTGGAAACGGACCATAGACATTCTGTTTGCTGCCCTCTTGAATAAAAACACTATAGGATTTAGAAAGTCACACCTTTGTTTATTTCTACAAAGGCGGATCCAAGGGGGGAAATGCGCCCCGACACTTCGAAACAATTGGACGTGCCGTGGTATAGTGGTTAACTCACTTTACTCTCAATCAAAGGGGTGGCGGTTCGAATCCCAACCACGCACCAACGACCTTTGAAAAGACATTAATCCACATTTGCCACTCTCCACCCAGGTGTAAATGGATACCTGGCAATTGCTGGGGTAATAATAATTACAGGGCCCACAGGAAGAACAGCATTGATCCTGGCAAGGCCTGGGTAAGCATTATATTATCATTATTATTATTATTATTATTATTATTATGAAGGTGGGGGCTTTCCTGACTATTTAAAGGTATTGGGTGGTATTCCGATAGCGCGTACTAAGTTAAGCCTGGCTTAACTAGTTCACACTTTTATGGAGTGCCTGTTGCCAACTAATTTATCCTGTACAGATTATTTTAATCCTGCAATAACAATTGTCCAAAATATTAATTTTGCAATGAAATGGGAAGAAAAAGATAATATGAGTATGAACCGATTTTTAATAAAGTCTTTGGTAGATTATCTTTGTCATGAATATTGAAGGAGGAAGATAAAACCTAGCATTCCATAGAAGTGTGAACTAAAATTCTTGTTTAGTCTGGACTTAGTCCCGGCTTAACTTGTGAGAATACCACCCATTATGTCCCATCTGCAGGCCAAAAAAAATGAAAAGGTTAAATTCCAACGGCATTTGAAAGACAATACTAATTTAGAACTTCCCTAAAAAAAAGGGGGGGGGCTTGAAAATGTCTTTAAGTGGGAAAATAACGACTAAGTTAGTTAGGAGCTATAGAGCAAGTAAGTAATAGTCTGATTTTCAGACCATTGTACCGAATGGTCGTACGTTTTATGCTGCGCAAAGATTCAATCAGTTTAATTTTGGCCATTACAAGAAGTGGGTTATTGATGTAGACAAATGCTCATGTACCCTTCACAGCTCATTTTATGTATGTTATTACCAAAGATGAAAAAGCCAGTCAGTCACTCAATAGTGTCTGACAGTGAAGTCTAGCAAGTAAACAGGTTTCCTTGCATAATTTGAATATTAGGACACTGCTAACGTTTAAATTTCACAAATAGGACATACATGACATATTCATAATTCCTGCAAAGTTCTACAGAATTTGATGTTGGCTGCAAAAGGGACATAGTATCTTTAAAGGGAAAGTCCACTCTGATATCAAGTTGATTTTGAAAGAACCAGAAAAATTAGAGGAACAGGTCAGTGAAAGTTTGAGCAAAATCCGATTAAAAATAAGAAAGCTTTGAATTTTCTAAAGTTGCCTCTCAGCAAAATAGCACTTTTGCAGTCACCTTGGGCCCATATACTAGTTTTAACCAGAGCCTAGCTCTCAAGACAGTGTATATATCTGGCGCTGCTCAGTGGCTGCTGGGCTCACGATCAATTGGGCACAAAGAATTTCCATTTTCAGTTTAATAAAATTTGGAGTGGACTATAAAAGATTATTATTATTATTATATGTATAATATCCCCCATGCCCTGAGGTCTATCAAGTGGCGGATCCAGGGGGAGGGGGCCCGGGCCCCCTCCCCTAGCAAAATAAAACAGGTAAAAACACCCTTTTTTGAAAAAAGAAGATAGGCCCCCTCCCCTGGCGCCCAAGGGGGTGGTGGAAAAATAACCCTTCGAAAAAAATTTTGGGTGCCAAAAAAAAAAAATTGTGCTCACTATCCCTCCCCCACTGAGCGAAAAATCGACCGGCACGATTTTCAAATTTTCGCACGAAGTGGGCCCCTTTTTAGGCCCCCTCCCTTGCCGCCGTATGGATCCGCCCCTGGGTCTACTACATATGTAATATGGTGACGAAAATGATTTATTTACCATCCTTTATAATTGTGACATTTATTTGGGCAAAATAAGGAATAAAAAGGATTGAAAACAGTACCAGGGAAAAAGAAATGCAATATACTTCAAAATTTGTGTAGATTATTCCATAGAATTACTTGTAAAATACAATTGTGAGCATTTCATTTTATAACCGGTGAATCAGTTTTGTTTTTGAGATGGGTACCCCGATATTTTCACTTGGTAGTTTATAAAAATACACCCTTATATTATTTTTAGTAAAAATACGATGTTATGAAAGTTTGTCCAATGTTTTAGGCTTCAGCACAATATCAAAATGACAAAACGTCAACATTACAATCGTTGAAACATATGTTTTAAAGTATTCAGTCCCCGGGGTACTCAGATCATAGTCGGACGGGGGTGTGCGGCTGAGACCTCCGAACCCATACCCACATCCAAGGGTTCTTTTGCTGTAAATATAGGTACCCATGTCTAAGGATTTTTTGTGAAAAATTGACCCATGTCTAAGGATTTCAAACTTTAAATATTACATTTTTTTAGCTGTAATAATACAATGGCCAATCACTTTGCAGTTTCTCGATAAAATTCTTTATTAGTAAACAGTGTAGTATATATGGTACAGTTACTGTACCATACTACATGTAGTTTACAAGTAGTTTACACACATAAAGATGAAAACACCATGCAACATAATTATACGGTGCTAGTACCTCTAGCATCTGTTTTAATTGAAGGACTTTTCCTGTTTTAATTAAAAGATTTTTCAAAGTACATCAGAATTTTTTTTGCACCTAGTATAAACCATTTATACACTCCTTTTCAATATGACGTGATTTACCTTTTATGTTCACTAAAATGCACTTTTCTTGTACTTTAATTCTTTGTACACTTTCAAAACAGAGCTCAAAAATCCCGGAGAAAATGAGGGAGAAAAGAGGGGAAAGGAATAAATGAAAAAAGGGACCCAGGTCTAAGGGTTTTTTTTTAATGGGACCCATGTCTAAGGATTTTTTTAATGAAAAGGGGACCCATGTCTAAGGATCTTTCCTGAAAAAGTCACCCTTCCGAGCGGCACATCCCCGTATACCCAAAGATGTTGTGATATCTCTTTGGTTATTTTGGTATACCCAATATATATACGTGAGTACCCCGGGTTCAGTTCACACGTTTGAAGATATAATTTATCTCGAAATTAATATGGGTCTGAAAACTAGAGAAATCACTTCTGACTATGGCTTGCCTGCCGTGGCAGATTACCCATCCCTTTGAGGATTTTACAATGTGGAAATAAACGTGTATAATCAGTTTAGTTAAGTGGAAAAAGCCTTAGATATAACAGGGAGGTGAGTGTCTCAACTCCCTGATATAAACATGGCATATTTTAATAAGATTTTTAAATATAAAAAACTATAACTCTCTGTTTAAGACTTTAAGTGAATGTGTAGAAAGATCATAGCTGGAGGATTTCTTGTCCTTTTTTGCCAGCCATATTAGTCTACCCAATAAATGACATGTGATGGCGCTGCCCATCGACAGTCGGATATGACCAACGAAATACAAGTATCGTTGGATATGACGGGGTCGGAAGCGTTATTCATGTATTAGTCAGGATGTTGTCTTTGATCTTGGCACAGAGGGCTTCGTGAAACACGTAGCGGACAAGTATTTAGTCAAGAAGTTAGACTTATCACGGTTTCGAGAAACGGGCCCCAGATTGTATATATGCACCGCAGCCTTGAAGTAAGCCTAGTCGGGTGCCATGGTTGAATGTAAACAAGTCGAGACCAAATTCGATCCGAAATGGCAGGCACACGAAATCCGAAGGAACTAAAACATATGATTTCAGCAAGCAAGCAGGTAGATATACTGTAGGAGCAATTATGGGTCTAGTTATCACAAATTTCGTGGTATAGTTATTAGGGAATTCATGTCATGTCATTTTGTAAATCGTTTTTGATCTTCACTTTGGTCAGTCCCATTCGCACTCTTTCGTGTATGGCAGGCGCTCAGATTTTGAGAATCAATGGACAATGACAAAGTCAATAGACTATTTATCACTCCTACAATGCATGAAGTCTAACCGTAAACGGGATGGTCCTAGTCCTAAATTTAAAATGGCTAAGTATCAGTAAAATATCAGTAAAATATCACTGTGTGTCCGGGCAGGTTGACAAACCAGACAGTTGATTTAAAAACAGCAATTTGAAGACATAGACTAGAGAGTAGAGTCTAGACTAGACGGTCTAGATAAAAAATAATACAACTTTACAAGCAGTATTTTATAAATCTTTTAGTTTTGAGACTTATAATTATGTTAGACAACATTAATATTATGAAGGATAAATATTCATGATGGTTTAATAGTGCTATTTGACAAATATTTTTCGTTCAATCTGAAAGCAAAAGAGAATTCTTAGTTAAGTGTCTGGAAACCAATCCCCCATCATAGACTAGACCTACAATCAATTCAAGATTTGGAAAGAAAACAATATAAGAAATATCAAACAATAAAACTTGTCCAAACCTAATTTCACAAAGTTTCATGAAACAACCAACTTCCATCATAGGATGTGGAGGTCATGAATGCCAACCTGGACAAACTCAAGCGCCTGACCCATGAGGACAAGACAGAAGCCGCCATGCTGCGGTCACGCATCGATGAGCAGGGGCAGCTGATCTGCATTCTGAAGCAGCGAGCGGATGAGTCGCTGCTCAAGGCCCAGACCCTGGACCGGATCAACAGAGAGCTGGAGAAGTTCCGGGAGCATGCCCAGGAGATGCTGGAAGGAGAGATCAAAAAGTTCAACATGGTGGATCGGAGGTTTCAGGAGTTGGCTGAGAACCATGAGGAAATGATCAGGTATGCTGAAGTAAAGATGCCCCAACATTTAATCTGGTGAAATATGCTTGGCCAGGCTTTAATACGCAAAGATAAAGAGTTAAAGTTGCATTTTGGTTTTTGCGATTAGAGTTAGGATCAGATATGTTTGTTCTAGAGTTGAATTTAGGATTAATGTGAAAGGAAATTGACCCAGGAGCAGGTTTCATTGACCCAAAGTAAATGATAGCGTATTGTCAAATGTCAAGGGTAATTCAATGTCCATTGGAAGTACAATCAATATCCTAAATATTTGGCAAATTTATGCTATTTAGACCATCTCGTCTGTTGAGAGTCATAATAATATTCATAATTATAGTAGGCATTTGTATTGGTGTGGTCTATTCAGCACTTGTATAGGCACGCAAGAGAAAATAGAGGAAAACAAGAGTCTAAATGAGTGCCATATCTTTGTGTCAACTGTCAAGCATGATATTAGCAATGCAGCATTGCTTTAAAGGATGAGTTTTCAACTTGGATAATTTTAAGAATATTGTAGTCTGTGAAATCTGTTAAATGCTCCAAACAGATGGAATGTTCATGTATATGGTGTAGTGACCTATTTGTAGTTTAATTATGACAGCTTTTCTGGCAACCTCCTGGTGAAATTTAGTTATCGTTGCCTTTGAACACAGGTTCAAAGATGAGTACAAGAGGCAGAATGAGATCCTGAGGACAGAGAATCAAAAGCTCCGAGAAGACAACAGCAAACTCTTCTCAGGAGCAATAGAGGAGCGGGATCTGAAGATCAAGGAACAACAGAAGGACCTTAAACTCCTGAAAGGACAGTGTAGAGATATAGAAAGAAGATGCAGGTAATAATGAATAGCTTGTTAACTGTTACTTACATCTCTCATTCTGATAGGCTTAAAGTGTACCAATCACCTCTGAATGTTATGGGTTTTATCTTCATTATACTATATTCAACTTTTGAGTTTTAGATATTATGTCTATAAAAAGATATAATTATAACATCCACTCTCAACTGCCATAAAAAACAACCTGTTACTCGACTAGTCAAAAGTCAATTCCATTCTGTGCAAAAAGCATTTGAATTTTTATTTTAAGCTCCATTATCTCTCAAATTATGTGCATAAAAAGAAAGAAGAAATATAATACACCTCTGGTTAATATTCATCTACTAATGTAATGAAACAAAAGTTACATTGAGTTCTTTGAAAGCTTTTAACTTTTAGAGCTGTTGGAAACCACCTTTCGTTAATTCAGTAGATTTCATGAAGCAGTTGGAATAACAAAACTTTCAATATCTTTTTACAGAAAAAAAATTAATGTACAATGTAAAGCTGATATTTTTAAGATATCAGCATGGATTCCTAAAGCATCTAGAGCAAAAAGAAATTTGGTGATTGGCTCATAATAAATTTGGTGAACACCTGTTTGACACTTTTCAGGTACTTTTCTCTTTAATATTATGTTTCGTTAGGAAATGAGTAATATAAATATTTAGTAGAATTAATTATTACGGTGTAGTATACAGTAATCATTGACCCATATACATCAGTATTTACATTTTTAATTTATCAGATTTATTCCGATATGCGTCAATTCAGTTTAAAAGCTTAATTTTCTATGTGTATAGTGATAAATAATTTTTATTTATAAATATGCATGTCAAGACACTTAAATTACGTAACTTAAGGAAACTAAAGAAGTCATTACCAAATGAGAATCATTATTATGTATGGCTATTTTCTTTTTGTCATCACCAAAATGTATCCATGTTTTGTATCATATTTCTGTATTGTGAGCAAACCAAATATCCATGTTGATATGACATTGGACAAATAAATACATTGAACATTGATGTGTATTTTCTTTTGAGGCCCGTTGAATATCAGGAAATCTGAAATCATCCAAATAGTTACAAACATGTCAATTAATTATCCTGATAATTGTGATGATAAAATGGTTTCCAATAACTTTTGACAACAGTTTGCTACAGGATGAAATGACTGAGAAGGAAAGGCAGCACAAAGAGATCTCAGAGAGCCTGGAAAAGGAGCTGAAATCTGCTAAGAATCAAATCAAAGGTGAAAGAATATTGTCTACAATATCTGTATTAAAATGTGTATATTTTTTAGCAGATAGTTATTGTTGAATGGTATAACTACTTGAGTGGCAGCTAGGTAGCCTGAATTATTTCCTGCAGTTGACGAAATACATAGCCCAGAACAAATGTTGGATCAACAGTTAAAAACCCAATAACTTGAGGGTCAATGTACATACGTGATTCCCATTTGCACATTTTAAAAATAAGAAAAATTTCACAATTTATTGCCGCTAACATTAATTACCGTGTATACTTTTGTGTTTTTCAGAGGTGCTGGCACAACTTAAGCAAGAGAGGGACAGTAAGATGTCTACGGATTCTAGTAATAGCATGAGGTTGGAGAAACTTAGCAGGGAGAGACAAGAGTTCTTAGATCTTTCAATGCAGAGAGGGAAATTAATTCAGGTCAGTGAAATTACTGGATGTGACAAAGAGAGGTTGAGGTAATGTAAATTATAATGGCATTAAAAAACACAAGTACAGCTGGTCTTGGATCATAGTGGATCTGTACATCATTTGATTTGGAAGATTCCAAGACATCTACCCCTGGGCATACCCGGGACAACTACTCCATGAAAACTATCTCCAAGGACTACCCTCAGACAACTATTCTCCTATGACAATAGCCCTGCATACAAAAAAAAAAACCAAGGAAAAGAGGTACTAACAAACACATAGGACTGCCCTGTACCTTGATATTTTGTATGTTAGTTACACTTCTTGTTTCATATTATATTTTGAAGGTGGGAAGAAAGGGTATCTCTACAATTTCTGAAGCTTTTTTGAAGTACATAGAGATGTTACATCATAATATGATATGCGCTTTATTTAATAACAAGAACGGAATATCAATATTGTTATTATGTTGTTGTAGCATCAAATGTAAATTTTATCAGGTTCTTATTAAACCTAGAAAAAATTTAGGATCATTTATAGTAGAAAAATATATGTAAAATTAAATTTCATTTTAATATGATGTCTTTATATGTCATTTATTTCACAGGACAAACAGCGAGAGATCAAACAGATGGTGGACAAAGTGAAAGAAGCGGAGAAAGCTCTTCATAAAATGGAAGAGAAATTTGAGTGAGTATTTTGAGAATAATATGCTATCATTGCAATTATACTACACATCATTGTAAACGTTTGAAGATATGATGGACAAGAAATGAAACATATTTATATATGCAAATGCTGTCGTATAATATAATTTCTTATAAATGAAGACCAGAGTAATTATCTAAAACATATTATATTTATGCATTTAGTACACGTATAGATTTGCCAGTTTGTTCTCAATTGTAGTTATTATATTACCTATTTGCTGAAGATACACAATTAATTTGGTAACTTAAAGGATATTTCATGCATGCCGTCATATTTTTGTGTGGGGGGTAGGGGAATCTTCAATTGTGTTCCTTAATATATATTCTCTCAAATTTATCACCATATTAGGAGAGAGGCTGCTCTTGTATCAACCAACCTACAAGTAATCAGATTGAAAGATCAGAGAGATGAAGCAGAGAAGGATCTCTCAGGTCTAAAAATGGTAAGCATGTTTGCTCATTCATTTCTTTGTCTAGGTGAAGACTACTGCACATCTTACGACCTGACTAGATCTGGATTTTTATATACATTGAAAATATGAAATAATATGAAATTTCAATTGTGTTGCTTGTTCTCATGACCGAGCTCTCGCATTGTCGTACAAATATAGAACTTGCTGGATGTGTTGAGCTTTCCAGTCAAAGATAATTCCCAATCGGCTTTGCATTGTAAAAACCAGCAGCATGACAGGCCACGGACTAATATTTGATTTGACATTTTCTCAGACTAGAAGGCTTATTATTTATTCATGAGGAAATGAAGATTATGAGAAGAAGAAGAAATGTGTGCGCATCTCACCTTTCTTATCTTGCATTTTGACTTTAACAGCTAGTGATCCATCAATTTTGCCTCTCTCCATACAGGAGTATGCAGCCTATAAGAAGCACACTGCAAACTTATTAGCCAAGGAGAAGACGCTCAATTCAAAACTCAGGAATCTTGTCTCATGATCACCGCTGGAGATGCCTTTCACATGAGGAGGACATTTGTGTAAAGTAATGTTTAAAGAAAACAAAATACATACCATGACTGCAAATGGCAAAATGGGTGAAGACACGAGGTACATATCTTCAGTCTCGCAAGCACCTGAGTAGGCTACTAGATATTGACAATCTACAAATTTATGGATTGGATTGGAGTGCATTGCATTGGAAGTGAACTTGTTTTCAATGGAAATTCAAGGTTGTGTACAATTCTCATACTATACATAGCTCCAGCATCATGACCGCCCCCCTTTTTTTTAAAGCATGGAAAGAATAAGTTCTCTCTGTATAGAGTTGACTCTTTCATTCATGCCAAGCTGTGTGAGTATTAAGCCTTCCAAATATGAACTAATTGGTGCAGGATTTCTGAGGAATAATGAGTTTGCACAAATATTATTTTCGTACAAGATATTAGTCTCTATTAAGACGTTGTAAATGAAATTGTAATCTTCTACCTGATGATAGTTGTTAATTTTTAATTTGTGACTTTGTCATTCTTGCCATTCCTAGGGTCTTCCTGTATATTTTTTGTTAAATTTAACACTTACCTGCCCTTTTGACAGTATTGATTGTTTATCCCACCAAAACAAGTGCCAAAAACCAAATACCAGCTTTTATTATAATTTGTTGATCTTTGTGGGTATATATAACAATGATAATTTGTTTTGAGCCACATGCAAGTAAGGGTTAAGTCTGTGTTAAGTATATGAGTAAATGTCTTTGTTGCTCCAAACAGTTGATATATGATTTGTGGGGAATATTTACACCCAATTATGTATTTTTTCCAGCTTTTAATGAGATTTCCCACAAGTATTGATACACAATGTCTTGTCTGGTGCTGAGTGAGCTTGTGCATATGGCATGGACATGCAGCTTAGGTCAGTATTGGAATGTTATTTTCTGAAATGCACTTAGAACATAACATAGGGTCAATTTCAATAGCCTCGTATGGACCAGGTACCACAACACTACACACTCACACATACACACAAAAAAGGTCACATGTTATGATTTTTAGTAAAAGCACAATGGAATCATCAATCATGGAAGCCTTCAAAGATTACATGTGCTACATACTACATATTCCGTCCACACTTCTTCAGCCTTGAAAAAGAAACGATTTTATTGCCTTAATAAGTAGTGCTTTCCTTTTCAAAATATAAGATTGTGTGTGAGAGAGAGAGGGAGAGAGCTGGGCCCTGGTTCATAAAACTAGTTATCAATAACAAGTTAAAATAACTGTTATAAGCTACTGAAATCGTGGCATTTGATTGGCAGAGAGTGAATTTGTCATATATATTTAGCATTTGTTATTGATAACAAGTTTGATGAAACAGGGCCCTGGGGGGTGTTTCACAAAGACTAAGATCGACTTTAAGTTGGACTTAAGTATGGCATGCCATTGGTTGCTATCACCATTGGTCTCTAAATTATACTCTTTAGATAATATTTTTTCCTTCAATAATGAACTATCAAAAAATGTAAACTCTGTAGATTTGAGTCCACGATTTGTACGTCCCTTGAAAGACAAATGCCAGTAAATGGTAAGAGCAAACAGTGGCATGAACGGCCTGTTATACTTAAGTCCAACTTAAAGTCGATCTTAGTCTTTGTGAAACCCCTGATGTGGCAGCTAGAGAGACTTGGGACCGTATTGTCTGTCCAAAAGGGTGTTTACTCATATACATTAAGACAGAGTTAACACCCTCCCGGCTTCAAGCAGACAATATTATTATTATCATGTACTATCTATTTACATGTATAATCTTTGTATTTTCAAAAGAAATGATTAAACCTAAGAACTTACAGAGAGTATTCAAATCGTATATTTATACAATTATAAACGTTGTTTATCCACACCCTAACATAAAAACGATATTTGTAGAATAGTTTAAATTAGACATTTGTATTACTGTTTGTAAATTGTATTCCTACTACTTTAAAATCTATTTTCGTATTTACATGTTCATTTGTATATATATATATATATATATGTATATATGAAAGGATTTTCAAATTAAAATGAAAAACTGGCTCTTTGGAAAAAAGAAAAAGAACTCTTCTCTCCTAAAATAGCAAGCTATCTTGTTATATTTTTCTAAATTGAACCCAATAAATAAAGTTTCATTTTCCTTCATTTCGAGGAGGTTCAAGGTACCAGTTATTCCAATTATTTACAGTGAGGGATTTGATCACTGATATGTTTGTTTCTGTTGTTGTTTTGTTTGTTTTGTATTCTATACTTTCAAGATAAATATAGTTTGAGAAAGTGGGAAACATGTCTGAAATAGAAGATATACAGTGTATATGTACTTGCGTTTTATTCTCTTTCTTCATGTAGTATTGGGATGATCTGCTGATCATTTTTTTTTTTTTGATCATTGAAGAGAAAAGTAATTTCTCCTCAATATTATACATTAAATGTTGTACATATATTATGGCACTCTTTCTATACAGTGAGTATTTACAAAAATAGTATACCCAACTTGGGTAGCTTCTAATTAAGAAGTTATAACCTATGTGACCTTGAATCATATTTCATGGTAAAGGGTAACTAATACCCTGTCTAATGAAAGCCTAGATGCATTGCATCATTTTAAACAATGAAGCACAAGGCAAAATTTTTTGTAGAAGGATTTAAAACCAAAGAAGTATATGACATGCATATGGCTAGCTGACCTACATTTGTTCCATCAGCACAACCCTGGTGCTCAGTCACCCATGGCAAAAATATTATGAATAGGGTATCATTATACAGGAAACAAGTTACTCTTGTCATATTCAAGATATTGGTTATGAATTTTTAATTAGGAGCTACCAAAGTTGTGTATCCTTTTTTGATATGTACTGTATATTTCAGATTCTAAATCATATCTATTATACATGTCTTTCATATGGAAAATAATATATTCATGACATTCAGTGATGACCATGATGATGTCTTTTAATGTAAACAAAATATTGGATTCACATGCTTGTTGATTTTGGTGGTCTTATAACAAATAAAATGAAGAATATATTTGGCACATGCAAGTGTATTTTTGTTCTGTTCTATTTATTTTTCTGAAGTCCTTTCAATAGCTGACAAGCTGTGTGCTCATGCATTGTAATAACAATAAACTTTGAACTAAAGTGCATGAGAATTTCACAAATTTTGTGGGTGATCTAGATTAATATAATTTTCATGTAGCAATATGATTGAATGACAAATGTTTAATTTTGCCATCTGCAACAGTTTTGTGCCGCAATGTTGGCTGTTGTTGATGATATGCTAAAAGTTTCAGATCACAGAATTTTCTGGTTTTGCAATACAGCTGTTTTGGTAGAGGTTGGGAGAGAGACAAATGAAAACCTGTAATTTTCTCATTCACTGTGAACTAAAAATTACCCCAAAAAATATCCCTCCTCTAAATTGTTATGATGGAAAAGACATTGGGTGGTATTCTCATAACTTAAGCTGGGACTAAGTACAGACTAAACAAGAATTTTAGTACAGACTTCTATGGAATGCTAGGTGTTATCTTCCTCCTTCAATATTCATGACAAAGATAATCTACCAAGGGCTTTATTGAAATTCAGTTCATAATCATATTATCTTTTTCTTTCCATTTCATTGCAAAACTAATTTTTTTTTGACACTTTTTATTGCAGAATTAAAATAATCTGTACAGGGTAAATGAGTTGGCAACAGGCACTCCATAAAAGTGTGGACTAAGTTAAGCCAGGCTTAACTTAGTACCGGTTCGCGCTATCGGAATACCACCCATATACTTCATGTACATGTAATCTTCTGATAAATTATGAATAACTTATAAGCCAGTTTGTAGAGACAGTCTGCACATGAGCAGATTAAGGTCATTTGTACTATTAAAATTATTTTAAAAAACTATCGAGACAAGTACTGGAAACATGCTCATGAAAGTTGTGTACTCCTTATTCATTTATGGTCCGATGGTACATTTTATGGAACACAGGTGGAAGTATTCTTCCCAAGAGGGTAAACAAAAGGTATTCCTGAAGCACCTTCATGACTTTCGCAGTGAGTTGCACTTCTTCATGTTTAAAAGAGCTGTGCATATTCAGGGTTATTCATACAATGTGCTAATAAGGTACTTGTCTATTATTGCATGACCTCCCATGATAAATAGATTATTTTTAGTACTTTTTATTATCAATGAATGCCAAAGTTATTGACCTTAAGTATGTCATTATACATCATGACTGGAAAATCATAGCACCACCCACAATGAAAATTTACAAAGACAATAAATAAATAAAGACAATGTATGCATATAATTATAGAAAAAAAAAGTCTGGCAGTAGAATTTATTGTGCATTTAATACTGATTTCAGGAGATACATGTACATATATGTAAGTGAGGCACTTTTTCAAAATATGGCTCACATTGATATGAATGAAACACATGAAGAAACTAGATGGATCTTCGACAGCGGACAGTCGAAAATGATGCCTCCGCTACAGAGCGATTTGACAAACCAAAACAGAAGCAACTTTTAAAATTCAAGTTTAATTGTAATCCATTAACAGGTTCTCAGAATATCATGATTACAAGCTATTTTTCATATACATGTATCTTTTGACCTCATGACCCTAAAATCTAAGCAGTTCATTTGCTCTGCAAGATACATACATGTCCTGAGTTTGATAGTAATCCATCCGTAGGTTCTAATGATGTGTCACAAGCTATTTTTGATTACATAATGAGCCCCATGACCTTTGACCTTTGACCTCATGACCCTAAAATCTATTTGTCCGTACGTCTGTACGTCCCGTTCTCGTGATCGCGTTATCTCAAGAACCGATTGACAGATTACCATCAAACTCAAGACTTGTATGTATCTTGCTGAGCAAATGAACTAATTAGATGGGACGTACAAATGTACGGACGGACGGACAACCCCAAAACATAATGCCTCCGGCTACTTCGTTGCGGAGGCATACAAAACAAATACATAATAATAATAATAATAATAATAATAATCTTTTATAGTCCACTCCAAATTTAATTAAACCGAAAATGGAAATTCTTTGTGCCCAATTGATCGTGAGCCCGGCAGCCACTGAGCAGCGCCAGATCGACATTGCTCTATCCCCTTATTGTTGAATGCCAAACAAGGTAGCAGCGACTCCCATCTTTTAACGTCTTTTGGTATGACGCGGCCGGGGTTCGAACCCACGACCTCCCGGTTGTGAGGCGGACGCTCTACTGACTGAGCCAACACACCGGTCTCACATGACAGTACACAATACACTCAAGACATGATCTGTCACATCTACATGGAATGGTAAAAAGGAAAGACGGGGATTAAAATTAAACCTGGTATTCAACATAGTACTGAACTTTCTTTTGAAATGTCATTCCACAGTTTGTGGTTTGGCTCAATAACTCTAGGTTTAGAGCCCTTAAAAATAAACCAGATAAATCAGTAGAAAGGGAAAGGTTTCTGACATATTGCATCCATTTTTGTTGCATGACCATTTTGCATTGAACACCAGGAATTTTGAAAAGGAAAATAAGCTTCAAAATCCTTAAATTGGCAACACATTGAGAGGTTCATCAAATTGGCAATTTTTTCCAACTTTTCAACAAGTGGATGTTACACAAATATGCGTCTAGAATAGAAAGAATCAACACATTTCTGTAAATTGGGCATCATTTTTCTTCTAAAAAGATTCCCCATCTACTCATACAGAAGAAATTTGCCACGCATTATTAGAATTAGTATGTAAGTCCATTTGTTTTTTTATGAGCCACCCTGTATAATATACTCCCTCCCTCCCCCAAAAAAATGTGGCAGTCCAGGGTTCCAATATATAGCGAAGAAAGATTAAAAGCCCTTTCAACAGATTCTATTCTCTAAAATATAATATAGAGAGGGACTGAGCCCGTCAGGAAGCATGGTTCAGTCAAATGTAATCGGCCTGATATCCTCCTCAAAGAAATTCTTCACCATTCTCTTGGACACGAACTTGCCCTGGAGGTGGGTCGTCCCTGCCGGTAGGAGGGACAAGTAGACCGGAGTGTCTGCCCCCTGGTCTGGGGTGATCCTAAGTTTGGCGTTCTCGCTGGTATGGTGTGCTGTCATGTTCGTCACAACGTAGCCAGGACAACACTGCAAGATGACAAATGGCAAAAAGAATACGGTAAGGGTATGACAAAATAGTGTGGTATATTCATGACCATTTTACCAAAAAAAAATTTTGTCAAATAAGAACTGAAGGAACATATTACGTTCCATATGACATATTCACGCTCACCCTCTGGCCGGTCGGCCAAGCAAATGTTTAATTTGTGTTCTGATTTCCAACGTACATAGCATGACGTATGACGTAGCCTAGTACTGGTGGAATCATTTTTTTTCTTCAGATCCTTGTTCCACTTTTTCTGCCTCACTGATTCTTTCCCTCAATGACGCAGAAGCACCGGTCGTGGCGGTATGAGTTCCAGTCAAACTTACGATATTGATACTTTGGTAAGTTACTGTATTAGTTATGCCTCGGTCGGCGCAGCCCTAATATCAATGTCAACGGCAACATAAAACTAAAAGCCCTTGCAGAGTCTCGCCCCCAAACCCAAGTCCAAGCAGCTCCTGCCTAGCGCACAAATATTTTGATCGTAGGATATGGCAAGTGAAGATTTGAATGCAAGCTACACGTTCATAGTCTGTCTGAGCAAAGATCTATGCAAAGCCAAATTTTGACCATGACTTGGTTTGTGTCTAGACACCTATGATTCATCTCAAAAAATCAATTCGCCATTTCGGAAGAGTTGTATGGAATTCCTTGTCCTCCTCGTTAAGAGAAATCCCGTTTCTAAATTCCTTTAAAAGAAAGCTTAAATCATCCATATTATCTTCTTATCATTTCATCAGCTGTTTTTAATTTGATTTTCAATTCAATACCCCCAACACCTTTGTTTTACCCTCTTTTTTCCTCTGTCGCAATATTAATGCTATTACTTGATTAATCTTGGAACCATCAACCTGGCAAGATTCAATAGGCTTTTAATGATGGTCCTTTTGTTCTTCTTATTTTATATGAAATCATTTAATATATGTAGTATTATTTTACCTTGAGATGCTTTGTATATATTTTAATGTTTTGCATGTTTTATAAACTGAAGAATGAATAAAGATTTTTTTAATTTTTTAGAGTGAACCAGAAATAAAAATAAGTGGATACGTGCAAGGAAGTCAGAATCCATCTGCATGCTCCCGTACCGGAGTGCGGGGTTACGCCGTTCCCGTCACATATGGATCAGAGACCCATATGTTGACACCATTGAAGTCTTGGCCTTTCCCGGGGGCAGGCGCCTCTAACCTAACAACCTAACCATACAGTAACAAACCTAACAGGCAGTGGATTCTTTGAAAGTAGAATAGACAGGAGAAAAGGTAAAAGTGTGAAAGTAGAGCAGAGACAGACAGCTAGGGAGGCAGAGGAAGCTTATCCCATAACTCTGGTAAAGAACCAGCCTGTCTCCAGAATAAGTATATTCACAAAGAATTGTGCATATCTGCATATGAACATAAAGGTACTCTGCGAATGTGTGAATTGGATGTTTTTAAATTATGAAGAATAAAACAATGACATGAGCGAGAATGATAAATAGAGATATTCAAACTAATGATGGACCAGATCTACTGGTATACACTTTAATAAGTTGTTAACAATGTTTAGGTTTATGTGTCTATTTGGTTAAATTATATTCTTTACTTTAGCACATTATTGTACATGTAGAATGCTGTATATAGAAACATGACAGTTTGGTATTGAGCCATGTTCTATTTTAAATATTTTATCTAGGTATACCTGCTGATACTTTTAACACCTATATTGCAAGAGGAAGTCGAGAAGAAGTCTTGCATAAAATAATGGAATTATCACAGAATTCAAAAGGAGAAATTGACCTTGATAGTGATCAATGGAAAGGAATTGAAGATAGTAGTGATGGAGAGGAGCAGAGGAGCAGGATGAAGATCACAATTGCAAAACAGAGCTAGAAAAAGATAAGGATGAAATGGCTAGTGAAATGGAGCAGAGGATGGATGGCAATTATGCTTGTGAAACGGATATTGAAATAAATCTCAATGAGCGAGCTGATAAGTTTAACACGGTTCTGTCCTCGCTTTTAAATAAGCATGCTCTAGAAGTCAGTAGAACTGTCAGATATCGTCCAGACACACCATGGTACACAGATGAGCTGAAAGAATCGAATCGAAAACTTTGGGCGCTGGAAAGGAAAGCTTTTCCATCTGGTCTTGAAATCGATCGCCAGATCTACAAGAAAGCTTCACATCATTATAATAATCAACTCACTTTGTCCAAGCGAACTTATCATTGTAATCACCTGAAAGACTGTTCTTCGCGAGAGCCCTTCAGGAAGGTTGAACATCTCTTATGGCCTGATCATCTAAAACCCTTCTACTCAATAACGGTTTTGAAATATCTCTTCCACAGCATTTCGTAAGGTATTTTGCAGAAAAAAGTTCAGTCGATCACTGATGAATTACAGTCATCAGTGGCTGCTATCAGTAGAGAATTTCCTGAGGAACTTGCAACTTAACATTCAACCAATTCATATCAGTCACTGAAAGTGAAGTTACAAAAGTTTATCATAAAGATAAAAACTAACAAATAACAAAATGCGAAATTATACCTACAAAGAAGAAGATGCAACTAAGAAGCTGCTTTATGCCAGCTACCTGGTAGGTCTAAAGTGGATGCAATGCCATAAATTAAAACATAAAAAGAAACTCGAGTTTCTTGTTTTTTTCAGAGAGGTTATCAGGAAGATCGAACCGGATTGAAAGGCTTTGTGAAATGAGCAAACTTTGTACCAAAGACATGTCAAAACATCTACAAAGACAGCACAATCTGCATGGAAAGGAAAAATGGAAATTTATTCACAAGGCAAGAGAGCAGTATGCGATATACTCTATTTATTTGTATGTTCATATTGTCTTTTATGTGGAAGTCTCTTGAGGAAGGTTAAGTTCTAAGAAGTGAGTGAATGAATGAATGAAATCTAGTCTAGTCCTGCTACTGTATAAGCTTTCATGAAAAGGATTAAAGAACAAAATATGTGGTTAAACTTATTATTCACAGTTATCACAGTTTCTCCTATGTTACAGTTACTTGAGTTCACGTATATGTATACATTTTATTTGTCTATGACAATTATTCTCTCAGTAACAAAACAGAAGGCCTTAATTTCTTCATTTTTTCTCATAAAGCTTCAATCTATTTTGAATTACTTCATTTTCAGTGCACTCCCCTGACATGCTAGCAATATACTGTTTTTGTATTTTTGTTGTTGTTAATGCTTTTGATGTTTTGATGTAAACATTTATTTATTTTGATATATTTTTTTCCCATTTTCTATGTTTTTCTTTATATATATAATTTTATATACAATATGTTTTTGAATGCTTTTTTATAAAATTGTATTTATGATGTAAACTCGCATTTTTAGTCTTTGGACTTTTTGACGAGATTGAATAAAACCTAATTTGAATTGAATTTAATTGAATTATAATCCTGGAAATCAGAGATGTACTTTTGTCAGGTTAGTGTTTTGATGATTATAGTCTGTTGAGTTATTTGAGCCTTGCTTCACCTTGTACATATACATGTATATACCAATCCTAACCCAGGTCCGTCCACTAACAGCGTGGCCTCCTTGGGATGACGATCACAGTACAAGGCACTCACTTACCTATGATAGTAAATCTCTTGATTCTTTCAATCATGCCTCTTCTTTATCACGATGGCATCACGATAATGAAAGTCTGCTTTTTAAGATTGTACCTTTAGGTATTAAACTAGGGCGGAAGACACATCGAGGGAAGAGGGGTGGTCGAGATCGTTTTAAAGACAACATTAAATTTGGTATGCTTAATAGTTGTTCTCTTCTAAAGAGTCCACAATATTTCAGGATTTTATCACTGACCATCGACTGGATATAGCATGTATTTGTGCAACATGGTCATCTTCGTCAGACGATGCAGTCATAGCAGATCTTCGGCCCAATGGTTATGTCTTCAAGCATTGCCCTAGGGTCTCCAAGCGAGGAGGTGGGATTGGTTTCCTCTACAGGGACGATCTGCACCTTGATATTAACTCTCCAGATCAATTCGACAGTTTTGAATCAATGTCAGGAACAATGTCCAATGGCTCTGCCCAGCTAGATATCATTGTCATCTACAGACCACCGGGATATCAGTCCTACTCCAAGTTCCTTGATGACTTTTCCTCACTCCTTGATGAGAGGATCTACAAACTGTCCCCGTTGAAGATAACTGGAGACCTGAACATTCATCTCAACAACTCTTCATCTCCGTACATCCTCATATTTTAATGACCTCATCAATAGCACGCCTCATCTCAATTGGTCACATCTCCAACTCATGACAAGGGCCACATTCTTGATGTACTCTTAGTGCGGAACGCGGATAATCTGCTGATTTCGAATCTCCAAGTAGTTCCGGGTATCTCAGACCACTCTGCCCTGTCATGCATGCTTCGTTTAAAAAACCCTGAGCTCATTGAAAGCACTTCACGTCCCGTAGCATTAAAGGTATCGACAGGGTAGCCGTTGCAAAGGACGTTGCAGAGAGTAACCTCATGCCCTCCTTGGCAGAGGGCGTCGAAACAGCTGTTTCTACCTAAAATGCTGACCTCAGTAACCTCCTCAACATTCATGCCCCTGCTAAGACACGAAAGGTCAAGAATCACCGGGACAATCCTTGGAATAGCCCTGATATAACTGTCGAGAAGTGGAAACGGAGAAGATTGGAACGGAAATGACGTTCACACGGCCAACTTCAGATCGACAAGGACTTGTTTAACGCGCAAAGAGATTTTGTCAATGCTCTTACGGAACAGGCCAAATGCTCCTAATTTGTTGGCCTAATTGATGACTGTGGAGATGACTCCAAACAGCTTTTTTCTACGGCCAATCACCCTTATTCGAAAAAAATTTCTGAGACTTGCTGAAGAAACCTTCCTTAGATTCTGAAATGCTCCAAAAGTACCGACCAGTGTCCAACCTTCCATTTTTGTTTAAAATTCTTGAAAGAGTAGTGTTCTCTAGATTATCTGATTACTGTTTAGAAACGACCTATTTGATCCATTTCAATCAGCATACCTTCCACATCATAGCTTGGAAACCCTCCTTGTCAATGATTCTAACTCCATTCTTCATGAGATGGATAAGGGAAATGTAAGTGCAATGCTACTCATCGACTTGTCTTCCGCCTTCGACACAGTAAACCATACCATTTTGTTGAATACCCTCATGTCACTTGATGTCAAAGGCAAAGCCTATATACCAATGGTTCAGATCATACTTATCTTGTCATTCTCAACCATTTGTATATACGGTTGTAAGTCAAACTTCATGCCTCTTACATGCGGTGTTCTACAGGGCTCTGTGGGCGCGCCCATCCCTTTCTCTATCTACTTGGTTGGGTTGAGAAATATTTTTGAAAATCACTGCATCCATTACCACATTTATGCAGATGAAATCCAGATTTACGTTTCGTTTAAACCAAACCAAGCAGATGCAGCCAGCGCTATTCGCAGTCTTGAAGCTTGTGCAAATGATATTCTTTATTGGCTAAATTCACATTCACTGAAATTAAATTCACCAAATGTGAGTTCTTACTCTACGGTTCCAAGACCCAATTAGATAAGATTGTTATTAATTCCATTACCCTTGCTGGATATGATATCAATGTGTCACAAGTATGTCGCAGCCTTGGTATGTTCTTTGATACGAATCTGTCTGCTCAAATTCAACATGTTTCAAAATCGGTTAGATATCAGTTGCGTAATTGGGTTTCATACGAAAATACTTAACTCGCAGTGCAACAGAGAAGGTTATTCATACATTAATATCATTTCGCCTTGATTTCGGAAATGCTCTCTTGTTCAACTTGTCTCATAATCAGCTTGCCAAATTACAAAAATTGCAAAATGCCGCTGCTCATATTGTCACATCACACCGGTTCTCAAGGAACTCCATTAGTTAACCATAAAAGAATGTATTGTTTTCAAACTTCTTTTGCTTATGTTTCTTTGTGTTCATGGCTCGCGATCTGCTCCACAGTACAAAATATCTTTGATTAATCTCTACACACCTGCCAGATCTTTACGTTCTCAAAACTCTGGATTGCTTGTTCTTCCAAAACTTAATACAAAGTGGGGGGAGAGAGCCTTCACTCATGCCTAGCCATCACTCTGGAATTGTTTACCTCGAGGGATCAGAGATATTCCTACAGCAGAATCTTTCAAATACAACTTTAAAACTCATCTTTTCCTGTTTGCTTTTAGTTGATCTGATTTTTCTTCTTTTTGTGTTATATTGTATTTTTGTACAAGTATGTTTATGTATTTTAATGTTTTGCACTAAAGCGCCTTGAGCATTTAATTTTCAAGTGGATTTGGCACCTTGTAAATCCTATATATTATTTTTGGCCACCTTCTATATGCATGCAGGAGCGAGAGCACTTCTTGTCTTGTGATATATTTGAGTGATAAAGGAAAAAGAAATATCATGTCAATCCTTTTCTGGATATGAATTATTTTGTTTGACTTTTAGAAGAAAAAATTGTGTGTGTGTGTGTTATTACAATGGAATACGTACCAGAAATAGCGATATGGAGAATACATTTTTCTGCAAGGTATAACGAGGAGAATGTTGATGTAAACTTATGTTGGAATATTTTTTTTTTTGTATACAGTGCTCCAATCCAGAGGGTAAGGACCAAAGGCCCTGGGCCTCCCAACATGACTGGCAAGGCACCCACGTCCAGAAAAAGCATTGAAAGGGTGTCTTTTTCAGCTATACGGCGTTGTCGACGTTTTTTTGTTTAAAGGGGTGTTTTTCAAGCACTGATTGCACAGAAAAGGTGCGATATGCCATTAGGGTCCATTTCAGAAAAGGTGCGATACGCCATTAGGGTCCATTTCAGAAAAGGTGCGATACGCCATTAGGGTCCATTTCAGAAAAGGTGCGATACGCCATTAGGGTCATTTCAGAAAAGGTGCGATACGCCATTAGGGTCATTTCAGAAAAAGTGCGATACGCCATTAGGGTCATTTCAGAAAAGGTGCGATACGCCATTAGGGTCATTTCAGAAAAGATGCAATACGCCATTAAGTATAGGCTGATGAGGAATATGAAAAAACTGAAGTCTGACACTGCAAAATGTTACTGAATGTATTAATTTTGATTATATAGAAGAATATGTTTGCCTCCATAAGGCGTATGGAACATTTGAGAGTAAATTGATTACAAAATTGGATAACATAACATCCATTAAATGTACAAGAATAAAGAATAAGACATCAAAATGAATTAATCAAAACATCCTAGATCTGATTGAAGATGTCAATCCGTACGTGGCTGTGCAGTGGATCGCTTAGCGAGGGTTCGAACGGATATATCGTCAAACATTTCAAGGAACTTCTTGTAATTGTTTTAGAGATTTGCATGAATTAATGTGCATTTTTTAAGAACAAAATGATCAAAGCAGAGGAGAGTAAAGTTCGTGCTTATCAGAAGTACAAGAAGGAATACGGTGAACATTTTCCTGTGTCATCTGCGGCACTTGGTGAGCACTATGCATTTTGTACAGTTTGTTCCGTAGACTTTAATATCAGCCATGGAGGTGTGAACGAGATACAAAAACACACTAATTTGAAGAAACATCAACATTTTAGTGAGTTTAAGGAAAGGACTCAACCGATTTCAAACTTCTTTACCTCATCTTGAGATCTAAATATAATCAAAGCAGAAACTTTGTTTACGGAATCCATTATTGAACATAACTGCCTTTGACTGTGGCACATCATTGCAGAAAGCTCTTCCGTAAAATGTTTCCTGACTTCAGTGTAGCAAAGAAATATTTACGTGGACGGACTAAAACATTGTATCTCGTACAAGCTCTTGGAAAAGAAACAAGGCACTGTACTGTGGATGTGATTCAGGTGTCACCGTTCAGTATGGCCGACGGCAGCACTGATTACGAGGATGTAAAACTCTATCCAATTTGTGTGAGGTACCGTGTCAGGACCATGGTGCAAAAGTAAACCTTGTGGAGTCAATACACTTGGAAATATGATGGTTAGATTGTTTTAAAAAAACAGGCCTTTCAAAGACATACATTAATCATTCTATGCCTGCAACATGCATATCAATCCTAGACTCAAGAGGCTTTAATTCCAGAAAGATATGCCAAGCCTCTGGCCATGCCAACGAAGGAACCATTGCATCCTATAGTGGAAGGGTGGGTGATAACAGGAAGCAGAACATATCGGATGCTTTGATAATTGCACTTGGACAAAGTTCTGCAGTCAACAAAGTTGGCAGGACTAAAAAGCCAGGAGCTGTTTCAACTGCTCCATCTACAGTCAGCAGAGCACCAGATCTTGATCTTGAGAATTAACCTGCTTGAGGATATTCCAGATGTTAATTTTGATCTAGGCTTCACATTAACAAATTCCCAAGTAGTTGCTGTTCATGATGAAACAGAGCAAACAAATATGATTGCCAAACTGTAAATGATGCTCTCCCTCGTGGATCTGTAAGGCATGTATCAAGCTCATCGACAACTCATAGTTACACAATGCAGTTGCAGCAAAGTCTGCATGTTTTGAACAACTGCAATGTGACAATAAATTACTATCAAAAGTAGCTTTGAACAAAAGACCTGTAAATAATGTCAAATACATTGCTTTTGTGTTTAAACACAAGTTTATATTTAAAACTTTGATCATCTTTCATTTTGACTCGCCAAATTTTGCTTTCAGACTAGTCGAGACACTGTTGGATTGGAAAAATGCAATGGAACTTCTTGTTTCATGTAGTGCATCATCATTGGAATTTGGTAAGTAAATTGATTGAGGGTTATACTTACACAATTGATGAGGACATCTTTCTTGCTTGTATCCTTGCTCAAGTTTTCCCCCTGTACTTTGGTGAGGGCTACCACTCCAAGTTTGCTGGTCCCATAAGCCCAATCTCTCCATCCCTTTTGCTCATGGTCTCCTACCTTAGTTGCCCTGCAAATATATTTAAAGCATGCACATATTATGAATATGCAAATTATGTTTCAATATTCAGTGTTTTTGTGAATTTGATCATGAGTATATAGGACACAGTGAGCGAGCATCTCTTTGATCTCCCATTGCAGCTGACTCATACAACCAGCGGGTGATCAGTGCTGGAAGATTCTGGCCATGAACCTTAACCCTATATAGCCTGGGGGGCCCTCTCTATTTTTTTTGTGATAATTTGTTTAACGCAAGCAAATCTTGCATGTTTGTTTTGGGGGTCACAATAGTTGAATTATAGTTAGAAATGAAATAAAACAACAAAAACAATAAAATACATAATCTAAAAAACAAAGAAATACATAATAAATTATCAAAACAATAGATAACATAAGGAATAACCTGGCTCTTCCAAATTTTGTTGTTGTATTATTATTCCAAATGGTCTAAAGAATACATGTAGTGAGAATGAATGTTTAAATATGAAGAATATATGATTTAATAATAATAATAATAATAATAGGCATTTATATAGCGCCGTCTATCTAGACAAATCTATTCCGAGGCGCATAAGAAAAATAGAAAGAATGAGAGAGTTTGGATGAGTGTCAAAGTGCCAAGTACAGGTATTGTTAAAAAAGATAAGATTTCAGCTTGGATTTAAAGGTCTCTAAGGAAGTTATGATTCTCAAATTAAATGGTAAATTATTCCAAAGAGAAGGTGCTGCAGCTGAAAAAGCCCTTTCACCAAAGGCTACTCGTGTCTTGGGGATCTTAAGAAGATGCTGGTGTGATGATCTTAGACTACGAGCTGGTGTATAAGGCATAACAAGGTTTTGTAAATAGTCGGGTGCTAATCCATTTACAGCCTTCCATGTGAGGAGAAGGATTTTGAATTCTATACGCTTGCGGATTGGCAACCAGTGCAATGGGTATGGGTAAAAATGTGAATGTTATGTCCTTAATTGCATAAATTACCATAAATATGCAAATGAGTTAATTTTTCAAAAAATGAAATTACCATAGTACTCTATACACTTCGGCTGGCATGCATGCAAATTTTCGCGGCGATCGGCGGTTTCACGGCCGAGATCTTAGGGGCCTTAGCCCCAGGCTATGCAGTTTCAAAATAGTCCAGGCTATATAGGGTTAAAGGCTGTGCCTGTGCTCTAGTCCTCTTCGAGCATATGCATGCGCAGTATGTTCACAATTCAATCTAGCGCTAGCGTCCATGATCAATACACCTAAACTATGGAAGGATAAACAAATAAATAATAAGGGTAGATAAAATATGAAAGAACAAGGAACAAAGAAATACATCAGGATAGATAGATAATGATAGATGGAAAATGAAAGAAAAACAAAGAAATACATAAGGAATGATAAACAAGTGAAACGCTCTCGGCGGTCTCGCCTGCATTACGCAATTCGATATTATGAAAAATTGAGGTAGGGACATTATTGATAGGCAGGGTGGCCCATTAGCAGGCCCCCCAAAATGAAATCCTCTGAATCTAATCAGCATTTTGAAGTGAATATTGACTAAGAATATGCAGACCTGAAATGACATTTGACCTTGACTTTGTCACCTAAAAGACTAATCATATGATTGGTGATAATTGATAACCCTTATGTTCAAGTTTCATGGAATAGGAATGTACACTTTCAAAATTATGATAAAAATTCAAGATCTTAACGTGATGCCACAACATAGTCTAAGTTTGATGACCGGAAATGACCTTTGACCTTGACTTAGTGACCTCAAATTCTACTCACATTATTGGGGATACTTGATAACCCTTTAGTCTAAGTTTCATCGAATAATAACTTATACTTTCAAAATTATATCAAAAATTCAAAAACTTAACCTCAGGTTAAGTTTTTGATGATGATGCCACAACATGGTCTAAGTTTGTTGAGCTTAAATGACCTTTGACCTTGATTTTGTGACCTGAAATTCTCCTCACATGATTGAGGATACTTGATAACCCTTTAGTCCAAGTTTCATTGAATAATAATTTATACTTTCAAAATTATATTAAAAATTCAAAAACTTAACCTCAGGTTAAGTTTTTGATGATGATACCACAACATGGTCTAAGTTTGTTGACCTTAAATGACCTTTGACCTTGACTTTGCGGCCTGAAATTCTCCTCACATGATTGGGGATACTTGATAACTCTTTAGTCCAAGTTTCATTGAATAAGAACTTATACTTTCAAAATTATATTAAAAATTCAAAAACTTAACCTTGGTTAAGTTTTTGATGTTGACGCCGTCGCCGCCGTCACCGGAAAAGCGGCGCCTATGTCTCGCTTTTTGCTACGCAGGCGAGACAAAAATGATAGAATGAGAAACAAAGTAATACATGATAGATAAAAAATCATAACAAGAAAAACAAATAATTACATATGGAAAATTTAAAAATGTGTTTAAAAACCCCAAATAATTACACAAGGATAAACAAAGAATTGCATAAGGAAAGCGAGAAAAATAAACAAAGAAATGAATAAGGATAGAAAGAATATGATAGAAAGAAAAACAGAGAAATAAATAAAGGGATGTCATGGAGCTCATCAAAACCAGAAATGGGTAATTTTGCAAAGCCATTGTGTTGCACAAAGCAATCTCGTCAATTGGTGCATATTGTTTTGTGAAAAATGGAAACTGTGCAGAAGGGGAAGGGGAAGGGGGAGAGGGACCCCGAAGTGTAAATAACCCTGTTTACTACATCAAACTAGCAAAGTATTCTGTTCCCATATGAAGAGATTTGGTGATATGAACTTCTGAAAAGATTAACAGCCTGGAAATGACATATTCAATTTCTAAACACAAAAATATAGCTTTAATAATTGAATATATATATACATGTATATATATATATGTCATTTTAGACAGAGTTAACACCCTTCTGGCCCAAAAGGATGATTTATTTTGTTTCATTACACCTTACCTTTCTAACAAAGTACATGTACATCAGTCCTAGCATGTTTGTTTGTCTACTCACTCAATGAATTCATTCATGAGGCCTGTCACACCCTCTACAGTCTCGACGTCCTTGAAGCGCTGCTGGAGTTCTTCACTCATCTTGTAGTACGCCATGGGGGCCGCTTTGCTGGCTACTTGAACAATCCTATAATAATAACAATACTAATAATGCTAATAAAACTAATGATGATGATGATGATGATGATGATGATGATGATGATGATGACGATGATGACGATGATGATGATGATGATGATGATGGCAATGATGATGGCAATGATGATGATGATGATGATGATAATAATAATAATAATAATGACTACACTTATAATTATTGGTGCGTATTTATCCTATGGGATGCTCAAGCACCTACAAAGTGGTATTATTACCCTGGTTTTACTCTGGCTTTAGCCTAAGGCACTGAAAGTATTCAAGGAATACATTCCTACCAGGTACCCATTACCTACACCTGGGTAGAGAGTGGAAATGTAGATTAATGTCTTGTCAAAGGACATCAGTGCCGCAGTGGGACATGAACCACGAACCATGTGATCCTATCGCACAAGAGATAATATACAACAAGAAAATGAAATCTGTCTTGTAGGACATTCCTGTAAGTTTATATATTTATTTCATTTAAAAAAAAGACAAATCTCTATACTTGTCCTTTCTCGTTTTCACTACCATTATTGAATGTCATTATGAATATTTTTAATTTAGGAGATAAATGAATAAAGTGTTTAGATTATATATGAAACATATCACAGAAATGCATGAATACATGGGGAAAATACATGGTCAATAATAACATATATCTCACCATCTCATAAAATCATCTTATGATTTATTTTTATAACTACAGTTACTGGACTGGAATATGATTACTCTAAATATTTCTCTGAATGTTATCTCTAGGATTGAGTTAGTGTCACTGCAGGAATACCACAGCAGAGTCTTGGGACCCCAATTGTTTTTAACATGTTTTTAACATGTTCATAAATGACAAAGTTAGTGGTTGTCCAGTCTCCTTGTCTGCTGATCACAGACTACACTTTACTGTACAGGATAATGAGAAACCTACATGATAGCAGTTTCCTCTAAGACTTGGATAGAATCCTATCTTGGAGTGATGGTAATTGTATGGGGTTGAACGCAGGTAAAACAAAAGTAATGAGAATTGCTCCCCATAGAAGAAATGTCAGGAACCAACATTATATGATTAATAATGTTGTTGTGGAACAGGTTAGCTGTATAAAGTACTTGGGAATATTTCTTATAATGAGGATCAGTGTACTGAATTTTCCCCATCAGTGAAACACTTGCTATCAATATGCCATGAGCATTCACTTATCTTACCTTCCACCATCCCTGATAATAGGTAGGAAAGTGTCGGTCATTAGAAGCACACCATTGTAGTTGGTCTTGATACTCCCTGCGGCCTGTTCAGACATAGGAGTGTCGTTACCCTACAGAAACCGAGAATGTCAACCAAACATTACAATTTCACTTGGATAAGTGACAAGACATGCATACATTGTACTCTACACTGCATAACAGAGAGCTAATATATTGCACAGGACGTCAACAAAGACATTTTATTTCATACATGGCTGATGATGACTCTCAATGATATTCTTGTGAGGGCTTCAGCATGAGATTTGAGGCAAAAGCAAAAGTTTTTAAGGCTGTTGGGCTTGAAACTTTGAGAGGCATTAATAATGTATGAGGGCACAGGCCGGTTGTGCCCCCTCCTCCACCCTCCCCATTACTTCCACCACTTGGTCAATCAAGTAGCCCCCAAAGGCCAATCCTTGGACATCTCAATAGACCTACAGCCCACAAACAGACCTGCCAACCTCTGGAGTAATCCCAAAAGTTGTATTTTACTGACAAAAACTGTATTAATAAAAAAAATAAACAGATCAATGCCTTTTACAGTTCATACATACAGGAAGACATTTTTTTATGGAGCATTGGTTGAATATGCATGATTTCGTCATGACTGGTGTTCGATGAACCAATGAACATCCCCAAATTGCCGATGTAAGCTGATTGTAGGATACTTTACAGGACAGAATGGGCATTTTGCCAACGAAAATGGCACACATACACAAAATTAAATTTAAAAAAAAATTTTTATTGAGGAAAATCGTACTGTCGTATTTACTTCTTAAGATCGTACAAAATACGATTAAATCTGGTTGGCAGGTCCCCCGGACGTTCCGGGTCAGGGTCCTTGTCTCTTCCCGCTAACTTTGCGGGTTTTGGAGGGGCCGAGGCCATGACGAAATCGTAGATTTGAAATCTCAGAAAAGGACCGAAAAACCGAATTTGTTCCCAAAGGAAAACAAACGTAATAAACTTACAGTTTATTGTTGTAATTCGCCGGAAACCACCAATATCCCGGAGAAAAAAGCGTTGATATTTCACAAAAATTTCTGAATGCATGAAAGAGTTGCTCTTTAAAAATGGCGACGAAGCGATAATGAGTGCACATGGGCGAAGCGGGCTCTCAATTAGTCTCTTCACGAGACTCACAAAGTAAAATGGGGGTCGTATTGGCCTTCTGACAAGCGACAACTTTTCAGAAGGTCTGCGAAGTCAACATGGTTGGTCTGGTTGGATGTTGGTCTACTGGGCTGTATGCTGAAGGCGGTTAATTACATTGTAGGCAAATCTACAACTTCAGAAATTTATTATCCTTCATTGGAATTACCTCAAACGTTGACTGATCCATTTTTTTCTCTCATTTTAGTGCTTTTACTTCAGCCAGCTTGAGGACACAATGGACTGTCCTAGACTTCCCCTCTAAAAATGATTTGTTGCCCAAACCGGATTTTAACTCACCTTATAGGCCATTCCTGCATTGTTGACTAGGATGTCTAAGCCTCCATGTTCAGTCTTGATATCATCTCTAAGCTTCTCCATACTGGTTACATCATTGACATCAAGAAGATGAAATCTGGGAGTGAGTCCCTCTTTCTTCAAGACTTCCACGGCTTCTATCCCTCGTTCCTCGTTCCTAGCAGTCAAGTATACCACCCCATTCTCACTAAAGTGCTTGCAGAGAGCTCGCACGATGGCTAGACCAATGCCAGTATTACTCCCAGTTACCTGTTAAAATTAAAGAAAGAGAGAGAGGATAGCGGCAGAGAGAGGAAAGACAGAGAGAGAGCGAGAGAGAGAATAATGCGATTAAAACAATATCTTGGGCGTTCTTGCACCTACATTTATAATACGACAACAAAGTTTCTCTGATTTTCAAACCTCACATTCAGTGTCGGCTCAGTGTATGAAAAATGAATTTTTAAAACATATCAGAGGAGAGTCAAAGGGGACTTACAATACCAGCAGCAGTGTGGCATGCATTCACTTTTAATTCTATTGGTACTTTTTATGTGTTCTACAGTTTTCAAACCAGGAATTTCAAGACAGGATGTTTTTTTAATTTCTATGCTCATAAATATCCAATAAAATGGTCTTGAAATGTAAATAAATTAATATGGTTTTGCTATAAAAAAAAGGGGGGAAAAAAGGAAGTAGACATCTAGATGTCAGATAGATCTACTTTTTTTGGAGACTATCTGAATTTTGACTTCTGACCGAGACGGTCATGACCGTTTCGTCGTCCCATTGTTGCTCACACTCAAAAGGAATTGAATATTATGGCACGTTCCTGTCCTGCATTGTCCTTCCATAAAATTCACATTGTACAAGTTTCCTTTAGGACATTTAAAAAAAAAACATGTTTAGCGTCCTGCCTTTTGAAAAATAGGGAGGCCCTTTTTTTTCCTCAAAATGGCCGCTCGGTACATTTTCCCTGACGTCCAGCCAGTCGGGCTATTTTTCAAGATGGCCGCCAGCATTTATGTTTTATTTTAATTCAGAAAAATATCATTTTAGAAGTATGTTTTTCATGTTTTTCCATTTAAAAAAATGGGGGGAAAAAAAAGGGGGAAAAAAGGAGCAGGCGGCCCCTAAAAAGGAAGCAGGCAAATTTTTGAATTTTTTTAAAAGGCCTTATATATCTATTTTATTTTATTGATTGATTTATTATTTTTATTTTTTAAGGGGGGAGGGGGGCAACGATGACTGGCAAAGGAAATGTAATAACTGACTTTTGACACAAGTGTGTCAATAGTAGTATGCCCTGCACGTAGAACTTTAGCTTACAGCGGTAATACAGCCAGCGCATGCGCATTACGTTCATCCCGTCTCAGCTCATTTTCGTAAGTTGGCGCCTAGCCGAGCCGACATGGTCTCTTTAGATTGGCTATCGCTGGCTGCCATAAGCTCTATGTTATAATATATTAGTGCGAGGAGATAGCGTGCAATTTTCCGGTTGATCTGATACCAAAATCATGATATTCCAGTCAAATCTTCTATTTTGTACGATTTTTACAGTGTCCTTGAAAAGTTAAGTATTTCACTTAAGTTTAAGTCTTACTTAAGTCTTACTTAAGTTTGAAAAATTCTCATTTCGTCATATATTAATTTGCAAGTTGTACTGAAATGTTTGTTGATTTTTTTATTTTTATGTCGGTACCTATGCTGAGTGTGCATCACCTATGTGTGAAATGCGTCATCTGTTTAAAGCATGACATGTCAATGCGTTATGTAATATTACGTAAAAAGTCGTATTGACATTGCACTTGGACTTACGTAAGCTTATGTAAGTGGGGGGCCCTCTTTCACTTAAATTCGGAACAGCTGGAGCGTATCAGCCAATCAGAGCACGTAAACTCACTGTAAAGCGCAGAATAGTTCTACGTGCCCTGCAAGCTCTGGGAGGCTATTACAGTATAATGTAAGTTGAAGAAGTGTGGCACAAAAAACTGCATTAACATTAATGAAATCTTACAATTTCAAATAACTTGGGCCTTTTAGGGGTTCAACCTGCTCTAGCCTCTAGATCTAGGTCTATTCAGTAATTATTTTTACTTCTAGTTCTAGCAAGTTCTTGTCAGTAGAGGCACACGGACGATATGGACGACTTTTGGTAGCCTATTTGGGAGTCTCCCATTTGGAATACAAATTTTATTTATTACATTTTCTGCAGTGGGATTACCTCGGCTCAAAATAAAATATGACTATGAGTATGAGCAGATTCCTCATGAAAAATTATTCCCTTTGCCCATCTAGACTAGATCTAGGCCTACTTTTGTTTTGATTAGTTTTTTTTTTGCTGTGATCCACACAATGCATGTACTCCTAACCTCAGAGACAAAGATTTCGCAGGGAAAAATTGCCTCGTTGTTTCTTGTATAAAATCTTTGTAAGGCAGGTCAACCCAATTTTTTTAAACATTATCCAGCTGCACAAGACGAATCCCAGACAACTCGCCACAAGGACAGCTCGACCCTGGACAACTTGACAAAATACCCTGTAGAGATTGAGAGGATGTGGAACGTTCAATTCAATTAATTCAATTCAATTCATTTTATTTCAATTCATTTTATTTCAATTCATTTTATTTCATTCTCCATAAAAACATTAAAACAAACAAACATGGTATACGGATAAAAGATTGATTACAAGAAAAATACAAAGGGAAGGAGCAAACAAAATCAGGGAATAATATTACTTCTCAAATTTGATTAGCTGTTTTGGTCGATGGGAAAAATACTATAAACAAAGTTCTGTACAGTCCTATGTAAAAAAACCTGCTACACAAAAGAAATTTTGTGTAGCAGTCATATAAAAAATGCATAGCAAATTGCTATGCGATACCAGGAAAATTATTCCCTGAAAATGTTATGGGAATGTGGGGTTAACAAAAAGGGCAATTAGCCTTATGAGCATCAACCCCGCCTTAAAAAATATACACTGTATTGTTGAGAAAAGAAAAAAAAGGAAAAGGAAAACAGAGAAAACCTGAACACCAATACAAAAGAAGAAAAAAAAAAAAGGGAAGGAGAAGGGAAAGGGAGGGGGAATACATTAAAAAAGTGCATTAACTGAAACATGACATCATTTATTTTGAGAATGAATACAATGATAAAAGATGGGATTTATACAATCTTTTAAAAATATTGATTGAATTAGAGTTTTTTATATTAAACGGGAAAATTTTCCATAAAACTGGCCCTTTGAAAAAAATGTATTTTTTCAAACATTTGTACGGATTTTAGGAAAATGAAAATTACCAGCATTAAGAGTTTCATGAGAATGTATTTCATAATTGAATGTAAATTTACATGACATGGACCTTGGCAATAAACCCTTGGAACACATAAACATAAATATAGCAATATTAAAATCATTTATATCATAAACATTTAGAAGCTTTAATTGTTGAAAAAGTGGCAAAGTGTGGGCATTGAACGGGGCGGATGTCACTCCAATCATCATCGAACACAGAGGAATGGTGAAGAAGGGAATGGAACTTGGAAACCTGCATAACCAAGATCTCTCATCATCTTCGTCTATACGACCTCCAGAAGGCAGCTATCCTGGGTACAGCCAGACTGATAGTGATAAGAAAGACTCGGACATTTGCAGTATGAAGTTGCACTGGAAAACACTTTGTGCTTTTTGTTAAAGCAAAGTCTTTCAAGAAAAATATACAGACTTTATCCTGTTGATAATAAAAATGATAACAATATCAATAATAATAATAAGAATAATATTAATAATAATAGTAATTTTAATAATAATAATAATAAATTATCATCATAATAATGAAATAATGTTGGTTTCTTTTTGACAGTTTCATCGATCTTGCAGGAAAAGAGTGTATGCTTTATCATTAAATATATGATTACGTTATTTTTTTTTACGTATGCATTTCTTGCTCAAAATTATATTATTTGTTATTCTCTTAATTCTGTACAATTTATCTCTTTTATATTCTCTTACTTCCCTGTTTTATTCTCTCTCTCTCTCTCTCTCTCTCTCTCCCATTTTCTTTCCTCTTATAATTTATTCTTTTGCATCATGACTTCTCTTTTCCTTTCTCTATCACTCTCTCTCTCTCTCTCATCCTCTTGCAATTCCATGCATGTCTCAGCTCTTATACATCATTGTATCCCAGCAGCACACTGCTGCTGGGTCGAGTAATCTCCTGGTTTTCCCGACCTAGCAGCGACTGTTGTATTTGGCAGGCATATGGTTGTGAGGTGTTGCAGGGGTGACATTGCTGTTTTTATTTTACCATGCATCAGGTAAAAATCCAGTGTCAAATGTCCAGTTTATCATTTTATTTGGACTAACAGAGAACTGAATTGAATTTTTACACTGCTGCCATGTCGGAACCTTTGTTCAAATGTATTACCCGCCAAGTTTGTTGACAGTTTTTGGTGATGACAGAAAGTTTATGAGCCCATCTTGACAATCACATCACCATTTACCTTGAGGGTTATTTTGAGAGGATGGTGATGCCAATACTTTTCTAGTTCAGTTTTGAAGCTGTTTATTGTTAATATAGATTTCTAGATGGTGCTTGGACTGTCGTTTGGGGTAGCCCGTTCCAGTTGTTGATTGATCAAACAGCAAGGGACCTCCGCTAAATAATGTGGCTTCTTTTTTCTCCGTAAGGAATAAGGTAGCCATCCTGTCGCTGCATTTGATTGGCTCAATAGGACCTATAACTATACGTCATGCGCTAGTCATCAATATTCATGATACGCACGCACACAGAATCTGATGCGATAATTTATCAAATATGAGATTTCATACAACAATTACAAATGCAAAGCTAAGTTTACTTTAAATAAGTGACATTGCGACAAAATCAGGAGGCTTACCGTAAACGAATGACTACCCAGGTCGTAACTTGTCCATAATCATTGCGACATAGAAATTAGAATCTACTACTGTAGTACTGGTTAATTTAGTCCAGAATCTGGCCGATTTAATATTGAATTTGATCTCCACCTCACCGTACCAACGCAAATATTCATATAGCCTCAGGCCTATATATTCATATATCCATATATTAATTAGACAGAAATAACCGTCTGGTATGGGTCATTCTTTAATAAAACTGACATTTGTTGACATTCCCCATACACAGACGGTAACCAATACGGCTCGCAACGGGGGGAGAGATTGAGCCGATTGTGCAGCACTTGTTACCCGAAACTTTCTCCCACGATTTTCCTTATTTAGATCTAATTTTCTGATTTATAAATCAGATACAAAACTACTATGTCTATTTTTCTCCTATGTACAGTTATCAATTTTTAATGAATTATTTCTAAATGCAAAATTTACGGACTTACGTATATGAATTATCCAATTTTTATCTCAGAACCAAGGAAACGGTACGTTCATGCATTCGAACTGGTAATCTATGACATGCCCCGCCCGATATATTTCGGGTCAACCGACCAAAACAAGCCCAATGGCCAATCAGAGCACGTGTTTGATATTGGGCTTATGAATATTCAAACATCACCGCTCAAGCCGGGCTGACTCATACGTAGCTATTGGACGTTCGAAAAGAAAAAATGAATATTCATCAACTTAAACCAAGATGGCTGACAACAAATCTTGTTGACTACAAGACTTTCTCGGATTAATCATTAATATAGGATCTAAATGAGCAAGCTATCGTAAGTCAAAGTAGATATTTCTGTGTTACTTTTCATCTTAATTAATATTCAGTGTAATATTGCAGCCAAATTGGATATATGAAGACGTAAAGAGTGAAAAATCTCGATGCATATCTCATTCATCGCGGTCCGCCGAACCGAACCATTCGTTCCGCACACTACTGCATACGCCGTACTTCAGTCTATGTATAGAGGCGGTCAGAGGAGCCAGATGCAATCTCAGCGGAACAACCGTCGATATCAGAGACTGAAGCTTTCGGTCTATATATTAATATGCATGACAGGATGGCTACCTTACGGGAAAAAAAGACGCACCCGGCCCTGCATGTAGCATGCAGCATGCAGCCCTGGTCATGCCGCAGCTCAGCGTACGGCTAGTGCAGTGATGCGGGCGCACGTACCATGGCCCCGACGACCATGGCATCTCTACCCGTGTGGTGCAAATGCAGTGCTAACTCCGGGGAGCTCCTTCGGCGTCGGCGTCGGAGCTCACCGGATTTAATGCAGTGCCAGTAGGCTAGCTGCATCGTTGACACATAATGAAAACACAGCTTTGCTGCATATAATTATTATTAACTTTTAAAAAAAAACTATACATCACATGCAATGAGACTAAGCAAACACTTACAAGCCATATACCATACTTACAATAGCGATTTTCTGAGACATTTTGAGGGACCACAGACGCACAAGCACAATTTCCCAGGCACAATTTGATCCCAGGCACACGCTTTTCCGTATGGAACGCTGAAGAAGTGAGCTCTGATTTTATTTGTTCAATTTTCCAAAAAAATATCAAAAAAGATAAGAATGATTCCATGATAGAATAACACAAATTTGAGAGGCAAATATTTTTAGTAATAGATGATGAGAGCTAGAGCATCACGCTATAATTTATATTTTGTTCATGTTACAGCAAAGTGGGAGGGGCCATGAACTTTTTGGGAGTCTTATTATTATTATAGCTCTATCGTGACAGCCAATCAAAAGTCACTAAGTTACGATCGACGCATCAGGCCCTGGGGGATGTTTCATTTAAAAATAAATTTTAAGGCTTGATGAATGTCACCCCTGATGGCATAATTGGCAATATCTCGTTTATTTCTCCGACTTTCCCCGTGCACATTTCAATCCCACGGATGCTCTCAAGCTAGCTCTTACAACGTAGGCCTATATACTTATAATAATTACCTATATCTGCCTATAAGGCACATGTACAAATATTCAATGAATTTCTTTCACTGCACCTGGCACGCGGGACCTGGCAGTGGCGTAATGAGCAAAAACTGGCAGTGGCGGATCCAGGGGGGGCACAGGGGGCACGTGCCCCCCGGCCAAAAAAAAGAAAAGGAGAAAAAGGAGGGGGAAAGAAAAAGGAGAAGAAAAAGAAAAAAAAGGGAAGAGAGAAAGAAGAAAGAGGGAGGAAAGAAAAGGGAGAGGAGAAAAAGGAGGGGAAAGGGGAAGAGAGAGGAGAGAAAAGGCGGAAAAAGAAGAAAGGCGGAAAGACAGAGGAGAGAAAAGAGGGAAAAGGAGAATAATGAGAAGGGAAAAGAAAGAAAGGGGGATGATATTATAAGAAGGTGTTTTTTTACCGGGCAAGGGGGCATGCAATTTTAAGTCGAACATGACTAATACCAAAGATTTTATCTCCTTTATAACTTCTAACTTCTAACTTCTAACTTAGTCTTGAATTCATTTTCCGATATACCTATTCTAAGTGCTCTTTCAGCATGCAGATTGTCCCCGCCATTAATCCTGCCACAGTTGCTGGTTTCATTGTCATATTATTTTCTGTCATCCCTGTGGCCGCGAAGAGCCTACCACAAAGTTTCTATCCGTTTCGCAAGCACTTTTTTCCATCGCCTACATGTAATGCTTATTGCTTCCAGTTTGCAAACGATCCCAGTGGCGGATCTATGGGGAGGGGGGGGGGTTAGGGGTTTAACCCCCACTTGGGCTGCCAAGTGAAAATGTGATGTGAATAGAAAAACGCCATCATGTGTCCAGACCCACACAGTATCCGCATCGTCATCGGGTCAAACCCCCCTTAAACTGTTACTTGATTTAAAAAGACGTTATCATGCACTGCTTTTTATGGTCTCCATTGTGTTAGTAGATGCCAGGAAAACATCACTTACGAAGGTTCAAAATAGCAACAACAAAAATCGCCTCGCCGCTACCCGGCTCGGACTTCGCGGCTCGTGGACGATATTCCGCATCGTCATTGGGTCGAACCCCCCTCAAACTGTTACTTGATTTAAAAAGACGTTATCATAAACTTCTGTTTATGGTCTCCATTGTGTCAGTAGATGCCAGGAAAATATCACTTACGGGGGTTCAAAATAGCCCCCTGCAAAATCGCCTCGCCGCTACGCGGCTAGGACTTTGCGGCTCTTAGATGATGCTCCGCATCGTTATTGGGTTGAACGCCCTTAAACTGTTACTTGATTTAAAAAGACGTTATGCACTGCTTTTTATGGTCTCCATTGCGTTAGTATATAGATGCCAATTAGATAATATCACTTACGGGGGTTCAAAATAGCAACAACAAAAATCGCCTCGCCGCTACGCGGCTCGGACTTCGAGGCTCGTCGACGATGCTCCGCATCGTCATTGGTCCGAACCCCCCTCAAACTGTTACTTGATTTAAAAAGACGTTATCATGCACTGCTTTTTATGGTCTCCACTGTGTTAGTATATATAGATGCCACTCATGCCAGGAAAACATCACTTACGGGGGTTCAAAATAGCACCCCAAAAAAATCGCCTCGCCGCTATGCGGCTCGTGGACAATGCTCTGCATCGTCTTTGGGTCAACCCCCCCCCCTTAAACTGTTAACTTGATTTAAAAGACGTAATTATCATGCACTGCTTTTTATGGTCTCCATTGTGTCAGTAGATGCCAGGAAAACATCACTTACGGGGTTCAAAATAGCAACAACAAAAAATCGCCTCGCCGCTTCGCGGCTCGTGGACGATGCTCCGTGTCGTCATTGGGTCACCCCCCCCCCTTAGCAAAAAGCTAGATCCCATCATCCGCCCTGGATCCCTACTCTTGGAAGGGGTAGGGTAAAGCAATTTTACGTCATATTACTCCAGAAAGTGCCTGAAAATGCACCTAATGTGGTTCTAAAATTGCAAATGCAAATGAGGGGGTTCTGACCCCCTCCCAGACCCACCCCCGCTTGGTCGCTCCGCTCCCTCGCCGCTGACGCCTCGCTCCATCGTTTTTCATATATATCACCCCATGCGATTTTGGGCCCCCCCCCCCGGTAAGAAATTCCTGGATCCGCCACTGACGTATATGACTTGTTATAACGGGACCTCTCTCTCTCCACGGTATATAAATGTATAGTGAGGTATTCCTAATTAAGGAAATAATTATTTACTCTTTTGTTAGGAATTATTAATGTTTTCATTAAAAAAAAAACGACGTTATAATGTTTTCTTTTCTGTTTTATTCTTCTCATTTTGTTATTGTGTATTGTAATTGTTTTACCCTGCATGAGATGCATTTAATGTAATTCAAATCTCTGTCCTGGGTTTTATGTAACATCTTTATTATTATGCTATATTCATCTTTATTCGGATGAGCATCCAGGGGCCTGCCTTAGGCCCTCGGTGGTAGGATGGGTAGGGTGGTAGTATAGAGGTAGGGTGGTAGCTAGTAGACGTAGAATGGTAGAAGAGATAGGATGAAAGAACGGGTAGGGTGGTAGTAGAGGTAGGATGGTAGTAGATGTAGAATAGAAAAACAGGTAAGGTGGGAGTAGAGCTACGAAGGAAGAATGGGTAGGGTGGTAGAGGTAGTACGTAGGAGAGGTCGAATGTTAGTAAAGCTAGGATATAGAGGAACGGGTAGGGTGGTAGTAGACATAGGAAGGTAGTAGAAGTAGGATGGAAGAACGGGTAGGGTGGTAGTAGACGTACGACGGTAGTAGATGTAGAATAGAAAAACAGGTAAGGTGGGAGTATAGCTACGAAGGAAGAATGGGTAGGGTGGTAGTAAAGGTAGGATGAAAAAACGAGTAGGGTGGTAGCTAGTAGACGTAGGATGGCAGTAGAGGTAGGATGCAAGAACGGGTAGGGTGGTAGTAGATGAAGGATGAAAGAATGGGTAGGGTGGTAGAGGTAGAACGTAGGAGAGGTCGAATGTTAGTAGAGCTAGGATATGGAGGAACGGGTAGGGTGGTAGTAGACGTAGGGTGGTAACAGAGGTAGGATTGTGGTAGACGAAGGATGGAAGAACGCGTACGGTTGTAGCAGACGTAGGATGGTAATAGAGGTAGGATAGAAGAACGGGTAGGTTGGTAGTAGAGGTACTGTAGGATGGTAGTAGAGGTAGATTGGAAGAATGTGTAGGGTGGTAGTAGAGGTAGGAAAGTAGAAGAACAGGAATGGGGTAGTAGAGGTAGAACCGAAGAACAGGTAGGGTGGTAGTAGATGAAGGATGAAAGACAAGGTGGTAGAGGTAGAACGTAGGAGAGGTCGAATGTTAGTAGAGGTAGGATGAAAGAACCGGTAGGGTGGTAGTAGAGGTAGGATGGAAGAACAGTGGGGTGGTAAGGTAAAATAGTGGTAGAGGTAGGATGGAAGAACCGGTAGGGTGGTAGTAGATGTAGGATGGTAGTAGAGGTAGATTGGAAGAACGTGTAGGGTGGTAGTAGAGGTAGGAAGGTAGAATACGGGAAAGGTGGTAGTAAAGGTAGGACGGAAAAACATGAAGGTAGGGTGGTAGTAGATAAAGGATGAAAGAACGGGTATGGTTGTAGAGGTAGAACGTAGGAGAGGTCGAATGTTAGTAGAGGTATAGGATATGGAAGAACGGGTAGGGTGGTAGTAGACATAGGATGGTAGTAGAGGTAGGATAGTGGTAGAGGTAGGGTGTTGTTGGTGTTTGGTTGCAGTGGTAGAGGTAGCTCGTTGGTAAAGGTGGGGTGTTGGTAGTGGAAGGGTGGTGGTAGTGGTAGGGTGGTGATAGAGGGAGAAGAGGTGGTAGAGGTAATGAAGGTAGTAGAGGTAAAATGGTAGTAGAGGTAGGAAGAAAGAACAGGAATGGTAGATCGAGGAACGGGAAGGGTGGTAGAAGGGGCAGGACGGAAGAACAGGTAGGGTGATAGTCGATGAAGGATGAAAGAACGGGTAGGGTGGTAGAGGTAGAACGTAGGAGAGGTCGAATGTTAGTAGAGGTATGATATGGAAAAACGGGTAGAGTGGAAGTAGGCGTAGGATGGTAGTAGAGGTAGGATGGTGGTAAAGGTAGGATAGAGGTAGTGGTAGGGTGTTGGTATTGGTAGGTTTGAGGTAGAGGTAGGGTGATTGTAGTCTAGAGTGGGGGTAGGGTGGTTGTAGAGGGAGGAGAGACGGTAGAAGTAGTGAAGGTAGGAGGGATGGTACAGTTAGTGGAGGGAGGATGGAAGAACAGGTAGGTTGGTGGTAGAGGTAGGACGGAAGAATAGGTAGGGTGGTAGTAGATGAAGGATATGAGAGAACGTTGGGGTGGTAGTAGAGGTAGGATGTAGCAGAGGTAAAATGGTAGTAGAGGTAGGATGGAAGAACAGGCAGGATGGTAGCTAAAGGTAGGATGGAACACCAAACGCAAATGAATACTTTCAGTCAAAATATTTGTTTTGAAATTCATAAAAAACATTGGCAGTGGGCCCCTCAATACATTTAATGTTGGCACTTTGCATGGGCACCTACATTCAAAAATCAGTTGATGGGATCGTTTATAGCATTAAATTTTACTTCGGGATCCACATTTCAAAAAAGGTGAACACCATTTCCTTGTTGGAGCCGTCTGTGTACCTTATCACAGATGTTCATTGTAAAAAAAAGATGATCAGGTGCCTGATTAGACACAATTTTATGTGGCCATAAATCACTCTTGCAATTATTTATGGCTCAAATATTGACGTCTTTTTTGTGTTTTTGTTTACGAAATTCTTATCAATCCTTATCAATCTTTTTTGATACAGTAATATTAGTGGAGATGACGCTCGTATAATATCTATACAAAAAATTCATTCGGGAGGTTGCCCAATATCTTTTCATGCTGAAAACGATCTCTCTCACTTCAGACGACAAACTATATGGAATAATACAATTATTCGTGTTAACAACCAAGTTTTATTCATTAAATCATGCCATGACAAAAGTATATGGTTACATTATCTGATCTCTTTTTACAAAAATGGCGATAATAATGATTTTCGCAAGAAATACAAGTATGACTGTACTTTTTTTATTTCTTGAAACCAGCTATTCCCCGAAACTGGAAAAAATATTTCTAGACTTGAAGACGTAAACATAACATCTCGAGAAATGTTCATTAAAAATGTAATGAAGTTTACGAAAGTCTGTCGGTATATCAAAATTAATGTGACGGTCAGTCAAATAAAAAAATTTTTTTTTTAAATGCAATGGATAAATAGATATCCTCCCTGAATATACTCAAAACTTTGACTTGGCAAATTGGGCAAAGATCTACTTAGTGTCAAGTAACGCCTGGCTGGAATACTCCACATGGAGTGGATATTGTGCGCAGAGTGTGTGCGGGCAAGCATTGAATCCAATGACCGGGATAATAGTATATCAAAGCGCTTAGAGATTTAGTAGATTGTTTTAAGCGCTATATAAAAGCGCAATATTATTATCGTTATTTCTTTTAAGTCTTGTTATTAACACGTATTCGTTATTTCCAATTTGAGTACTGTATCGCATACTAATTGTGTAAACACGTATCTTAAAGCATTAAACGTATCAGAATCGGACTTTTGTACATTTTGATACAATTTCGAAGAAAGCATCGAACACTCATTCTTGGATTGCCCACTTTTCAGGAGGTTTATTGTAGATATTCAACATCTGATTTTAGATGATAAAGCTACTTTGAAATAGATCATTTTTTTGGATGTTATGGAAGTGAAGGAATTCAATTTAATTTCATTATTTTATACGCCAAATATTACGTATTTTTCAGTAAACGTAAAAACCTGTTATCGATCAATTCTTTTAAATGCAAATTAACATAATTATTATCATTTATTAGAACATTAAATCTGTTTAAAACAATAGTATTATATCTGATTGTTTTTCTATAAAATCTGATTTTGTTCTTACGTATAGTCCTGTTTTATTTAAATTTACCTTTGCTATATTTTTATGTAATATATTATAAATACGTAAAACTATATATTTTCTGAATCCTATATAATCATGTATGTAATATCCCGCGGGTATATACTGTCAGCTACGGCAGGGAGTTTAGACACATCTGCACAGAATGGAAGTGCTCGAAACGGAATGTCAAGATGTTGAATAAATAAACTGTTTTCCTGAATATCCTGGTTCAAGATATATCTTTGTCAATGTCAGAAAGATAGGGATATTACAATGTATAGGCAGAATGATTTATGCTATATATTATGTTGTAGATTTTAGTCATGAGCTACATTTAATAAAGATATTTGTTTGAAATAATAAAATGGATCAGGGCCCAGGTATATTTGTAGTGCTGTCTGAAAGAAGGACAAGCATTCAGAACTTGTCATATCCAGTAGATTTTTCTCGTTTGTCGAGGATGAGGCTGATGATGAAGTTCATGACGAACGTAACGAGAGACAAAATGGCGGAACCCCTAAACAAATTCCTGGCTCCGTAGTTCATGTGGTAGATGACCCGCCGAGAATGGTTCCTACCTCCTTGCCTGTTGATAAACAGATACAGTTTCGTGAACCAAGGATGTTTGAGGGAAGTATATAATTATGATAGAGACACATGATAGTATAAGGGAGCAATACAAGTCTTAAAGGGCATGGATATTTACAAACTATAGGGAACAATACAATGATTCGAGTTAACAACACAGTTTTATTAATTATATCATGGTTTGACAAAGGTATACTTACATTAATTGATCTCCTTTATGAAAATGGCAATATTTATACCGTCTTTGATTTCCGAAACAAGTACAAGTTCGACTGTTAATTTTGATTGCTGTGAAAACAGCTATTCCCCCAAACTGGAAATAAAAATCTCCGGATGTGAAGATGTAAACCTAACATCTTAAGAAATGTTGATTAATAGTGTAATGCAGGTTATTATCATTTTTTTTCAGTATTAGTTATTTGTCCGTAAAAATGCAAGATATATATACAAAGTAATAGATAAAAGATTCATAGTAAATTAAGGATTGGCATGGGTTCACAAAAGCGAAATTCATCCCTGTTGCCCGTAGGCATGGGAACCCTCACCTTCCATTTCGAAAAACATGATAGAAATTACACCATAATTATACTTACTTATGAAATTGAATGCAATCATCAATCATCCAGGAAATTGTCAATGAATCATTAAAATTGCCAAAGTTAAATTACATCTTTACGAAAATAACTTAAATTGATCATCATTGAATTAATCAAGAAATTAAATAGTTTACATGTCAGAGACATTAGAAGAAGAAATATTATTATATAGTACGTAAAGATTACATCGTTTGAATTGAAAAAATAATGAATAAATAAATATGAAGTTTTAATTCCAATTGGAAAAGTCAAATCTTACCAACAAATTATCTAACATGTACATTGTTACTTAACAAATCTAATACATGATTGATATGAAATTGAAATGCAGCTATAAATTGTGATTTAGAATTGAATGGCACTAACTTTTAAGAAGCATGTGAGATGATACATTACATAAAGAAGGCAAGAATGTGGCATGAATACATATAAATATGAGGTGTAAATCGTATTGTACATGTACTAGTACTACCATTATATACAATTGCAGAACAAATACAATGTGTAGTATATTTACAGTTAAAAATGAAGTGCAAAATATTTGTAAAAAGAGCAACATGGTGCAAAGCAATTGATACATATTTATACTGTTATTATGTTGAGTGTAAAATCGTCAAGTACATGCATGTAAATAATTACAAGTTGAATATAATAGTACAGTGCTTCAATGCTAAGCTACTGATTCATGGCTTTCTAGAAGATGGGCAATGATACAATGCAAATCTGGTCATCATATTTATGTCATACCGGTATTGACATTTAGGAAGAAAAGGAAGGAAAATACAACGAAGAGTGAGAAAGAGATCACTTCAGCAGCGGAGGGGAGTAAGGTTATTATTACTCAGAGAGGAGGGCTCGCTTCAAAGAGAGAAGGAAACATGAGCGTGAAGAGACTACTGATGCTTCCTTAAAGGAAACCTCACCCCAAAGAATAAGTGTATGTATGCTGAAAGATGACTTTCATCCAGGCCTATTGGTCTACAATATTCCATACGAAAATATGCAAGAGATATATAAATGAAGATATCCTTGGAATGAGGTATTGTCGTTTAGCATGACATGGGCGCAGTCATTTTTCTTGATAATTTGACGTACATTTGGCGAACTTGTACATGTATCATGCATCAAGCCTTTACTTTTCATTTAATGAAATTCATAGCTGAGAAGGTAAAAACATCATTCGGTAAAAACTATATGTAATAGGGGGGATTATAACACGTCGTTTCTTAATGAGGTTACGAAGGTCTGTCGGTAATCGGTATATCCATTTTTTGTGTCGGTCAAATTAAAAACAAAAGCAGTGGATAAATGGATATCTCCGCTGAAAACTCAAAACTTTGAATTGGCATGTTGGACATAGATCTACTTAGTTTCTTTTTGTCTACACATATTCGTTATTTCAATTTAAGTTAATTACTTCATCGCATAACTGGTGTAAACACGTATCTTAAAACATTATTTAACATCTCAGAATCAGACTTACGTAAATTTTGATAACATTTCGAAGAAAGCATATATATAGAACACTTATTCTGGGATTCTCCATTTATCAGGAGATTTATTATGGATATTCAACATTTGATTTTAGATGATAAAGTTACTTTGAATAAAGTCAAAATTTTGTTTGGATTTTATGTACGTGATGAAATTCAATTTAATTTCATTTTTCATTCGCAAATTATTACATGTTTTCTACAATGGGTAGTTCGCGCAGAGTTGCTTCGATACGGTAAGACACCAAAATATACTCATTTAACCAGCTGGTCAATATCAACATCTAAAGATGTCCGGGCGTGAAATATGCTAATTACGATCCTCACAATCGACATCATATGACGAGCTCTGGACCAATCACGCCTTTGTATCTGAAAGAGCTGTCTAATATATATATATATATATATTGAAATGAAAGAATAATGGTTGCGTTTATTAAATCAAAGTCCCTTACAGCTGTCCTCCATTTTGGAACTCTTTTCAAAGGCTGAACAAATGTCTCCGCCGGGAATCGAACCCAGGTCACTGGCTTAGAATGCCATTGCCTTTAATAACCACTAGACCATGCACGGAGACGGGCCAGCGGCTTCGGCGACACCAGATTCAATCGACCGACAGATTGACAAATCTTCAACCTTCATTAATTAATTCCTTTGTTAGGGGCAGGTGAGTTTTGAACAATGACAAGCCGCATGCTTCAGCTGGATTCAAGCGAATGTTTTTTTTGTAAACAAATGTATGGAAATGACGTTTCTGACAGCTTTGGAAACTCTCCTGGAAATAAATGCAAAGCGAAAGAAAATGAGAGAATAATGGTTACGTAGCTTAAATCAAAATTTCCCATTGCTGTCCTACCTTTAGGAATTTTCGGCAACAGTTTAAAGAGTGTCACCTTTGAGATTCATTTTCGACATATTTTTCAACTTTCATTAATTAATTCCTTTGTTGGGGGCAGGTGGGTTTTTAACAATGACAGCAATGTGGAACTTTAATTTAAATTACGCAACCATCACTCTCTCATTTCCTTTCGCATTATGTATATATACATAATTATGTATACGTTAAACGTATACATTTTTATATATTTTATGTTATAGATTGCAGTCATGAGCAGTATTTAATAAGGATTTTGTTGTTGAAATAAACAAATGATACAGGGTACAGGTATAATAGTGCTGTATGAAAGTAGGATAAGCGTTCACAACTTGTCATATCCAGTAGATTTTTCTCGTCTGTCGAGGATGAGGCTGATGATGAAGTACATGACGAGTGTAACGAGAGACAAAATGGCGGAACCCCTAAACAAATTCCTTGCTCCGTAATTGTGGTAGATGACCCCACCGATAATGGTTCCAATCCCCTTGCCTGTTGATGAAACAGATACAGTTTCGTGAACCAGGGATGTTTGAGGGAAGTATATAATTATGATAGAGACACGGGATAGTTTAAGGGAGCAATATAGAAGTATTGTAGGGCGTGGATATTTACCATAGGGAAATTACGAGGAGATTATGATTATGGCGAGAGATGGGTGCAGTTGAAGGGACATCAACATTGTTATGAGGACTCCAAAGACATCTAAATAATTGTCCAATTATTTAAATCTCGAACCACACATGATAATTGCATACAAAATGAGTCAAGAAAAAGAAAAAAAAAACATTTAGTTATTGGAGTAATGTAGGTGACTAATCCTGCAGAGGTAGAAAATAGGAGTAGATATGACAGGAAACAAAGGAATGTGTGTTGCAATTTTTACACTGAACAGTTTTAATCATAGAGAGCGGGGAAGAGGGATACTGTCCTTTGATGTGTAAGCTGTCATCCTATAAAATATATTCGAGTATCTTAAATTTTCTTTATAATAATATTCTTCTGTAAAAAGACAATATTGGTTTGTTAACTGATGTTTTTACATAGTAGCTTGATATACTAAAAAATTTACACCGAAATGTATTTACCTAAACCACCCCTGATGCTGTACGTGAGGGACTGCATGGTTGCCGCCATGTCTGGAGGGGAGATAAGATGGATATAGGAGGTGCAAGCCGGCCACATTGAACCATAGGTGATCCCATGCAGGAGTTCAATTGGTATGACTGCCCATGGGTTCTGCAGGAGCGAGTAGCCGACGAACCTCAGGACGAAGGCGAAGAGAGCTATCCCGATGACACATCGGTGTCCGATCTTATCTATGAGTTTAGACGAGAACATCATGAAAGGCACTTCTGCAGCACATGCACCTGTCAAGGTCAAACCCATAATGGTCGCTCCTCCATTTATTTCGGCTAGGAACAAAAAGAGGTAAGTGTTGATGAATCCTAGAAGGATTCCAGTGATGAACATGATGACGAAGAAAAGGATCACCTTGGGTGTCAGCAAGAAACTTTTCGCGTTCTTGGCGAAGGATTCCGTGGTACGTGGTTTAGCACGGATGGGAATAACCGAAGCCGTTGCTGCACAAAGTACCAGGAAGGACACGAAGAGAACAAATGCGGGAAGGTACTTGTTGAATGCGTTTGGATGAGCCGCAGCATACGCGTCGACGGCTATACCTGACAGAGGTGCAAGAAAACCGTGTGCTATACCTCCCCACATTCGCTGTCGTCCGTACTCAAAAGTCTGTCCTGTTTCTTTGTATTCGTCGATGAGTGTCATCGTGGATGCATCCAACAGAGGTACAGATGAATAGGCAAACATTTCACCGACGATGAGTATCAGTAGCATAATTACAAAAACACCAAGAAGATCGTTCTCCTTAGACATGCCTCCATTTGAAAATTGTGTTGTGTCATTTATTGTTACGGGTGTCGAATTACCAAATGAATCGTTACAGTTTATTGATAGGTTTTGGCACTCCGCCATTTGATATTGGTAGGTACATGCCCTCATCATACCCTCGCAAAATAGACACCTTACATCTGGAGCAACACCACCACTGTTCCCCTTAAAGACAGATGAGGACTTTAACGGAAGCTTGGTGAACGAACATCCACGCATGTCCTCCAGATACACTGTCACAGTAGATCCGTGTCGCCTCTCAGTATTCGTAAAGTTGCAAGAGCTTTCCTCGACGGACTCCAAGTCAGAATACGATAGGTAGCTGATATTACAGGAATCCATGACTGCAATATGCGGGTGGTGGCGGAAGAAGCCGCCAAACACCACCTGTTTAATATCAGATGTAGAATTGGTCATGTTGGGTTTGGTATGTATTGAGTTCATGTGGCTGCTGCTTGCAGGTGAGAGAAAAGGTAGGAAGACGCTGCTCCCGTACACCAGCGCTGTTCCACAGAGGCACGCCAGAAGCATCACCTTGTGCCTGCTGAACCTGTCCGCCACCGTTCCGCACAGCGGTGTTGCCACCATGCCGATGAATGGTTCCAGAGCCCTGATCTTACCGATCTCCATAACATCCAGACCAAGATAAGACAAATAGACGGGGATGAAGGGGAACAAGCTCACATGACCTGAAGAAGAAACGGATATACATATACGACTTTAATAATAATTTATAAAAACTCAACTTTTAACAAAGATGATTTCAGTTTTTAATAAGCGACCAAAAGAGAGATATCGTAGTAATAGTCATACTTTCATTTCGAGCACTGTGTGCGCTAAAAATTAAAGGCTAAACTGCTCCTCTTTTTCATTGTTCAAATCTCTAGATTAGTCGCACTTTCATTCATTCATTGTTTATTCAGTTCTAAATTAAAGATCCTGGCAGCAGTATATTATTCAGATTTTGAGAATGCTTCTATTGTCATTTACAAACATTTTGGAATGACAGGAATTTCCGCATTAGTCCGTGTCTCCTATCGAATAAAACAGAACAACTTTTTTCCAATAAAGTACATGGAAAAGGCAATAACCGGAACACTTCTATTTATTCCTACGATTAAATAAAAGAAGAACTGGGAAATATGATATAACAGACACAAGAGATGAACTTAAAGGCAGTATCAGTACTCATGTGTAGTCGTGTAGAGTCATGTTCAGATTATGCCCGTACATTACTATTATGTTTATTGGCGTCGCCTGCATGTGTCTGGGAGGAGAAATTTGAACTGAATCACTATGACTTTGACCCTATATGTGCAGGTGGGCCACTATACCGGGGTTTTCCCCTACTCTTATATGAAAAGTGCAGTTGGTTTTTAACGTGCAAAGGTGTATTTGTGAATTGTGTTGTCTATTCCATTTAAGTAATAGAGAGAAATTAACATCCAGAATTTTAATCCAGAACTTGAATGGTTTCTCCTACATGGCGATTTCAGACTTGATTGAAGATCGAGCTATAACAAACAGAACATCTTACCTGAAAACAATAGAAAATATGCTGATTTTACAGCTAGGAAGATGCGGGTTCCATTCTTCTTCTGGTCCTTGGGATCTGTGAGAAGAAGAATGCGATAAAAGCAGGCAAATAGAAAAAAAAAAGAGATTTAGTGATGATAGGGTTTCCAATTAAAGATGTTAAATGTAGGCCTATTATAAATTTTGTAGTAGTGACTACAGAGACAGGCTGCCACAGATAGTAAGCACTCGCGTCACTTGAAAAGATGCTGGAAAGCAAATGCAACAACATCACCTCTCTCAATAAATATCAACAAATCAACAAAACTGAAGCAATATTCAAGAAGGAATTGTGAAAGTATTTTCGAGATAGAAGAGGAGCAGGGCGAAAAAACCCAGACCAACTCGTCCTTAACGTGACCAGGAGAATGGGGGTAGATTTGCACCCCAACCACATGGACCAGGGTCATCGTGTCGAGAAGGAGGAGGAGAAGAAAGAGAAGAAAGTAAATATAAAGAATACTGAAAAAGAAAAGTAAAAACACCGTGATGAAATTGCCAAACATTGTTCTTATATATCGTGTACGTCAAAAATTCATCCTATAAACCGACCGCTGACGGACGTTATTTTAACTGCATTGTCACTTTATATTCAGCTGTCAAGTGGTTGTATAACATTATATAGCCACTATATTATATTGTATCGGAACTGTCATATATAGTATTCTATTTGTATTTTTTTAGCTGCATTATCACTGTCATATTAATTGGTATAATAGTATACTGTCGTATGATAGTAATACTATTCAACTGCTTATCTCCAGGTAATGGATTCAAAGATTCCAGCGTACCTCATTGCACAATTTCCGTACAATGAAATGGTTATATTAAATCGCTGTATTATGGCTACTGGACTATATCATATTGTATTATACTGAATATTTACTGTTTGGGGCCGGAGGGGCGCTGAATTGTATCTCTTTACGCAGTTTCCGCGTTCATTCGGCTCCTGAAGAACGATATTTTATAGCTGTATCGTCACAAGGTCAAATCACTTTGTTGATACAATGCTACCTTTATACGAATTTTATTTTCCACTGCAAACATCATCTAGATCAAACAATAAAACAATACCGCGGACTCCTTGGATCACAAGATCCTAACTCAAATCGATTAATCGATGTTTTTTCTAAACACATGTATAATTCCAGTGGTACAGACAAAGATAAAACAAAACATACTACTTATCGCAATGTACTAACATTTGTGCTACGAAGGGTAAAAAGGGATTTTTTTTTTCCCATCTTGTTTAAATTCACAAAAAAGACATCAAGTCCACATGAAAAGTTATTAATAATGTTCTCAAAAAGGAAGAAAAGGGAGAAGAAAAAAAAAGATATTCACAAAATATTATTCACGAGGGAAAAGAAATAAAAGACCCCCCGGGTATCGCTAAAGCAATATATTCACTTTTTGTCAATTTTGGCCCAAATTTGGCTAATTGTATCCCTACTACAATAAATCTTTTCATTCATTTTTAACAAATCGAAACTCCCAATCCGGATCATTCAAGGAGAAATTGTAAGTATTGTTAGCAATTTGCTGGCCAAAAAGTTTCGGGTGTGTTCTTAAAAATAATATTAAACATGCAATTGTCTTGCCATTAACGCATATATTTAATTTGTCTTTGGAAAAGGGTCTTGTCCCTGACAAAATGAAAATTATTAAATGAATACTTGTATTTAAAAAAGGGAAAGAGTATGCGTTGGGTAACTTTTGTCCAATATCACTGTTAACTTCACTTTCCAAAATTCTTGGAAAATTGTATATTGTCGCATTAATGAGTTTCTCAACACTTGTAATATTTGACCACTTTTGACCAATGTTATTTCCACACTTCAGGGTTCGTCTGGTCTGTGTATCTTTAAAAAAAAATTGTTATATCGTTCTATGTTTTATGTCATCTTTTTAATTTTTCTTTTTTGCATATTCATATAAGCAAAGGTTTAAAGGTAAAGACCAGTTTTGGAAACGCATCCCTCTCAAAAAATGAAATGGAAGCTCTCATTACCAATCATGTGAAAGAATATGTTTTGACTAATACGTGATGATACAAATTTTTCCGGGAAACCGCCTACTAATTGATGTATTTGGTAAATTATTATATCTATTGGGACCAAATAGATATCGCGCACGTGGTCGCGTAGTCCCATATACATCTTTCTGTGTACAGTGCTTGTAACTTTACCAAGACTGGGCCAAATTTCTTATCATTTTGATGATTCCAGAACCTTGCAGTACACACCAATATACTTATATGCTAGATAATCAACCTTTTCTGATCGATTCCACAACGTTTCTTTCACAATGCAGTCGCATGACCAGAACTGGTCTTTATCTTTAAATATCCTTTCCTCTAGCGTTCGCGCACTTTCTACTTTTACCACAAAACTGTCTTGACGAGACTGCCCTTGGTCTTTTATGGTACCCTTGATTCGACGGATAATTATTTTGCATCTGCTCTATATATCTGTTTTTCAGATTGTACATGTACATACGTACGGGCATATTTTATTTTGCGAGCGACCCCGAGCGAAGCGAGCGAGCAAAAACAAAGAGACAATTTTGATATGGGGAAATTGTTATGTGAATCAAAACACACTATTAAAAATTTATGTATGCCGACACTTTGCTGCTGAATGCACGAATACAAAACTCATAAATCATATTCGCTCATCTCAATACACGAATATGAGGATATTCAGGCATCTCATTGCCCAAATATGGAGGCATTCAGGCACTTCGCTGCCTTAAATCATTTTGTTCTTAATTCTTGCGAGCGAGCGAAGCTAGCGAGGAAAAAAAAGTCAATTAAAAAAAAATGTTATTTCCTTATGAAAATACATAGAGGATTTTGATATTGTGTTTTACAAAAATTGACATTATTCCAAAATATAATATAACTGACTTTCTCGCGGCACCCCGTTTGAAAAAACGCTAATCTACACTAACCAAATTTCTAACTTCAACCTGGACCAAACATTACATGTATCTAACCATACCACTACAGTTAACTTCAAATCCAATGGCAACCCCAACCCTATCTTTGAAGAAATAAAGCCCGTAGCAATTGTTGCCGGAGGAAATTGTCGGGCCACCGGAATCTTACCTTCAGTGGGATCACCATCGCCGTCTCGGTCGTCTACGTCATCATCAGGCTTGCCCTCATCATGGACAGCATTTATTGTCTTATAATTCTCTCTGTCTTGACATCGTCTTTCATTTGCTGGTTGACGCAAAGGTTCGAGTTCGAGCACCACCGCTCTTTCAAGGTGGTCTAGTCGATGGTCGTCGTTATTCATTACGTCTTTGACCTTATGGTGATCGACGAAGAAGTGATGATCTAGGTTATCATCCGTATCGTAGCCTTGTGACGATGCTTCTGCCATGTCATCATCATCCTCTTCAACCTCTCCATCGGCTGTATCAGTGCTGGTAGCGCTGACATCGTCATCGACGTCATCATGCTTTCTGACACAATTGGCATCATGACCATCAGTATGATAATGACCATCCGGGTCATGCTTAAAAGTTTTCTCAAGCCGAATACCATCATATTCTTCTGGTGACGAATTGATTTCCTCTTTGTCGAAACGTGGCCCTTCGTTCACCGTATCACCATGCTCCTCAGGGGGTACATCCAAGCTTTCGACGTCCATTTCGTAACTAATCGCTTCCATGGACATGGGTACCGGTAGTGGTTCAGGGGCTGATGGGGGTAATGTAAAACAAAATTTGACTGCAAACGGTACTTAAAATGTGATGACCTTTCTTTCTTGTTGTTCTTGTTGTTGTTCTTGATATTGTTATTCTTCTTCGTTTTCTTCTCTCTCCTCCTCCTCCTTTTCTTCTTCTTCTTTTTCTTCTTATCCTCCCTTTCTTTTCACTTGTCAGAGAGATTAAGGACTTGTTGGAACTCTCATCACCTCCGGTGAGAAAATCGCTCCTAGATTCCCGATTGGCTATTCCTCACAACTCTATGTCAATCCTTAATAAGTTTCTCTTTCGATGCAACAGTGCATATGCCTACAGAGCAAGCAGTACGTATATATATGCTCTCTTTTCTTTGACACCTATTTGATCCATTTGTTACGTAGCTTTAGTTTTGAGAGAGCTAGAGCAAAGTTGGAAATCCACGCAAGTCTGATACAATAAACATGGCACCTTGATACCTCCTGGAAACCTTGTCAGCACACGATCAGTGATAATGTTTGAACAAAGAGTTGACACAAAACAGTCTATTTGTTTCCAAAATGTCGGGTTTTTCTTCAATGCTTTCATATTATATTCGCAATGCGAACCCACAGTGACTACCGTATGTACAAACACGATATTATGATAAGATCTGTATTAAATTGTGTTGTAGGAGTATTTCTAACAAACTAGTGTGAATAGAGAAAGAAAGCATTGTCAGGATCGACGCACATGCCTCAATATGTATTTGGAATGCTGTATAATTTTTATTCCGCTTATGATGATTCAGTCATGCATCAACGTGACTCTGCGCTCCATTGGAATTTGAAAAGAATCAACTGTTCGTATTTTGTGTGAGAAAAGGGTAGTTCTAATTCGGGGGTAGGAAAATCATTTTAGAGTCACAAATAGTGTCAAGTGGCCTTTTTCGGTACAACCCCGGAAACCCTGCAAAAACAATATAAAACACCTTCCCTTCTTTTGTCTGCACTTCAACTTCGATTGAATCTTTTAAGAACGACTTTAAGACACGCCTCTTCAATAACTAAATGTTTAAATTGTATTTCTTTTCCTTATACATGTATGTTGTTGCTTGTCTTTGGCATTAATTAGTCATGTAAAGCGCATTGAGCAATCCTTTATTGGCCTTTGCGCTATACAAAAAAGTAATTGTATGTATGTATGTACCTCAAGACAATGTAGTATCACGTATTATCTAAAAAACAGTAGTGAAAACAATGATTCTGGTAATAACATCTTTGAACTCAAAGCCTACAGGGCATTAGTCATTTGCTCAAGTAACCTTGGTCCGCTCCTGATTACCCTTGCATAAACAACATCAAAACATACAATGGCATGCCAATGTTTCTCTATTACTGGACATCGTTCACGAAACCGTCAAAAGTACAAGTTCACATCCCATTGAAACGCGTGTTAATTACAATACATGCGTTCCAATATGAAGTCGGTGAACTTATACTTTTGACGGTTTCGTGAAACGTTGCCCAGTTCTCTAACTCCAAACAATTAGCCAAAGCCGTCCCATGTCTGAACTTGAGATACTATAATAAACAAAATCCCTAATAATCAAATATCTTATGACATATTTGATAAAGGAACGTGCATCCATTATGCCTTAAATTAATTGACACTATATAACAGTAAAATATCAATATACAAATTCATTGATGAATACATAAGCCTCCTTGAATAGTCTATGATTCTGTTCAGTAAGCATTACTAATAATATATCAATGTTGAATACTATTCCTTAATACATCCAATATGACTATACAGAAATATTCTCAGACATTGGATTACGTAATATATGTCATTGCAAAGGTGATGGACAAGACTAATGGAAATGCCTAAGGTTGATTGTATTTACGATCATGTTAATGGTATACCAGCATAATTGGCCCTTTTCTTCTCTTTCTCTCATTCCCCGCCCCCTCTCTATTTCTCCCCCCTCTCTCTCTCTCTCTCTCTCTCTCTCTCTCTTTCTCTCGCCCCTCTCTCTGTATCACTCGTTAAAGTGACGCCGGTGTACTCCTATTATATATCACTTAAATTGAAATTGATCTGGGACAGCATAATTATAATTCATAGTCATATGACGCAGCACAGTCCGTATTGTTTTATAATTTTAATTGTACCCGCGACTTTCCTCCTGATGTTATTATCACTACTTTATACAAGTGACTAGAAGATAACACGGTATATAAAAGGCAGGTTTACCGCTGAAAGAATAGAGGTGAGTAATATTCTGATATTACCACTACTCTATACAAGTGCCTAGAAGATAACAACGTATATTTATAAGTTGGTTTACCGCTGAAAGAATAGAGGTGAGTAATATTCTGATATTACCACTACTTTATACAAGTGACGAGAAGATAACAACGTATATTAGAAGCTGGTTTACTGCTGAAAGAATAGAGGTGAATAATATTCTGATATTACCACTACTCTATACAAGTGCCTAGAAGATAACAACATACATTAGAAGTTGGTTTAGTTGGGATGATGGCTGAGAATGGCTGCGAGGGTGCGGGGGAGGATGTATAGGAGTGGTGTTTTCCCCTCCAAGAGTTTTTAAAATTGGATGAACTGAACAATAACGTTATAACGCATTGTAGAAATATGATTTAAATGTTGTTTTGATTACCATTTAAAATTATGAAAAGTGGGAGATGCAAACAGAATTCAATCACCGACACATATTATGACACCATGATTTATATTTTCGAAGAAGAAATTAACTGAGCGGTTACTATTTAAAGGGGGTGGGGGCTTGGGGCTCATGCCCTATTTTTCTCCTTGATTATGAATGAATTTAAGCGAGGATTAAAGTACCCGAGCTCCCCCACGCAAACAAAAATCTTTTAGAGCTGCTCCTGGAATTGTGTTGGGAATCTCCGGAATTTCGTCTCCTTCCTCATTAATACATATTTCATGATATGTCCATTTTGAGTTTGCCGTGAAGGAAATAGATGTTTAATGAACTGAATTGAATTGGAATGCTCGTAGTGGGTATTTTTCACAGAAAATAGGGAACTGGCTTTCAGGTGTATTCCGGAAATCTTCCAATCACACAGAAAATGTAACAAAAATTCGCATTTAAAGATCCCCCCCCCTTTCTTTCGCGTGTTTGCGCCCAACCCCTTTAGGTCTCGCCCGGGGCAGACGCCCTATTTGCCCCCCCCCCCCGATACCCCGTTGGGGTCATGCTCCCTGTTTATCTAGATCCAGAATAGAGGAGGAAGAATTTAAATAAATATGCTTGAAATGAAAATTGGAAATGGATTCGTTGTCCTTTTTACCAAAACAAACAATTATATATTTGACTGCTTACCCAAAACGTACCTAACAGAAACCTGAGGTTTTTCAACAATTCTCTCATTACTATCCCTCAAAGAAATAAAAAGTTCTATTGGTCATTCTCTTTTCAGGTCGCAACGGTAGAGCTTTGGAATGAATAGCCATAGTATATTTTAAAAACTGTGATACTGCTGGACAACTTTAAACCACGTCTTGAAACATTTATCTTTAGAAACAATTTCAAATGTTAACTGATGACTTATGGAAGTATTCTGAGGGTATCTCACTCTTTTCTATTCTTTTCCTTTTCTTTCCTTTTCTTTTTTTTCTTTATAAGTAGTATATGTTATTATTATATGGTTTCACTATTTGCGTAGTAATATAATAGCATATGGCGATATTTTAAAAATGATGTTATTGCTATTTTTCCTTGCACCATATAGATTTCTCCTGTTACCATCAGGTTATACGCAGTCTCTAAAGAGACCAACATGGACACTGAAGGTATTGAAGCTACTTATTTGCATTTAAATAATTCTATCTTAGATTAAAACGCATTTAAAAGTAACCCTTTTTCGTATCACCCGCTAACATGCATAATATAGTCATGTGGTTAAAGGTATCACGGGTAGTTTTTTTCTCTCGAGGTTTTGGTTCTATTACAATATGCTTCTATTGTGTTCCGTTTTTATAGCGATATTAATCTTGCCGACTGCAATGTAATATGTCAGTTTCATTTGATACAATTTGCCTTTGTTTTGTTGGGATCGTCTTTCCATTCAGCATGCTTCTATTTTGATTTATTTTGTTTGTTTGTTCGTTTTTTGTTTCTGAAGATAATCGTAATATGTCAGGTTCATATTTCAATAAATTATTTGAATTTGAATTGTATTTTCGGTAGGTTTTGCTTTGGGGATGATAGGCCGACCCTGCTACTCTACACCAATGCAAGATTTTCCTATGCCTTTTGTACACACTGCCTCGCATTGAACTATGAGGACTCTCAAGGTTGGGGTGGGGTGGAGGGAGGGGGCTGGGGGGAGTGGATAACTGTTCTATGTACAATTTCGCTCAGTATATCCTCAGCTGATCCTTCTGTGGGAGGGGAAGGGAAAAATCACCGTAATTCCCCTTGTTCAGTGTTATTCTCCTCCCCCCTCCCAACATAGATCATTGTTTTAGGAGATGACAAGATTTTGTTGGGGGAAGGGGAGGGGAGGGCGTGGAGGGGAGGGGAGGAGGGGAGGGGAGGGGAGGGGGAGGGGAGGGGGGTAATACCACACAATCATGCCCCCTGTCACCATGGTGCCGCCATGGGGTAAGGGATGCATTACACCATCACTGGTTGATCTTCAAGGCTGTAATATTCTGTGGCGTATTAAAATTAAAACTAATTTTATTTATCAACATTGAAATCCCCAATTCGGGATTATTTTCAATACACAAGTACATACAGAAACAGATTCATATACATATATTTATCGAAATAGATTACAGAGTATTCATTGGAAATACATCAATTATACATATACTCAATAAACTTATTAACAATTTAAAAGCAAATGTAACACGGTCAAGTGATAAATACTGATGTTATAGGTTGCGTGATACTTCTGACCCTCCTTATTAAAAAACAAAACAATTCCGCTACAGAAAAAGGCAATCTCTCGGACGTCGTCAAAGATATGTGTTACAATATGGACGGCATGATCATGCCCAAGTTAACGGCTGCGAGATACCTGCTCGACATCAAACACCATTTCGAAGTTCGACCCGACGACGTATTCCTCATTACATATCCGAAGTCAGGTAATTAAAACACAGTGGCGTATATGTGGTCCTTGGCGTAGGGGAGGGGGGGCATCCAAGCCAATGATTCGGTTATCCAGTTCAAAATTTATTAATTTAATCCAAACAAATACGATCATTCCTATATTTTAACAAAGAATGATACTTTAGTCACACCGACAAGATCAACACCAGGGGAGTGTTTCACAAAGACTAAGATCGACTTAAACTTGGACTTAACTATGGCAGGCTGTTCATGCCACTGTTTGCTCTCAGCATTTACTGGCATTAGTCTCTCAAGGGACGTACAAATCGTGTTCATAAATCTACAGAATTTACATTTTTGATAATTCATTATTGCAGGAAAAAATATTATCTAGAGATCATAATGGTGATAGCAACCAGTGGCATGAATGTGGCCTGCCATAGTTAAGTCCAACTTAATGTCGATCTTAGTCTTTGTGAAACACCTCCCAGACCAACAACAGACTGAACGAAAATTGTACATTACGTCTATGGCCAGTAATCGGTCGAATTAGATTCTGTCTGAAGTCGGTTTGGCGGTTTGACTGAGGTATAACAAAATTCAAAATCATTGTGTAAACGAGATATTTGAGTGCAAATGTCAAAATTACAATATACAGAAATAGCACAAAAATATACATACTAATTCTAACACATAAAACAGATTCGATAATATATTACAATTCCAGTAGGCCTAATCCTTTTTACAATCTAAATTTTTCGGCCAGGAAAAAAAAAGAAGAAGATAACAGTTGTAATTTGATATAAATAAAATTATTCATACATAGAAAGAAATTCGAATTCAAATTATGATATATAATAATAATAATGGTTTATTTACTCAAAACTATGCATCGCAGCCCAGGGACTGAATTTTACAATATTTTTAAAGTATTTACATGAAGATGAACCATTATAATTTTATGCCCTAATTTGTGTGTGTGTGTGTGTGGGGGGGGGGGAGTATTTTCACTTTGTTTATAGGCATTTAAAAATTTCAATTCTATCCCTCTAAAACAAATTGTTTGCCTTTAACATTTATTGACTAGGCACGACATGGATGCAACAAATTGTGAGTCTGATCATGGCGAACGGTGACGTCACGACGGTCAATGAGAAACATGTGTTTCAGAGGGCTGCCTTCCTTGAAATCTCGCAAACGATGGATTTAGAAAGAGTAAGGTCGTCATTAACTTCATGTGATCATCATCGTCGCCGTTGTGGTTGTCGTCCCAATGCATAATACTATCATCATCATCATCATCATCATCATTATAATCTCATCATTATCATCATAAACGCATCATCACAACCTTCCTCCTCATTATCATCATCATCATCATTATCATCATAAACTCATCATCACAACCCTCCTCCTCCTCCCTTTTCTCCTCCTACTCCTCATTATCATTGTCATCTGATCATCACCATCATCTTCATCATCTTAATCATGATCATGATATCATTATCATAAATCATCATCATCGATCGTCATCATCGTTATCATAAATCATCATCACCAAAGGCATAATCGTTACCATCACCACGATCAACATCATATTCATCATCTTCATTATCATCATCATCATCATCATCATCATCATCATCATCACAATCATCACCACCATCACCATCATCATCATCATAATCATTTATTTTCAGTTCTCCATTTTCTATCTTCATCCTCTTCCTCATGAGATCGTCAACATTATTAGGATCAGTGGGGGTCGGTGGGGGATGAAAGGGATCACTACTTGTCATCCTTATCACAAACACAATTATTTAATCACCACCACCATCATCATCTATATTATGATCATCGACGTAATTTTCATCTTCATATGTTCTAGATCATCCTTGTCAACGTGATCATTTATTTTCGTCGTAAAGTTCATAGTTTTCATGGTCATCCTCATTCCTCATCATATTCCTACCATCATTACCGTCGATCATCATCACCGTCATCCTGTTCCTGCTCCTGCTCCTGTTTTTATCGTTTTCACTTTTGGAGATATAGTCTCCCTATCATCATAATAATGTGATTATTTCTGTGCGGCCTTCTTCTTCTTCTTCAGATAGACGAGGATAAGGGAACCTACGAAATCGCAGCCAAGATGGCTTCACCCAGGATTCTCAAGACCCACCTCCCCGCACGGTTCTGCCCAACACAACTAGTTGACAAAAAACCAAAGGTAACCCCAATGTTGTTGGATACGTATCCGCTCTGGGCAGCGTTTCACGAAACGAAACCGCGGACAACCCATTAAAATGCAAGTACAAATTTAGCACGTGTTTCAATGTGACGTTGGTGAAACGCTGCCCAGTTGAAAAAAAATGTAAACCCGAATGTTTCTCGTAGTGATTAAACCTAGGTGCCGTTGCTCGAAGGGGAGGGGGTTGGCAGAGAGAGAGAGAGAGAGAGAAGAAAGGGGGATTAAGGGAAAGAGAGGGGAAGAGAGAGGTGATGGGAGAGAAGGGAGAAAAAGGGAGGGAGAGAGAGAGAGAGAGAGAGAGAGAGAGAGAGAGCGCGAGAGATGGAGAGAGAGAGAGAGAGAGGGGGCGGCGATGAAATTGCGGTGTGCAATGCTGCTGTGCGGATTTTGTCAGCTATTTTTATATTTTTATATTTTTATAGAAGAGTCCCCCGAAAACTCAAATAGGCCTATGTGGATTAGGGTAAAGAATGGTCGTCATATTTTCAATTACAGATAAAGGTAATTTGTACCGAAATTATAAAACCCATCGAGACGAATACTGGATAAGTGCTCATGAAAGTTATGTAATTATTATTGATTTATGCACCTTCGGTACATTCTATGGAACACAGGTGGAAGTATTATATGTTATCATGAAGCCACATCCATGACTTTGGCAGTGATTATTCTAAAATGCACAATCTCTCTCTCTCTCTCTCTCTCTCTCTCTCTCCTCCTCCTCCCCTGTTCTATCTCCCTTTTACCCGCTCTCTCTCTCTGTGTTGAAAGCACCCTTCCTCTACCTCCCGCCCTTACCCCCTCTCTCTCTCTCTCTCTCTCTCTGTCTGTCTGTCTGTCTGTCTCTCTCTCTCTTTATCTCTCGATCCCTTCTATCATCCCTTCTCTCTCCCTCTATCGCGTTCTCCTTTCCAGATCATTTATTTAGCACGAAACCCAAAGGATGCTGCTGTCTCCTTTTATCACTTCTGCAGTTTCTCGCCGCACCAACCAAGTTACCCCACCTGGGACCAATTCTTCGAAGACTTTTATCACGGAAATGGTGAGTAGGCCTATAACGGGGACGAATTACGACTTCGAAATATTAACAAAAAACTAAAACAATAAAAGGAGGGGGTACATTTCTGACCGTAGAAAAAGGGTGTAGAAGATTTTTTTCTGGAGGGGAGGGGGGGGGGGGTTCTTTAGAGCCTAAAATTTGAAAAGTGGGTTCATTTTTGTTGATTTGGATGGGGCGGGCGGTTGGCCCGTTATTGTGTCCCTATCCCAAATCTATGAGCGCATATACAGTCAATGATATCATTTGAACATTTTCAAATGGGGAAGGGGTGGGTTGGAGAAAAAAAAATTAGGTACAAGGTTACAATTTAATTCTCACAATAGAATTGCAACAAGAAGCAAATTAGTGCTATTGCCACGAGAAAATTTCTTTCAGTATCGTGATCTAGTTACTTTTCATAGGGTTAAAGATACTATATTATTATATAGTATTATATAGTATTATATGTCCCTTTTGCAGCCAACATCAAATTCTGTAGAACTTTGCAGGAATTATGAATATGTCATGTATGTCCTATCTGTGAAATTTAAACGTTAGCAGTGTCCTAATATTCAAATTATGCAAGGAAACCTGTTTACTTGCTAGACTTCACTGTCAGACACTATTGAGTGACTGACTGGCTTTTTTTCATCTTTGGTAATAACATACATAAAATGAGCTGTAAAGGGTACATGAGCATTTGTCTACATCAATAACCCACTTTTGTAATGGCCAAAATTAAACTGATTGAATCTTTGCGCAGCATAAAACGTACGACCATTCGGTACAATGGTCTGAAAAATCAAACTATTACTTACTGGCTCTATAGCTCCTAAGTCGATTCGACAACTAATTTTAGGGAAGTTCTAAATTTGTATCGTCTTTCAAATGCCGTTGGAATTTAACCTTTTCATTTTTGGCCTGCAAATGGGACATAGTACCTTTAATGAAATCGACGCCCCGTTTCAAGGACACCTTGAAGAGGCAGCTGAAGCTATCTAAGATCTCCCCTGACTCACATGAGAAAGCATAGAATGGAGGCGACTTGTTGCTACAGCAGACAATTTATACGACAGAAACAGAGCGCCGTCAAGCTGCATGCTGAGAGCAAGAGAACTGCCAAAGTATGGTTCAGAAATTTTGTGTCCTAAATGTATTGACACACCTCATGCTTGCAATATGTGTGGCTTCCGCAGGACCAGCAAATTTGGACTGTGGAGTCATGCAAGAAACACTTAAAGGTTTTATCATGTCGCCATCGTTAACGATGGATTGCCAATGAATGAATGATTATTACTGTTGTTATTATTATGATATTTTGTATTATTATTATTGTTATTATATAATTATTATACTATCATACATGGGTGTCGATCACGGGGGGGGGGGGGATGGGGATATATCCCCCAATATTTCAGGTGGGGTGGCCTGTACAATCATCCCCAATAATTCACCATAAAAAAAAAAATGAAGAGAAAATTAATGATGAGAGCCCGATGAGAGTAGTTAATGGTTATTACTCGCAAGATGACCATCAATATACACATTTTGCTATCTCATTTTCATAATACATACATATATAAATAGAAAACGAAGTAAATGAGACAACCGTATATGAGACAAGAATAAATTGAATTCTCGCTCATACGGCTTCATCAGGAATTGATGAATTTATTCAATTTATTCAATCAACAGCATCATAGAAATGCAGTGCGCCAAATGCAAAGCCGCAGCGTTAAAAAGCAACGAGCTAAATGTTAAGCGCGAAGCGCAAAAGTGCAAAAAGAAGTAGAGAGTGGGAGAGAGAGATAATGAGAGACAGAGAGGATAATAACCCAGGTAGCAAGCCCATGTGGGACCCACATGGGTCCCATATTCTCTGAAACATGGGCCCCATATGGAAAACCATCTGGGGCCCTAAGGCATCTGCACCCAAGAAGCATATGGGACCCATATGGGTAAACCCATATAAGACAGATGGGACCCAGATGGGACCCATACCAAACTGGGCCCAAATGGGTATGCCCAGCTTAATCCCATCTGGTACCCATATTGGTTAACCCAGATATATCCCATGTGGGTTAACCCAGATTTTCCCCATGTGTTACCCATATGGGCATATTCATATTCTACCCATATGTGTACGCCCAGCTCATTCCCATCTGGGACCCATAAGGGCTGGCCCAGATAGATCCCATATGGGTTACTAAATATTGGCCCCATATGGGATACATATATGGGTTCCATTTAATAGCCCAGATGGCACAAGTGACCCAGATCATCCCCATATGGGCCCCATATGGGCTTGCTACCTGGGAAAAAGGGAAAAGGGGAAGAAACGGGCAGAAGAAAAAAGGAAGGGGAAGAAAGGACAAGAGAAAGAGGGACATATATATTCCAGCATTTCCTTCAGGGAACTGATGTGAATGGGCGATGAAAAAGAGGTTGACTTTAAAGTAACCTACAATGAAATATTGCTCATGTTTATTTCTTACAATGTCAAAATTACTTTACGGGATCCCCCTCCCTAAAAAGCTTAGGCATGGGTGATGGTAGGTATGAGGTTAATGCATGATCAGGAATTAGTTGAGTGGATGGAAAAGAAGTGAGAAATAAGCTGAAGAGAAAGACGGTTTTGTCCAAATGGCAGCATGTAGGAGACGAAACTTTCAGTTTGTTCCCTGATTCATACTCAGTATCTATTTTGTTTTATTGATTTCATCCATTTCTTTGTTTATTTATATCTCTACATGTAAAACATTTGAAGAGCTATTTTCCGAAAGGAGCAAAATCTTTTGATAGCAAATGGAGATAATGATATACATTTTCCTCTATTTACCTTGAACAAAATTATTAACCTAAATTACGAGAGAAATTATGAACACATGCATCTTTTAATAACAATTTTCCATAGACACCTGAACAAAATCGGGTAAACAAAGAGTTCTTTCTTAAGTTACACACATGGATCTAGTGCCTCTTGAAAATAAGCTCTTTGTATGTACATAAACAAGCAATACAACAGAATACTCCAGTTCGATATTTTGGAGAAAGATTATTATGTCACAACTTATTTTTGTTTTATTGAAAAGCTGATGTAGGCCTATGTATTGTATTCAAACGTAACAGGCATAAGATAGTTAAGGTGTTTTTGAAGGTTAGAATGTTATTAAGTTTGAAGTTTTGTTTATAACACCCTTCCAATAATAATGCACCTTCTAAGACTGGTTATAGTTTTTGAGAAAAAAATAGTGCTCTGGTCAGGGCCTTAGGGAATATTATGCTTATATTTTAGAGCGTATCTGGTATGATAAGTATATCTGGGTGAAGAAGGAGATAATGGAAGTTTGTTGTTTGGTAGTTGGAACGTAAGTTTTATATTATGTTTTTAAGAAACAGACAGTTTGTATGAGATCAGGAGTGGAAATTTTCTGTCATTTTGAGAACCAAATTTTGCATCAGTGATATTCTGTTTCATTGAATTGAGTTTCCGCAGAGAGGATTCAGTTGGTTTAATTAAAGAAGGAAGAGAGTCAAATGAAGAACCAAAAGCAATATGTTTTTCATTTACTAATGAGAACTATGTTTTTTGAGATCTCCTTACACAGAATATTGGAATGGGTTTTCACGATGAATGTTGTTTGGAGACATCAATATTCATAAAATGTATGTTTCTATCACCAGGAAATAAAGAATTTTCTGTCTACATGAACCTTTCCTGGTTGCTTATTAATGCATTTGCCCACTGGTAACATAATACTTTCACAAGTTGATATCCCTCACCATTGGATTTTTTGGGTAATGTCTAAATTTCGTTTAAAAATAGATGATATCAGTCTGGTAGGCCTACACTGCAGGCAAGAGTCAGGACTAACATTTAGCATGTTATTAATTTTATTACCACTCTTATATTCTCTGAAATGTTATCTTTATTGAGGGTGACTTGAAAAAGTTAATAACTTGGAAGGGAGGGAGGGTGCAACCTGCCACACGCTTCTACCTCTTGGTTGCTTTGATCCATTGCCGAAAATATTTTGGCACCTATCATCCCCCAACCACGGATACAAATCGACACCCCTGCTATCATCATATTCATTGTCATTATTACTATCATTGTTGCTGTTGTTGTTGTTTATTTACAGCTCCAAGAGGCTGCTGGTTTGAGAACGTCCTATATTGGTGGAACATGAGACATGAAGACAATGTCCTATTCATCACATATGAAGAAATGAAAATGGTAATCACTATAGTTTTAGAATGACGTTTCGTTTGAATTTTTGCTCTTTTTTAGTTTCTGTCTATCCTCCAGTATCTCATCAACTTCACTCTTCTTTCCCATCTTCTTTCTTTTCTCCTGTTCTTTTTAGTAAGTTCTTCTCCTTTTAATTTTCTTTTTTCTTCAGGCTACTCTCTCTTTCTACATTTTCTTGTATTGATGTTCTTCTCTTCCTTCCTCTTCTCTTCATCTTCGTCTCTCTCTTTCTTTACTTTACTTTACTTTACTTTAGTACACGATGTTCGGTGGGTCGGAATGACCGCATGCGTGTTACCAAAATGTCCGGTAAGGGGTACTTTTCACGCACCAAAGTCCGGCTCGTACATACACAAAATTGACTTTACACACCGGACTTAGGGGTGTTTTGGAACACGCATATGCGTACCCTAAATAACACTGAGTGGGGGGCGGGACGATGTTGTAGGTCTACGCCTGTTCATCGATCCAGGATTCTTCCATGGTAACTGCTATTTGTGGGGGGAGGAGATTGTGTGCTTTCATGATACAACAGGCAACACCTAGACCGGCTCAATTGTCTTCTTCTTTTTCTTTTTCTACCACTTCTTCTTCTGCCTGCTCCTGCTCTCATTTTGTTCTCCTTTCCTCCTTGTTTTAATCCTCGATCTCCGATCCAAAGAAACAAACAACAAAAATAATCATCAAGCATAATTGGAATGAACCGCTCAAAACATTAGGAAAGCCTATCTCTCACAATGATTATATGAACTGTCAAACTCTGTCTTTATTATCTAAACATCTCCATAGATGTATATTGAAAGTGTTTACATTTCTGGGAAGTACAATACATCTCTCTAAAAAATGATGATTTTTTTTTCTTCTTCAGATCCCGTCGTCATCATTGAAAGAATCTGATTTGTCTGTTTTGTTTTTTTTTTTTTTTTTTTTTTTTTTTGGGAATACGTTTTATCTCTCACAATTCATTCACTTTTAAATTTCCTTTCATCATCAAAGGATATCCGTAGCTGTGTAATGAGGGTGTGCAAATTTCTAGGCAAAGAATTCCATTATGACGTCATAGATGACATCATCAATCACTCATCATTCGAAGCTATGAAGAAGAACCCAGCATCCAATCCAGACTCGTTAGAAGCCTTCAAACATTCTGTCAGTCAAAAGAAATCTTTCCTCAGAAAAGGTAACTGTCTTGCATGTGAATTCATACAGTACTTAAACAACAACAACAACAATAATAATAATAATAATCATAATTATGATAATAATATTATACAGTAGGCTTGCGGGTGCACCATGTGAGAGAGAGGGAGGATTGAGGAGTTCTGTGATATTATGGGTTTGGTAATATTTGAATTTACTTGAGTTTGAAACACACAAGCAGATTAGAGAATATTCAGAATTTCCATTTACAACATAGGACAGAACATGCTTAATAGAACATGTTTTCTACACTACTTAAGATGATATGACTTTCCTACTTTTAATTGGACATTGCTCAAACTTTCACTAAATTTGTTTCTCTCACTTTTCTGCTTTTATTACATGTAAAACCAACTCAATATCAGGGTGGACTTTCCCTTTTTGAATAAGTGTATTTTTATGATATTACAATTATATAGTTGAAATATTTTCTGTTGCAATAAGTGGGGGTCATTTTTATAACAATGACTGTATTATTCCCTTATTTTCTTGCATAATTAGGTGAGGTAGGAGACTGGAAGTCATACTTCACTGTGTCACAGAATGAGAGATTTGATGAACTCTACAAGAAGAAAACAATGGGCTTGGGATTAGAACTTGTGTTTGAATAGCACATGTACATGCATGGAGGTCATCAAATGAAATGTGCAGATGTGTGCGTGTGTGTGTGTGTGGGAGGGGGCTCGTCTGAGGTAGGTGTGTGAGGGTTCATGAATTTATCTATTTGCTGGAAGAAAATGAGCTTTTAACAATGTACACGTATTAAAATGAAGGTCATCTAATTGTGTATGTATTAATTTATGTCGTTATAATGTAGTGAATGTAGTAGATCTTGTTGAAACTTTCTTTCTCTCTCTCATTTTGTTATCGCATCAGCTCTCTCTCTCACTCGTTCATCGCTCTCTCCTTTCTCTCCTTCTCTCATGCGCTCATCGTTCCCTCTCTTTCTTTCTCTCTTCTTCCTCCTTCAGTGTTGCATAACATCCCTAGGACGATTCATCTTATAATGTACTGAATTGAACAATGTTATGCTTTCAAATTGTTAAGATTAATGTATATTTTTGTAAACTCAAATGCGATGTTACTGCTATTTTATTGTGAATCGATATGCAGCTTTCGGGCTGCTATGTTTCGTTTTTAAGAAACCATTCAATTCAATCAATGTGTGTGTGTGGGGATGGGGGAGGGGGAGGGGGCTGGTCTGAGGGTAGGTGTGTGACTTATCTCTTTTGATAAGTGCCCCCTTCACCTCTGATAATTGCCCTATTCAAATCTGAGAAGTGCCCCTTCTCCTTTTCATAATTACCCCCTTTTTGAATAGGATAAGCGCACCTTATATTTTCAAATGTGCCACTTTTCCTAGATATCAGTGCCCCCATTTAAAAAAAAAGAGACCCTTCCCCTTCTCATAAATGCCCCTTTTCATCTCTGGTAAATGACCCTTTTCAGGTTCGAGAAGTTACACCTTTTCACTAATAAATGCCCCTTTTATTTTGACACGTGCCCCTTTTCCTTTCGAATACATGCTCTTTTTCCTTCTTATAAGTGCCCCTTCTCCTTCTCATAATTATCCCTTTTCATTTCAGATAAGTGCCCCATTTATTTTAACATGTGCCTCTTTTTCTTTTTAATAAGAGCCCCTTCCCCCTTCTCATAAAAGGCCCCCTTTCACCTCCGATAAATGCCCCTATTAAAATCTGATTAGTGCCCCTGTTCTCTCAACTAATGCACATTATCCTTTATTGTAATTGCCACTTTTTCATTCTCATAAGTGCCCCTTTTCATATCTGGTCAGTGCCCCCTCATCTGATATTTTCCCTTTTAACAAACATACGTGCTTCTTTTCCTTTCTCACAAGGGACATATCCCCTTTTCATTAATGCCCCTTTTCACCCCTTATAAATTCCCCTATCAAAATCTGATCGGTGCCCCTTTTCCATTGACAAATGGCCGTTTCTCATTCTCATGAGTGCCCTTTTTTCATCCCTGGTAGTGCCTGTTTTTGTAGGTGTAAGAAGTGCCCCATTTTCACCTCTGAAAAATACCCTTTGTACTTTCACACGTGCTCCTTTACTTTTCTAATAAGTATCTTATCCCTTTCGACAAGTCTTCCCTTTTCCTGTCATCATTAAACGCGCCCCTTATTTCAAGCGACTAAGAGCAATTTCCCCCAAAGCTAGCTCGCTACACTCGCTCGCATTTATAGATGATATAATTATGTTATTTATCAAAGGTCTTTTCAGTTTTCCGTTATGAGAATGTGCTTATAACCCCATCAAGATTGTTTTTTTTCCTCCTCTTTATAAGATGTAATATTTTGCACTGCGACCTCACAAATCTTTCCTCGCTCGCTTTGCTCGCTCGCAAATTAATTTTCAGACCATCACACCCAACTGCAAAGTATGGTGATTAAGCAATATCTTGTATGGTGTATAAAGAGAAACAAATAACCAAATCATCCCTTATAATGTAATCACAATGTAGGGGTACATGTATATATCAATGTCTAAAAAAATGTATATTTTCGCTTTGAAATTTCCCATTGTAGGTGCCACTTTTTTTCTCCAAAAAGTACCCTTTTTTATTGGTGCCCCCCCCCACTTTGGAAGTCGCCCCGCCGCCCCTGTATGTACACGTGTATGAACTGGTAAAAACCCTACATTGACTGGGCAAAATGTAGTTTGCAACTTAATTTCATCCTAAATTTGTAACAGAATCCATTTGTATAGTTCCTACTTCAGTTATGGCGAATATATGCCGTGGCTGAGTGGTTTAAGGTGCTTGACTGAAGATGCGAAGGTCGAGGGTTCAAATCCCGACACGGCACTAATATCCATTGGCAAGATATTAACCTGCACTTGCTACTCTCCACCCAGGTGATAAATGGGTACCCGGTAGGATGCGACCGTCATTGTTGGTCAAACAGTTTTTGAGCATGAAGTAATGCCTGGCTGGAATGCTCCCCAGGGAGTGGAGATTGTGCACACAGTGTGTGCAGGCAAGCACTGAATCCAGTGACCGGGGTAATAGTATATCTGTAGAGCGCTTAGAGACATTGTATTAAGCGCTATATAAAAGCTGAATATTATTGAATATATGTATTATCTTGTTCTATTCCTTTCATATCATTAGTATCTAGCTTTTTATTGAATATTTAAGTAAAAGAAATTGACAAATAAATTGTGCATAGTTTACAGTGCAATAAACCTCAAGTGTGGCCCATACTCTAATGGCTCACTCAGATATGATGCGGAAAACCGCGGCAGCTTTCTAATACGTGTAAATAAATGACAACTGCGTGCGACAAAGGTCCTGCGCATCTTCACTGGGTTCTGTGTTATGAGATACAGAAATTTGATGTGTATTACACTTTACATCATCCTAAAAAAACGGTTCTGCCGCATCATGTCTGATAGTCCAGATTCTGTCAGTTTTTTATTTTTTATTCTTCAATCACACACATCCCACACACAGCGCGGTGTCTCCACTCATCGCCCGATCCCCCAAGACAACCGTTGAAAAGAACAATACAGTATGAGAGGCAAGGACTCCTGTCAACAGTTCAGCGTTGAAGGTGTGTTATTTTCTGAGCTGACTGGGCGGGCGACACAGAAACAATCCAGACTGTGGACTACATGTCTGAATGAGGCCTAACACACGATACATGTAATGTATTCAAAAGAAGACTTGGAACATTCTTTCATCCTGATTTATTTACATGTAAAAGACATGTATTCATCATAATTATTTACAGTGATTCAGTGATACAGTGCTGACGACTACTGTCAAACCAGTCTTAGTGACCACCTGTCTATAAAGGCAACCTGTCTATAGTAGCCATGCATTTCGTGTCCTTTAGGAGCGAAATGCGTGTTGAAGAATCTGTCTAGAAAGACACCTGTCTATAGTGACCACTTTCCGTTTCACTTTGGTGGGCTTAATAGACAGGTTTGACTGTATATAACACAAATTGGTTCAAAAGAAGAAATGCATTTGTCAAGCTTGATAACTATTTTGAGCGATCCACAGGGAATGACTAAAACATTTAAAGAAGCCCATCCTTATATCAAATATATTTACATAAAGCAGAATAATTAGAGAATTGATCTAGTGAAAATTGAGAAAGATCGTTTAAAAACACAAATATGTCTACAACACGGATGGAAATAAGCTTGCAAATATAATCAAGGAGTTGCAAAGTTGTGAAGTGATCTTTACTATTACTTCAATTAATATGTGAATCATAATTAAACAGATTTTTTTCAAATTTTCACAGACAACTTCCTCTTCTTTCCTTTTTCATTTCAATTCTTATCAGGATGGATTTGTCCTTTCATCATCATTCAATAAGTAACACAATATTTAAAGATAAAATTTGCATTACTATCTTCATAATAAATCAATGGCTGTCAAAAATCATCTTGTTTGGCCAAATTCAAGAAAACATGTCTTATCATATTTCTTCATAATTATGAGGAAAGAAAATGCCCATTTTGATGGATTTTGAAAGCGTCCTTCAGACAGGGACAACATGCCAACTGAATTTTGACAACAGAAATGCAATGCTGAGTTGCAATAGCTCATAATAGTGGTGGACTAAGGTAAAAAGAGTTTAATTGTCCACTGATTTACATGTATGGATTGCCAATGGTCAAGTGCTTTATATTCTACACAAATTACTGTAATTCTGTAATAAACAAAATGAATAAACAAAATTAATCCACTGATGAAATGGAAATGCAAAATTGATCCATAGACCTGATTTTCATTTGTTCATTTAGTTTCAGAAATATGGTGATTTTCATGCGATGAGATGGTTGAAACGTGGTGTACCATAAATCAGTAGCTTAGCAAATTTGTTATGGCAACAAAAGACAGGTTTAGAACGCAAATGCATATTAAGAGTTAGTGATGTTTGTTAATTGAAAGTTCTTTTTTTGACACGTCTGAACAAAAGTTAAGCTAACATTAAGCCTTATCGAGCATTACCAGCTCTATATCCTTACGATGTGGTTATACTTCTGTGTGATAAAATTATGATTTTCATAAATGATGCAGTTTGCGTTTTCATGTCAATATAATTATTTCTCAAAGCTACCTAAAACTGCCCACATAAATCTGGACAAATTTAGCATGATTTGTGAATACTGGCCAGTGAGTTTAGTCATACTGTGTCAGCTGGTCAGCAGAATTGCATATTATAGGAGTATGGTCAAGCAGGTTGAATGTTGACTTTCAGCCAAAGACTTCCACAGAGGCAATTCTTTCCCAGCACTTCTCCAGGATGACATGGACTTTGGACAATAGCTGGGTCATCGTAGGCATCAAGAAGATACAAAAACCCTGGTCACACTATGTGGACTGGTCAATTAGAATGTTCATCACTGAATGGTCAAGCACGATAACTGTTTATGCAGGATGAACGGTCACTGTCCGCCAAAGACCGCCGCATAAACAGTTTCTCTCCCAGCGTTTCTCCCATACCACACGGACAGTGGACGATTGCTGGGTTACAGGAGGCATCAAGGAAATACAAGAACACCTGTAGGATAGAAGATGGAGAAGGCGTATCGGTTAGGTACATGTAGCTTACCAAAATGTAGTGGGATGAAGAGAAGATGTATCCGTAACACAAAAGGCACATTAGTTAGTGATGTTTGTTTAATAATTAAAATTTCCATTTTTGACATATCTAGATGGATATCTAGGTTACATCAAGCCTAATTGAGATATAGTACAGTGAAACCTGTCTATAAAGACCACCCAAGGGAGACAAGAAAAGTGGTCTTTATAGGCAGGTGGTCTTTATGTCCAGGTGCCTATAGTACATGTTTCAATGAGAAACCATTTTCAAGGGAAACCAAAAATGTGGTCTTTGTAGACAGGTGGTCACTAAAGCAGGTTTGACTGTACATGTATTTACCAGTTCCATATCCTAATGATGTGGAAATACATGTAACTCCATGTGATAAAATTATGATTTTCAACAATTATGCATCTTGCATTCCAGACGTGTTTTTACGTGCCACTACATTTTGCAAAGCTACTTTACCAAGCAGTTGGCAACAGCTGAATTACCACTTACTTTCAACCTCTAAATGAAAATAACATAAGATTGCTGAAAAGAATTACTATCCGACTATTGTGGAAAACTCTAGATATCTGATACAAAAGTGAAGATTTCCACTTTGAGATAACGCTTGAAAATGCGGTTTGAATCAATAATTTTTCATGATTTGGGCCTAGCGCGTGACAAAAGCCTGGTTCAGAAATTACACGGTAAAGTGTCTAAATAAAAACCACGACAGCAAAATAGAACACACAAGCAGGGTGCACATTCAAAATCTGTATTTCATGACACGCAAATCACATGAGTACATGTAACTAGAGGGAGCCTCGGTATACCTATTCCATTTTTAACCCCATTCACCATCAATTGACAAATGAAAATTGGTTTTTATTTTGCCACACCAGGCCCGTTGCATAAAACTTACCATTGATGGTAACTTTGCCATCAATGGCAACTACCATGGTAACAGGGCTCAACAGCCAATTAAAATCAAGGTTTCCGTGGTAGTTACCATTGATGGCAAAGTTACCATCAATGGTAAGTTTTATGCAACGGGCCCCAGGTTTTTGTTAAAGGCAGTTTTCACATCATGTCTGAACCAGGCTTAACTCTTTGGAGCCACTAGTTATATCATGACAAATTATCACAATTGAGCTTTAAACAATCAAAGTTGAGGTCTTAATCCACGTTTCATTGTTAAATTTGGCTGTAAATACCTTCTATTGAAATGACCTTCACAAAACTATCTACCTGTTCCTCCTTCAGGACAAGAACAATTGTCTGTCCAGAACCAGAAGGTCATTGACTATGTGTTAAAGGCATCGTTTAACAATGTTAAATCTGAGATGCATGGCCCTACATGTTATCAGTGTCTGTGATATGGTGTAACATTGAAGCTCTAAAAAAAAATTGCGCTTCAAAATGACCATGAAGTGCCTCAAAAAAGTAAAACTCTTTGAATGACCGGTTTTACCATACTCATGGTAGTGTTATAAAAACCGTTAGGAAAACGAAAAATGAAATTTTGATTTCCAATCATAAATATCTTGATAATCAGACAGGCGATCGGCTTGTAAAAGTCATGGTATTCCTCACTGACCTAAAGGTTTATGATTATGATTGCAGCATGAGCTAAATCCAGGATTTTGTTTCAGAATCTGAGGCAAAGTTATCGAGTCACTTTAAAGGTTATGAGTTCACATCCCTCTTTCTCCAAAGAGGAGAAAGAGATTGTTTTAATCCAAGCATACATGCATGGTAGTATATATGCATTTGTTGTAACACAGAAGTGATTAAAGGGCAATCCAACCCCTTTAAATAAGTTCATTTGAATGAAAGCAGAAAAATCAGAGAAACATAATGGCGAAAGTTTGAAATGAATCGGGCCAATATTAAGAAAGTTATGAGTGTTTGAAATATGAGATCACTACAGCTGTGCGAATCTCAAATCGGCAATTTTGTCAGTGGATTGTGACGTCGTGACGGATTACTCTCCCATTTGTCGCGTACAAAAATATCACTTATTCCTGTTTTTCTTCCAAGTGCTTTAACCCTCGGGGCACTACTAAAAATATATCATGGAGAGTACATTATTACAGGTCCTCTAAAAAGAAAAGACCATCCCGAGTCATACATTTATGAAAAGCTGAAATTTTAGTCCTTTTGTGTATGGGAGCAAATGGGAAAGTTGTCCGCCACTACATCACATAGACATTATCAATTCAGCCAATTTGAAGAGCCCACACCTATAGTAATTGCAACTTTCAAAAACTCGTAACTTTTTAATTTTGTGTCCGATTTCATTCAAACTTTCATCAGTATGCTTCTCTGATTTTTCTGCTTTATTCTAGACAAGTTTGCTATCAAGGTTGGATTTTCCTTTAAGAATGGGAATGAAATTGCAGGAACGAACCTCGAGCATCTTCTGATCTCTTTGTGGGGCGTGACACCGAGACTGAGCTTGCGCACCACATCAAACTTCTGATGAAGCCTGTCTGTCAGGGATCTAGTGTAGATCTCTGGACCAAGGCTGAAGGTGGCAATGCTGATCATACGCCCTGGCAGGGTGCCGAACTGGAACGAAGACTGGCCGTGTCGTACGTGAATCTTACCTGTATAACCTGCGTTCATCAAGTGATAAATAATGAAAGTAATAATAATGATAATAATGATGATGATGATGACGACGACGACGACGACGACGACAACGACGATGATAATAATAATAATAATAATAATATTGATAATAATAATATTAATAATACTAACAATTATAATAATAATAATAATAGGAAAAACAATAATAATTAAAAAATAATATTAACCAGAACAACAATAATAATAGTTATAACAACTATGATAATAATCCTAACAATAACAACCATGTAGAAAACATGAGGATGTTAATCAGAATTGGAGCTGAGGTGGCATTGCTGAACATACACCCACAGAAATGTATTCTCTGTCATTACCAAAATCCAGTTACCTTTCAATAAACAAACAAATTTCTACAGCATACTTTATTTTTGTTGAGAGCCAAGAGGAAACATTATATCCCTGTAAAAGGACATGTACATGAATTACAGAATCGTAGCAGTGGACTCTCATGGGGAATTCAACACCGTTTCGGGTGTTTACCCAATAACAGGTGTTGTCAATCACCAGGATATTAGCTTTCAGTTTTATGAGCAACAGGCATTATATTAATGCTTTGCATTTTCCATCCATTCCCACATATGGTAAAGTCATTATCTTACTTTTTTCCCTCACCGGAAGACTCCTCAGAGAGACGTATTAAAGGCATACAGGTTTGCTGTGTGCAGACTTGTATACACATAAATGGTATTTCCACCAAGTCTGGTGTGGGCAAATTGTGGCCTTCTGCACATGGAAACTGACGACCCTCTCCCTTTAAACGCCCTGTTGGCTCTTAGCAGAACATGAATGATATGAATTGTGTTTAGTATAAAGCTTACCTTCAGTGACAGGGGATAGATCCCAGGGAGGCACACCTACTTGACTTGGCAGGAGGGTGCATTCATCTGCAGAAACAAAAAAGAGATGATGTGAATGTCAATCAAGTTACAGCATCTCACTTGAGCTCAGCCATTTTTAGGGCTTGAGTTTATTCTAATTTTGAGAGAATGATAATAATAATATTATTAATAATAATTATAATAATAAACTGTAGCCCATATAGCACTGGGGAGAACACTTGTCTAAATGTAGCTAATCTTACCTATGAGTGATTCATCCAATTCTGTTGGTTGTTTGTCGTGGTAGTGTACCCATATTTGAGAGACCAGTCTGAAGAGACTTGGTATTAGCACATCAGGGTCATCTAAAAATATAAAATTGTGAATTGGAAAATAAATTATTATTTGAATGAAGGGTTTTGAGCCGACAGGAAAAATTGGTATATCTCGTAGTTCACAAAATGTACTTCGATGACCATGCAAACATGTATAATATCAACAAGTGACGACACATTTCAATGTGCAATTACTTGGACAGTTGGTATACACTTTGCATCATTCCAAATTACTCTGTTAAGGAGAAATCAACATCCATTCTTTCTAAACTTTATATAAAAGCTACTGCAAAATGAAAATAGAAGGTTTTATATAATTAATACAAAATACTCTTCTCGTTTTTTTTTTCTTTATAAGACACACAGGTACATGTTATATCACACTCGCTTTGAAAATATTTCACTTTACTATTGGTTATGAACACTGTAGGGTCAATTGTTCAAACACCTTGGTCATTGATTTTATGTCCTTGGACACTGTCTTTAAACCTTTTACTGCCTTTGTAACTGGTTTTACATGGGTGAAATGAATTGAAATATGCACAAAAACTTGACATCTGATTGGTTACCTGCTGTAGTGGTGAATACTGGAAGGCAGTTCTTCTGTAGTCGACCCCACATCCTGATGATAAGAAGGAGCTCTCTCAGCATCACCAAGGTGGGCACATCCCGCATCAAGCTCACCTGGGTTAGGATTCAAACATGACATGGTCAAAGCAATTAAGAACTGCCTCAGCAAAATAAAATGACGTGTGAGCATTATGCGCTTCAAATTCCGATCTTATAACTAGGAAATCAGTTAGGATGTCTAGTGGCTGATGGTGCCTACATCTACTTTAATTTTTTTCTTCAGAGTAAGAAACAAAATTATCACCTAGTCCCTGGATGAAGTTAGGGTGATAAAATCTAGAGGTAACACAAATTACTTAGTAGGACTCCTAGAATTGGAATGGATGTAAATACCCCTGGTCTGTATGTAGCACTACATGTAATTTGAGTCTGATGGGAGTAAATAATATTAGTCCTGATTTGTTGATAGGACTTTTAATAGGAGGGATGGGTGTTTAAAATTACCCTGAGTTCATTGGTGGGACTCTTATTAGGAGGAATGGGTGTTTGAGATTACCCCTGGTTCATTGGTAGGACTCCTAATAGGAGAGATGATTGTTTACAATTACCCCTAGTTAATTGGTAGGACATTTAAAAGGAGGGATGGGTGTTTAAAATTACCCTGAGTTAATTGGTGGGTCTCTTGATAGGAGGGATGGGTGTTTGAGATTACCCCTGGTTCATTGGTAGGACTCGTTACCTGATGCATACTGAATTCTAACATTCCAATAGGATGGCAGGGACCCGTCTGTATTGGACAATGGGTTAAGATCAGATGGTTTTTAAAACTTACTCCTGGTCTGTTGGTGGGACTCCCTGGAGGGGGAACAGCAGCCAGACTCACTATTGTGTAATCGGCTACCCACTGGATTAATGGCTGTAGACACTGCAAGGTAGCTGCAAACATAAAATGAATAGCATTATAATGTCAATCATCATCAGAGGTATCCTGCAGGAAACTGTAATAGTGTTAAACTGTGGTTGCTGTTTGTTGCTCACAGTGACATACACAAACATGTACATTGAAGCACAGGCCTACCCATTGAGGGGCACTTGCATTATGAGGAGGAGGGGGCAGCAGTCTTAGTAAACAAATGAAATGTGAATTATCAAGGCCTCCAGAAAGGGGAAGGGTATTGAATGGTGTCCTATCTTAATCTTTTCATTCCCTCCCCCTCCTTTTTTCCCCTCTCTTTTCCCCACTTTCTATCAAGGGCTTTAAATATTCCCCTATGCCACTGTACTAATACATCTTGCACAAAAGCAATTAACAAATCTTTTGAAATGTCAGTATACACGATAAGCTGATCTTGTCAATTGTACCACACCGTGAGCATCATGACTTGGTTACTTTTACTGTTACTAGTAATCCTATTTCCAATAATGAACCTTTCTTCTTAAATGGACATCAGCATATTTTTTTAAATTTTATAATTAATAGTGGCATTTAGACTGACCTGGTTCAACAACATACTCCTTGCTGTCCAGTTTCTTCAACAATGTGTCTGGGTTGGTCTCTGTGCTGTTGGCGCACAAGGCTGTAAAAAAAAAAAAAAAATTGTAGAGAATTGAATTAAGAATGTTAAGATAATAAGAATATCTTATTTGCTTAAATTTTGAGCTCACCTACCACATAGTTAGGACATGACTATCAATGTAGCTGTATTATTTTTATAAACATCAAATTAAAACAAGTGAAACGCTCTCGGCGGTCTCGCCTGCATTACGCAATTCGGCATTACGCAATTCGATATGATGAAAAATTGAGGTTGGGACATTATTTTTATAGGCAGGGTGGCCCATTTGCAGACCCCCGAAAATGAAATCCTCTGAATATAATAAGCATTTTGAAGTGAATATTGATTATGAATCATCAGAATAATTATTTACTGTATCATAAGAATACAATATAATGAGATTTAGTGTATGGGTAAGACTATAAATGTTTCAATGCTTGTCAGTAATTTACAAATAAAGTTATCTAATAAACTTTTTAAGAAAAGAGGATTTTTCAGCACTTTGTGTAAAAACAATTGGAAGGTAGAGCCCATCTACATCACATCACGTCTCATTAGCATAATGAGAACATTATTATGAGATATACTCCAATATATATTATCCAAACATCAATATTGTCACCTAGCTGTAACTGATCATGTACATACTAGGCCTGGGATCGAATACTAAAATTACTATTAGAATATTCATGGGAAAGTACTGAATGATTCGAATATTTACTTTCATGAAATATGAACAAATAACAACAATTTATTTATTAATTCTCATATTAAATTTTGAGAACATAATCCAAGTCTACTGACCTAAAATGACCTTTGACCTTGACTTTGTGACCTGGAATTTGTGTCACATGATTTGTGATACTTGATAGCCCTTGGGTACAAGTTTCATGGAATTTGAACAAACACTTTTGAAATTATGCTAAAATTTCAAAATCTTGATGTTGATGCCACAACAAAGTCTAAGTTTCCAGACCTGAAATGACATTTGACCTTTACTTTGTCACCTAAAAGACTAATAACATGATTGGTGATACTTGATAACCCTTATGTTCAAGTTTCATGGAATAGGAATGTATACTTTCAAAATTATGATAACAATTAAAAAATCTTAGCCTGATGCCACAACATAGTTAAGTTTGTTGACCTGAAATGACCTTTGACCTTGACCTAGTGGGCTGAAATTCTACTCACATGATTGGGGATACTTGATAACCCTTTAGTCTAAGTTTCATTGAATAAGAACTTATACTTTCAAAATTATATTACAAATTCAAAACTTAACCTCAGGTTAAGTTTTTGATGATGATGCCACAACATAGTCTAAGTTTGTTGACCTGAAATGACCTTTGACCTTGACTTTGTGACCTGAAATTTTCCTCACATGATTGGGGATACTTGATAACCCTTTAGTCCAAGTTTCATTTAATAGGACCTTATACTTTCAAAATTATATTAACAATTCAAAAACTTAACCTTAGGTTAAGTTTTGATGTTGACGCCGCCGCCGCCGCCGCCGGAAAAGCGGCGCCTATGTCTCGCTTTTTGCTACGCAGGCGAGACAAAAATGAAGTATGTAACGTAAAGGAAAGCAGCAGATAAGAACGTAATTTCAACATACACCCTGTAATAACAAATAATAACAATAACATACTAGTCTTATTTATAAGGCAACACTATTATTATTATTACTGCTCTTTCTGGGGGCTATGTACATAACCCCAGTATTGTTATGTACTCATTCAATGCACACAGGTTGTGAGGGATGAATGTGGGTAAAACAGAATGTCTAAATATATAAGCATTGAGCAAGGATTGAAACCAGGTCCCTGTTTCATAAAACTTTTTATCAATACCAAGATACGATAATTGTTATAAGCTACTGAAATCGTTGCATTTGATTGGCTGAGAGCAAATTGTGTCATAGAATTTCATCCATTTGTTATTGATAAGAAGTTTTATGAAACAGGGCCCAGGTTCTCTGATATGAGAATTAAAACCCTTCAAAAATACATGGCGCCATTTCCACTGAAATGAAAATAGAAATGAAAGAAGAAGAATAAAAGACAAGATGGAAATTTTAAATGCGGAACCTACTACTGAGTTTCTCAGCCGGTCCTTTGTCTTGAGATGAGATGGCACTCGCCCTGAGTAAAGACTTGAAGACATTCGCAGTGGAGTGGAGAAGAAGTTTCCCATAACAGTCCACAGCTTTGCCCGAGCCACTAGCGGAAAGCCTGTTCAAAACAACACATATAATAATAATTACAGTTATATAAATGATATCTGCATGTCTTTCCTAGTGGATGCCCATGGCACCAAAAAAGGGATGTTATTACCCTGGCTTTAACCAAGCTGCCCAAAGGTGCTGAAAGAATTCAAGGAATGAATTCCTGCCATGTTCCCCTTACAAAGAGTAATGTCTTGCCAAAGACGTACGTGCCATGGCTTGGACTCTAAGCATGAACCGTTTGATTTCAATTTCTACAGGATATCCACTAGACCGTAACACCTCTACACTACACAAATAAGGAGCTAATTGTAGACATTACGATGGAAGTGGATAAGCAACATTCTGGAACAGTCAGCAAGTTGGAGTACAATATTTTTCAGTAGCACAGACACCAGTGAAGTCTTCTAGACTCTGAAAAATGTATAGCCTGTACTGTCACTACACAACCAATGATAAAATTACCAGAAAGACAACTGTAGACAAAGGGGACTGGTCCAATCCCCTTTAAAATTGTGAAACCCTAGGATTTTTTTTTTACCTGTATAGGCTTGCCTTGACAGCAACGAGTCTGGTGAAAAGAAGCTCCTGGGTAGAACTGGATTGTCTGTTGACAGAGTCTGAGAGGCGATCCAACACAGTGTCTACCATATCTGCACACACAAGTAAAAGAAAAGAAGAGCGTTACATGTGTTAATGTGGCCAGTAACTAGATAGAATTCCAGTAGTTATACAAAATGAGCATGGATCAAAGATCAAAGATCAGTTTAAAATAGTCACACCCAGTATTTCATACATGCACTAAATGAAGTAGGAATTGGATAAAGGTCGAAATTCAATACCTGCTTACTACATGTAGGTGTGTTTGTACATGTGTGTAAAAAAGGGTCCATGGTCAAAACTAGTATGCAGACAGTATTCCATCATGAATGATATACAGTATTAGTCCTACATTGTTCAATAATAAAACATGACCTAGGCTTTTTCTCTTTTCTACTTTTATATACTTTTTTTGGGGGTAGTATCTATACTCGAGGAGGCGCGTTGGCTCAGTCGGTATAGCGTCTGCCTGTCGAACCAAAGATCTCGGGTTCGAATCCCACCCAGGCGGACGACTGAAGCCTGCATTGTGTGTTAACATGCCCCTCCCGGTGTTTCATAGACGCAGGCTATGTTAAGTGGAAAACACTCTGTCCCTCGGATAGGACGTTAAATGGAGGCCCAGTGTAGAGGAGAGTCACCACGTTTGCACATTAAGAACCCACTGCACTATTCGTATAAGAGTAGGAGGGAACCCCGGTGTAGTGATCCACCTGCACACCCCCAATCAGTTATACCGGGAGGAGAGAACCGAGGGTTACAGTGATTCAGTTCGCTTTTCGCCTCCAAGGCACAGGTGACGTCAAATTAATAATAATAATAATAATAATAACAATTGAATATACTATTACATCCTTTGTTAATAATCATGATTGCCAATAAAGTGACATTGAAACAAAGTGCACTGCTTGAGAAAGATTATACATGTAAGTCAAAGGTCAAAGGTCAATATCAACTTACTTGGTGTGATTGTAAGAAGAAGGTCCCACCAATCATAGCCAGTGACGAGGCAGTATTCTAGAAGGTGCACTACCTGAGCAATGGTATGTGCACGAGCAGTAACTGAAAAGACAAAAGTTACATGGATCAATATACACCATTCAATACGTTTGTGCATGTATCTGTACTTGTGTAATACAAGTTTCTTCCAATTACATTTGCATTTTAGAGTGATTTTTTGAGGATATGGTAGGGGTCCTATCATCTTTTCTTATCTCCCCACCCCCAACTTTCCTTTTCTCTCTCTCTTTCTCTCTTTGTCTCTTTATTTTCACTTTTGTGGGCTATGTGGAGACATAGCTATGTCACTGATACTGGGACATACTCTGGCCCAGGGTGGTTTCAATCTTGAACATGCAGAATGCTGCTGTATGGTCTATAGCTACTCTACCAGGACTTACCTTGGTCTAAGCTTTGGCCCAGTGTTGGTTCAATCTTAAACATACAGAGAGCTCCTGTACGGTCTATAGCTACTCTACCAGGACTTACCTTGGTCTAAGCTTTGGCCCAGTGTTGGTTCAATCTTAAACATGCAGAGAGCTCCTGTACGGTCTATAGCTACCATACTACAGCAAGTGGCGGACATCTCCATAGACACAAGATGCTTGCCATTAAAGTTAGGCCTCTTGGCTGTAAATATAAGCATAAGAGGAAAACAATATTTCATAATAATAAATGCATGACAGGAAAAGTATTTAATAACGAAACAACAAGAAATATAGCTATACAGTAAAACCTGCTTTAGCACCGAACTGCACAGTACATTGAAATATTTTTCGTTTCCCTTGACCCGTTTTTCTCACTGTAATATAGATGTACATGTATGAAAATGCAACCTCTATATAATGAAAACCTGCCTGTCAAGACTGAGTTTCTGGACTCCCTTGAGCAGTCTTTATATCCAGGTTTCACTGTACAGTCAGTCAAACCTGTACACAAAGACCACTCAAGGGACACATGGAAAGTGGTCTTTATAGAAAGGAGGTGGTTGCTATAGCAGGCTTTCCTGTATTACTCGCTTGTGCAGCCTTTCATAACTTGGCATTCCCTTTTCATACAAACATCATGGTTAATCCTTTATATGGCACCAACAAATTTACAAACATGTACCATAAATCATATTTTGTGGACTTTCCCCCTAGCAGTCTGGATAGAAAACACGACAACAACAAAAACAACTGACCTGGAGGACCTGGGTCCGCTTTGATGACACCTTCATATCGGAGCGCTGCACAGGCCTTTAGAGATGACCTAAAACAGTGAAAAGAAAAACAAAATTAGGGAGCGATTAAGCAATGGAAAACTCTGAAAGACCACTCTGGGAAAAATACAAATATACGAATAGCAGAGTAGAATTTTTTTACATTGGACACTTTAAATGAGATGATCTACACAGAAGTGCCTTGTTGTCGGCCTCAGGCGGTCTATATTCACCTGTGCAAGAGTTTGATGGTGCCTTCTTGGTTGGCTACAGCGACTGCCATACCTGGGCCAGTGTAGAGTGAGTTCATGGACAGCTTGAGGGGGAGCTTCGGAAGTGCGATTGCTGTGATGACAGAAGAATCACTGTAGGTTGAACAGAACACCCACTTCTGCATGAAATAACAAATGCAACGATGGGCGATAAAGTCAAACATGCTTAATGCAGGGCTCCCACAGAAATTTGAGAACCACATCCATGACTTTCCATGACCCATTTTTCTTTTCCCATGACTAGATAAGTACCATTTTGTTATGGGATGCGGCTTCCAAACGGCGTACGAATACCACACAGTGATAAATATTATTTCATGATTGTAATGGCCTCCACCTCCCCTCACAATTTCCATGAATTTTGTATTACTTTGGGACATTTTTTTTCCCATGACTTTCCAGAAGAATATTTTTTTCCATGATCCCCAGGGTCATGGAAAAATAAACCCTGTTAACTTCCTATTTAGATTGTATTCGGTTTGTTGGAGTTCCATTTGGAACAATGCATGCTGGTCTGTTTGCATATGATATAATGTGGTATGTTGTCAAGTTATGAATATTCCAATTAAAGCTCTTAATCACACAATTCTGCCTTTCTCCAAAAGTACATAATTTACAGCTGCTTTAATAAGAACTTATCTTTCAATTCAATAAATTATATAACAGACTAGATGGACAGACTAGATGCCTCTGCCATAGCGCGATTTTACAAACCAAAACAGAAGCAAATTTTAAAATTCAAGTTTGATTGTAATCCATTAACAGGTTCTCAGAATATTGTGATAACAAACTATTTTTCATATACATGTATGACCCTTTGATCTTTGACCTCATGACCCTAAAATCTAATCAGTTCATTGGCTCTGCAAGATACAGTGCATACATGTACATGTCCTGAGTTTGATAGTAATCCATCCGTCGGTTCTATTGATAATACCTTCACAAGCTTTTTTTGCATACATAATGAGCCCTTTGACCTTTGACCTTGGACCTCGTGACCCCAAAATCTAATCAGTTCATTGGCTCTGCAGGATACATACATGACTTAAGTTTGGCAGGAATCCATCAATCGGTTCTTGAGATAACGCGATCACAAGCTATTTTTGAATACATAATGAGCCCTGTGACCTTTGACCTTGGACCTCGTGACCCCAAAATCTAATCAGTTCATTGGCTCTGCAAGATACATACACGACCCAAGTTTGGCGGGAATCCATCAATCGGTTCTTGAGATAACGCGATCACGAGAACGGGACGTACAGATGGACGGACGGACAACCCGAAAACATAATGCCTCCGGCTACTTTGTAGCAGAGGCATAAAAAGAGATAAGTTAGTTTTGTGGCCGGGCTGTACATGGAATGTACATTGTATACTACCCATGAGCTATAGCCATTTCTCTGATATGATTGCTAATTTCCAACAGTTACCATCTTGCCATGTCAAGAGGTCCATATATGGTGATCTCACATATGCTCCTCCAATACCAGATATATTTTGTTAAAAAATACAGGATTAGGGTTTGGGTTAGGGTTAGGGTTAGACTTGAGTACTAGGTAATATTGTAGTTTAGGGCTAGGCTTTAGTTTTAGTGTTTGGTCCAGGTTTGAAGTTGGAAATCACTTTGTGTAGGAAAATGGACCGAAGAGCGACTGAGACCAGAGAATGTGTCTTACAACCCTACATACCAGCGTGGTTGGTTGATCTCTGTGATGGGGTGAGCCCGCTTGGAATAGTTTGTGTAGGGGGATGGCCTCTTTCTTCAATGTCCAGCATTCTATACATGATCCCATGGAACCTACAAAGTTTTAAACAATTGTGCAAATAAAGTTTTTATGGTATACACTACACAAGTTCATACAGCCAATCACATGGAATATTTGAAAAATATCAGTCCAAGAGTATGAGTGACAGACAGAGATAGATAGATAGATAAACTAGATGGAACTTCAACTGCGCGCAGTCGAAAATGATGCCTCCGCCATAGAGCAATTTTACAAACCAAAATGGAAGCAATTTTTAAAATTCAAGTTTGATTGTAATCCATCTGTTGGTTCTAATGATAACGCGATCACAAGCTATTTTGAGATACATAATGAGCCCTGTGACCTTTGACCTCGTGACCCCAAATCTAATCAGTTCATTGACTCTGCAAGATACATACATGACCCAAGTTTGGCGGTAATCCATCAATCGGTTCTTGAGATAACGTGATCACAAGCTATTTTGCATACATAATGAGCCCTGTGACCTTAGACCTTTGACCTCGTGACCCCAAAATCTAATCAGTTCATTGCTCTGCAAGATACATACATGACCCAAGTTTGGCGGTAATCCATCAATCGGTTCTTGAGATAAAGTGATCACGAGCTATTTTTGCATACATAATGAGCCCTGTGACCTTTGACCTCGTGACCCCAAAATCTAATCAGTTCATTAGCTCTGCAAGATACATACATGACCCAAGTTTGGCGGTAATCCATCAATCGGTTCTTGAGATAACGAGATCACGAGCTATTTTTGCATACATAATGAGCCCTGTGACCTTTGACCTCGTGACCCCAAAATCTAATCAGTTCATTAGCTCTGCAAGATACATACATGACCCAAGTTTGGCGGTAATCCATCAATCGGTTCTTGAGATAACGCGATCACGAGCTATTTTTGCATACATAATGGGCCCTGTGACCTTTGACCTTGGACCTCGTGACCCCAAAATCTAATCACTTCATTAGCTCTGCAAGATACATACATGACCCGAGTTTGGCGGTAATCCATCAATTGGTTCTTGAGATAACGCGATCACGAGCTATTTTTGCATACATAATGGGCCCTGTGACCTTTGACCTTGGACCTCGTGACCCCAAAATCTAATCACTTCATTAGCTCTGCAAGATACATACATGACCTGAGTTTGGCGGTAATCCATCAATTGGTTCTTGAGATAATGCGATCACGAGAACGGGACGTACGTACGTATGTACGGACGGACGGACAACCCGAAAACATAATGCCTCCGGCTACGTTGTAGCGGAGGCATAAAAAAAACATCAGTTTGAGAGAAAGAGATGTAAAAGGTGTAGTAGGAGAGAATATGAGACCCCGTTCTCATTCACTTCGTTGGAGCGGTCTAACTAAGACCTGTTCCTCAGGAGCAGTTCTTAGGTGAGTGAGAACGGTCAAAGTGGTCCAGGAAGTGGACTTCTGGACCGCTCCAGAAGACCACCTCAGGAGGTGGTCTTGAGAAAGGTCTTATCAAGAGCGGTTTGGAGCGCTCTAACGAGTGTGAACGGAAGTGAGCTAGTGACGTTCGTGCGAAACCATGTAGTACGGTACATACGCTTAGTATTCGCAGCGAAAAATTTACCCGCTGACCTGAGCTGCCATAGCAACAAGACCACTTTGACTCGTGGAGCGGTTTGAGCCATAAAAAACTGCTCGGAGTGTGAACGCTCGCAAACCGTTCCTCAAGACCCGTTCCTCTGGAGCGGTCTAACTAAGACCACTTTCAAAGTGAGTGAGAACGGGGTCTTAGTAAGACGATGAAAGGATGCAGGAAGAAGTAACAGTGTGAGAATAAAATGGGCAAATATGAGACTGGGAAGGAGAGTGGAGAGAGAAGGAGAGAGATAGGTAGAGACAAAAGGAGAGAGAGATGAAAGAGAGAGAGAGAAAGAGAGAGAGAGAGAGAAAGAGAGAACTATGTATAGAAAAAACAAAAAGAGAGAGAAAGAAAGAGAGGGAGAGAGAGAGAGAGAGAGAGAAAGAGAAAGAGAGAGAGAGAGAGAGAGGGGGTGGGAGAGGGAGAGAAAACAATGAAGAGAAGAAACAGACAAAGAGAGAAAGAGAGGGAGAAGAAGGAGAGAGAGAAAGAGAGAGAAAGTGCAAAAGGGTGCAAAATGTAGAATGGACAAACAATGAATTACCTGAAGCACAAACCAGGAGTTGTTCTGTAGGAGCTGATCTAAGCTGTTGTTCTGTGCATTCCTTGTTGATAAATTGCACTGATGTTATAGAAGGATCTGCATTTGAAGAAAGAAAAAAGAGACAATGTCAAGTAACAAAACTTTCCCTGAATGAGGAAGTGAATTTTCAGACCAAGTGTATAGACCGACATTTAAATGTGCATGTGCAAGTAGTTAAGAATAGACTGTATTATTGGACAGCTGATATAAAAATGGCGTGTACCACTACCCAGATGGGGGTGGAGGGTTACAGAATAGAAATATAAGCTGATATTTTCGCGAATTACAGGCTAAGAGACATTTTCGCGAGTCGTTGCTTTCGCGAATAGCACACAGCAGAATTAATGAATGGGCACGACTTATTCACAAACTTTTTCACGCCAACACATACACACACAGACTCAGTACACGTAAATACACACACAAGTTTGATCAGCCCATCGCACCACATACAGCTGATCAATTTTAAGACACGGGTACGGTGCGAGCGTAATGCATGGTGATTAAAATACCAAGTACGTATTCCAAGGGTTACAAAAGAGTAAGAGACTTTTGAAAAATAAGAACTTCCCCACTTGAGGTCGCGGAAAGTAGATTCACAGAGTGAGTGTTGCAAGAGGTGCAAATGCAACCGTAGCATGCTTTAATAGCGAGTGTGGGCACGTACGTACGTAGTAGTGGCAGTGGCCAGTGGCCAGGCAAATGGCGCTGGCGATCGAGAGGGCGCTAGGCCGCTAGCACATAATTTTATGCTGATAGAGGTGGCAATATGTTCGCATGTTGATACATTCGCGATAATATGCACTTCGCGAAAATAACAGCTTATACAGTAAAGAAGGAGTGGAAATGGTGCACTGGGTTCATATTTGTTTAATAAACAGTTCTATCCCTATCATCTATAAACATCTTTTAATTATCAATACCATACTCAACATGTGAATTAATTTTAATTCTACTTTGCTCTGATTGAATTTCATCCTCATAACATGAATCAACCTTCATAGACAAGTGATCTTATTCACAACAGATTTGACTTTATTGTATGGTGCGTGTAACAGACCAACAGAATAATGATAATAATAATGTATTCAATGCTAAATATATTTATAGCACCATGTGCGTCGACCAATAGGCTTTGTGCGCTATTGTTCCAATTATTGATCGAATTAACTGACCGCCGGTCCTCCCATAGAGTATAAAAGATGCTTGCTTACATTAGATTTTATCACCTGACGAAGTGTTGCAGCGGCGCACGAAACATCGTGATCTTTTAGATCCCTTATAGACCATACATTGCGAGACAAACGAATATCACTAGCGATATTATTTTTGAGAATAATGTATTTATATAGCGCATTTTCCATATACATGTTCAAATGCGCTTTACAATTATGTTATTATCAGAAAAGGTGAGTTTTGTTATATTTTTTAAAGGTATTGAGAGATTGCTGGTCGCAAAACAAATCTGGGTAGGTTATTCCACAGTTTGGGAGCAGTAGTTGTGAATGCTCTGTCACCAAGTGTGGGTAGCATCTTGGGAGATGGATGGTTCAGCGTGATGCCTTGATAGTTATGAGTTCAGATAGGTAGGAGAGGGGCCAGACCATGGATGCATTTGAAGGTGAGATGAGGTATTTTTTTTCTCACTTGCCATCTTGTTAACTTACATTTATCTCTACTGGTGATCTCACAGAGGCACTGCATATACAGAGATGGCAAGTATTCTGTTGACAAATGGAGTTTATCTGCATAAAACAAAATAATGAAAATCAAATGAGAATGAGTACATCTTTAAGAAAATGTAATATAAATGATAAATCTGTCATGACAAGGATATAAACTATTGAAATTTACAACATCCTAGTTACCACACAACAGTCATATGATGAGCACTTCACAAGTTAAAAGCTACAGAAATGTTTCAAATTGTTTAACAGTACTTTGCTAATAGGAGAGAGGATTATGTCACGCACTACTCCAACTTGTTAGGATTGTTTAAGCTAGGTCTGCGCTGAACCCCTTAACACAAAGCTCAGGAATCGATCGTACAACTGAATTCTGTGATTGATTGCACATGACGAAAACTTGTCGTTTAAAATTGAAACCCCCATTTGACTTTCACTACTCCTAAAGCTAAGCCTAAAGTAAACACTAGCGCTATACAATGTAATCCCCCCGCCGAGACCTTGACGGGGTGATAGAGAGGGAGAGAGAGATACGGTAAGCATGATAGAGAGAGAGAGAGAGGGAGAGAGGAAGGGAGAAAGAGTGCTAATTTTCACAGTTAAAATTGTTGTTATATCGCCAATTCTGGGTTAATTTCAGAGATGCCAACCTTCATCAACAAAAAAAAGTATTCTTAAACAGAAAAAACAGTATTTTTTGACCAAAAAAAGTATTTTTGAAAAAACCCTAAAATATCGCCCAATCAAGCAGCTTCAAAGAAATAGGCAACGGCGGTACCACTTATACGTACCCGGATCGGAGCACGACGTGCATACAGTACACATGGGTTGTTTGCAACGAGCGCAGTTTGGGCCCCGTATCACTGTACTGCATGCATCGTTTGAAGACATAGGTGCATAATACACATACAACACAAAGCCCATGATCGGAAATGAAGAAAAACGTAAATTAAAAAAAAAAAAAAAAAAAAAAAAAACGTAACAAAACACACAAAAAACGTACTGCCGTATTCATAGCCAAAAAACGGGACAAATACGGCAAAAACGGAACAGTTGGCATCTCTGTAATTTGCTTCGTTCGAACTTTCATTTTGGTCTTCATCTAAATTATAAGTGACTTTTGGACATGAAAATATCTTAAAACAAGTAAAATATATATTTCCTACTTCTCATTTCCTTTCAGGCAGAGCCCCAGTATGAGTTTGTTTACACTATTACGTAAGATGATAAAGAGTGCAGCTGCAATCCAATACCATAATCTCTCATGCACGCAGAGCTCTGTCCAAGTTTTAACGAGAGAAACAAAAGTGGGGTCGTGATACCCCACCTGATTTACATTGGTTCCTGTGTAATAGTGGTGGGGTATAGTGGCTCTGTCCAAGTTTTAACGAGAGAAACGAAAGTGGGGTCGTGATACCTCACCTGATTTACATTGGTTCCTGTGTTATAGTGGTGGGGTATAGTTTTAACGAGAGCTTTTCGTAATGAGATAGTGATCATTGCAATCAATTGCAAAATTCAATCATGCAATACATTTGTAAGCTTTGTGTTACAGGCTTTTGGTTAAAAATAAAGACCAGTTTTGGAAATGCCCCTCTCTCAAAAAAATGAAATGGAAGCTCTCATTACCAATCATGTAAAAGAATATGTTTTGACTAATACGTGATGATACAAATTTTGCCGGGAAAGTCGGGAAACCGCCTACTAATTGATATATTTGGTAAATTATTATATCTATTGGGACCAAATAGATATCGCGCACGTGGTCGCGTAGTCCCATATAATCTTTCTGTGTACAGTGCTTGTAACTTTACCAAGACTGGACAAAATTTCTTATCATTTTGATGATTCCAGAACCTTGCAGTACACACCAATACTTATATGCTAGATGATCAACCTTTTCTGATCGATTCCACAACGTTTCTTTCACAATGCAATCACTTGACCAGAACTGGTCTTTATCTTTAATCTGAACATGAACGGTGGAATTCAGAGCAATCAGCTATCAGAGCAAACTAAAATGCATGTATTCATTTTGATCATAACAGATTAAAACATACTAAGCTAATAACAATCCCCAAACAAGACAGTGCATGGTACTGAATATGAAAAATCAATTCAAGAGTTAATATGCTCTAACCATCCTTCCAAGTGGGCGTTACTTTGAAGCACTGAAGTGGACATCTTGTACCTCCATCTGATGTAGCTATGAGAATGTGACCAGCTGAAAAAATCAACAGGATAAATAAGATTTAAAAAATAACCAAAAATAGAGTGATATCATTCTGCATTATATTCTTATCAATACTTTAAACCATGTTTGTGTTTTGTTGTAGGTATTAAAATTCTTCTAAGTAATAATGTTGATGATGATGTTAAATTTGATTAATGATAATAATGAGAAGAAGAAGATGAAAAAGAAGAAGAAGCAGAAGAAGAAGCAGAAGAAGAAGAAGAAGAAGAAGAAGAAGAAGAAGAAGAAGAAGAAGAAGAAGAAGAAAAAGAAGAGAAGAAGGAGAAAAGGACAAAGAAAAAGAAGTACAAGAAGAAGCAAAAGAAGAAGGGAAAAGAAAAAAGAAGAAGAAGAAGAAAAAGAAGGAGAAAGAGAAGAAGAAGGAGTAATAGAAGAATGAGTAATAGAAGGAGTAATAGAAGAAGCAAAAGTACAAGGAAAAGGATAATGAGATGAAACAAAAAGGAAGGGAGGATGAAGAGGAAGAAAGAGAAGAATAACAACAACAAAAGTACAACATAATAAATAAAGACATTACCGGTAGTTCTTTTGATTTGTCTCTCCTGAGCACTACGCGGCGCATCATCTTCAACTTCATTCTCTGAACTATTTCGTAGTTTTTTTATCTTCTATATGATACAATATCTTAGTAACTTAAAAGGAAACTTAAATGAATTTGATTTAATCAAGAGAAATGTTACTTACTGCTTGTGAAAGCTATATCAGCTAAAGCGATATGGTTTCTTGAATTCCCAAGTCTCTCTGTCACAACGGTAGTTTTCCCATCTTTAAGAACTGTTACAGACACCTGTACAAACAAAGAAACAAAACCATGAACACTGAGAATACAACATGATGATAGGTCAGGCAATAACCCTTAATGTACCATAGAGTAACATGCCTTTTGCCTGCGTATAACCTCCACAATGCTCATTTGCGTTAAATCAACACTAGAAAGAAAACCAAATGTAAAATCTCTCTCAAACTAATGAAATGAAGTGCCAAACCAAATGGACTATAAACCAATAGAATCAGTCTTGTGTGCGACACTCTCTGCAATCTGCATACTGTAATAAGCAAACTAGTAAATACTTGTACATAGTTTACAAGGTCTTGGCAAAGCACCGTAGACCAGTGCCCATATACAAGTAGAGTGTACATGACATTTCTACATAAATGTGTGGGCAAGGACACAGCAGCTTAAGCATTATTTTTTCCCATTCTCTTCAGAGTATCCTTCCCCTTCAGGCTGAGAAGAAGATATTATATGTTTAATACGCCTTTACATCTTCTAATAAACAACTAGGGTAAACGTGACAATCAAACAATTTGAGAAACAAATGTGAAGTTGTCAAAAATTGAATCAGTTCAACATTTATCCTAATCATCCATTCATACTTAATAGGTATTTCTCTGTTATCGACCAACAACTGAAATACCGGTAATACAACATTCATTGTTTGCATTATAGTGACATATAATAATTATGTCTTTTTTCACACATGATTTTCCCATATGTATGATGCATATAAACAGAAGGAATTTCCTATTCTTACAGACAATATGAAAATAAATCAAATGGTAATATATGAAATAAATAAATGAAATGGTTTTACAAGAGGATGCTTTTTACCAGACCAGTTCCAGTGACGAGTACCCAGCCTTGTGTTGGCCTCATACAAAACTCTGCTAGACTAGGAGTGAAGCGCGTCCTGGAGAACTTGTCCAGCATGTTGGGGGTATCGATGTTGTCAACATTGTAGGTGATCTGTATGGAAGAAGAATGATATGGAAGGTGGTTTTATTTCTTGTTTTTAATATTATTTCAAAACAATATTGGGTTTGCAGAAGAAATGGTCTTGTATATATGAGCTCGGAAATCACAATAATCAAAGCACAACACACCAAAATGAAACTTGAAAACAAATTAACACAGATAGTAAGCTATAGGTGGTTTTAATCTTTGAGACAAAGTGAATATACAAGCAATAAACTACATTATTTGAAAAATATTAACCCTGACAGTGCCGTGGAGTTTACAAATGTATAAAATCAATATTAAAACATAGCATTTTTTATTATTATTGTTGTACAAATGTTATTGATATAGCAGCAAGGTTGGTGACCTTCAGCCCATACTTAAAGTATAGCAACATGCCATAACAGAATTAAATCAATTTTACATTCATCCCACATGAGACGTATCCTTGATAGATATATTGTTGCGTGATAACTTCTTTGACATATTTGTATCATAAATTTCCAGAAGTAAATGGTTTTCTTTGTTTACAAATACTACAGGCATCATCTAAACTAAGGCAGAGAAGGGTTTAAGGAGACCAATCATCTGAAGAAAAAAAAACAAAAACAAAACAGCTAGTATGTACAAAATCGACAACAACAATAAACACACACAAAGACAAACTTCACCAGGAATTCTATGAATTAACTGTTTCCAAGAAGTATAATTTGAATCTGATTAGTATACCAGCATTGGAGTCAAAAGATTGAGGACAAAATAGTAAACGGTTCCCTCTAAATGAAAAAATAAATAAAATGAAAATGAGAAGTAAATATAGTTGTAAGTTTGAGGCGGGTACCAACCTTCATGCCATTCCGCAGCCATGCTACAGCTACAACAGGCTCTCCAGGAAGGTGGCTCTCAGCGACACACATCCAGTCATTCATCAAATGATGTCTCATCTGCCAGAGGTACACTGACCCTGAGGCATCAGCGGAGAGCAGCTGGGTGCCCTCGCTATTCCACTGCAGGGCTTGGATGGCATCATTGTGCTGGTTACCAAAGCTATGAAAAAGTGAGTAATGGAAGATAAATTTGTCCGTTTGGAGCCAGAAGGGTGATAGCTCAATATGATTTGACACAGTGTTAATACACTTATGGCTCCGAACAGACGATTGATAGTACTAACAAACATTGGATTATCAGAATACTCAATACTTCCAAGAAAATGCTTCCTACTGGGGAACTATTCATTTAACCTGGACCTGGAGTGGCAAATGTACATGAAATGTCTTGCCTCAGGCCAGTTTAGCTATGACACAAGTAATTGGTACTTTGTAGGGCCTAGAGCATTCCTGAAGGCTCATTCACAAATGCTGTGGCTGTTTTTAGTGTACTAGATAGATGAGATGAATGACAGTTGCGGATGACAGAATAAGCTGAAAAAGAAGCACTGAAATCTTAGCTGTAAACTTTCCTTGCTTACTGCAGCATTATGTAGGTCAACATCTGGCTTTACAGTGGATATGAGGGCCTAATAAACATAGCTACATGTATTTTCATCTTCATCATTAACTATCTTCCAGTGTACTTTAAGATTCATACCTGCAAACTTCCCATGGTCTATCAGGGTCAACGATGTGTATTGTCGGCCTGTAAACCTCTCGCTCTTCAGGTGATTTGGGGTTGCCGATTGCTGTGAAAGCTACAATGTTCCGGCATGACCAACTAAGGACACAGTCATCAATCAGCTTCTTGATGCTAAGAAAATAAAATTAAATTAAGAGGATGAGAAGGTGGAGGAGGAGAAGGAGGAGGAGGAGGAGGAGGAGGAGGAGGAGGAGGAGGAGGGGGAGAAGGAGGAGGAGAAGGAGGAGGAGATGGAGGAGGAGATGGAGGAGGAGGAGGAGGAGGAGAAGGAGGAGAAGGAGGAGGAGGAGGAGATGGAGGAGGAGGAGATGGAGGAGGATTGAGGAGGGGAAGGGAATGGAAAATGAGCTGAATCTCCATGAAAACTTGATGAACCCAATTCGGTCGTAAAACACTCAATTCATATCTTAAAAGGAAATCCATCCCAAATAGACAACTACTCTAAAAGAAAGCAAAACAAATTAGAGAAGCAAACTGATGAAAATTTCAATTAAATCTGACTAAATATAAGAAAGTTATGAATTTTTGAAAGTTATAATCACTATACGTATGGGCACTTCAAGTTGGCTGGAGCGGTAATGTCAATGTGATGTAGTGCCGGACTGCTTTCCCATCTGTTCCATCATATACAATGACTAAAATTCATGGCTCAGGGGTTTATTCTTTTTAAAGGACCTTTAATAATATGCTATCTATAATATGTTTTGAGTAGTACCCCAAGGGAGAAGGAACTTGAAATTAGTGACATTTTTGTACACGGCAAATGGGAGAGTAGTCCTCATTCTACGACACAATCCACTGACCAAACTACCAATTTGAGATTCGCATAGACTTAGTGATCTCATATTTCAAACATTCATAACTTCCTTACTATTGGTCCGATTCATTTCAAACTTTTGCCATTCTGTTTCTGTTATTTTTCTGCTTTCATACAAATCAACTTAATACAAGAGTTGGATTGCCCTTTAAGTCCTTACCATGTCGCACATACGCAACAACCCATACATTTTTATGAATGCGAAACAGACCGTAGGGACTGAGTTTTTGGTGACGTTTTCGGTAGATCATTAGGACGTGACCCCGGGTACTCACGTATCAAATCTCCATGTATAAGGCGCACTTTTTGCTGCCGAAAAATTTGAAAGTCGGGGTGCATCTTATACACGGTACAAAAAAAAAAAAAAAAAAAATTTAAAGTTTCGATTTGTGCCCCTCCACCTGGCACTATGCCTGGCAATGTCTCCCAGCTCAGTAATTGGTGTGTTGACTCACCACTCAGAAACTAGAACAACACTCAAATTTGTCTGTCATCTTGGTTTGAAAGTAATCTTTCTAATAGATGTCAATATGTAGTTTATAATAATTCCTCCAATTTTTCTTCTATTACACATGGCATACCACAAGGTCCTATCCTAGGTCCTCTACTGTTTTTAATTTAAATGAATGATCTTACACATTCGTCTAAAAAACGACATTGTTCCCAAGTTCACAAGCACAAATCGGCGCCTTCAACTGCACCTCGCAGTTAAATGAAAGACCTTCCCCGCGTGGGTTTTTTTAACAGAGACCTTTTTTTTAATCTTAAAAAAAGGGGTGCGCCTTATACACGGGTGCGCCTTATACACAGAGATTTACGGTATATTGGGTATACAGGGATGTGCCGCTCGGAAGGGTGACTTTTTCAGGAAAGATCCTTAGACATGGGTCCCTTTTTTTCATTTATTCCTTTCCCCTCTTTTCTCCCTCATTTTCTCCAGGATTTTGGGATTTGCTCCTAAATACTCGAGCCTACATTGTAAATGCCTAAATCTTTCCCATCTCTAAATAAATCCAGGGCCTAAACAATATTGGGGAATCCTTCGGTGATTGTATTTCCCGTGTACGAGGTGTACGTAGCTCGTAAACTCAACTAGACCCCGGGGTACCACATATATCAGGACCCCATGGGCCCTATACCGGGTACTCATACTCACGGAAACTGCAAAATGATTGGCCATTGTATTATTATTACAGCTAAAAAAATGTAATATAATAGTTTGAAATCCTTAGACATGGGTCCATTTTTCACAAAAAATCCTTAGACATGGGTACCTATTTACAGCAGAAGGACCCTTGGATGTGAGTATGGGTTCGGAGGTCTCAGCCGCACACCCCCGTCCGACTATAATTCGAGTACAGTAATTTGTGTAGTGATTTTCAAAGTTTTTCATGTCATTAAAAATTCATAGCTTTCTTATTAGTTATCCGATTTTGCTCAAACTTTTTTTGATTGGTTTGTCTGATTTTTCTGGTTCTATTGAAAGTAAGTTATTTTGGAGTGGACTTGGGCTTTAATTTAACTAGTGTTTCAACCAAATTTTAAATTGTTCTCGCATTCGTTTTGTAAATGCATGTGCAGCACTGCAGGATGTGTGCAACAAATTAATATTTTACTTTTAGCGCTAGTGGCATGCCTGTGGGATGTCGATCCCGTTTACGGTAAGACCTCATGCATTGTACTTTGTAGGAGAGATCGTAATCAGTCACACAATTGACACAAATGAATTTGCAAGAACAAATTCACTGACACGGTTTTGAACGTATGGGTCACTCCAATCATCAGTCCAAGTTCACTTACCAGACATTAGCGTCAGTTTTCGGCCAGTCAGCCACAAATGCAAGCTCCATTGTTTCAGCCGCCGTTTCAGCCTCCGACGTCTTTACATAAACTTTTGGAAAACAACAGGGTTTTATCACCTTTAAGGTTCAAGAAAACAGACAAAACATCTAATCCTAGCTCCTAGAAAGAGAAAACAAAGTAGCCACTCACACTACCAACGTAGATGGCGCTTGACAACATTTTACATAGCGTATAATTTTATTAGAGATTTGTACTTGTACTTTCTGGGTTCAAATTCAACAGCAATGGCCAATGATTTTTTCTTTTTTTTTTTCTTCTTCTTTTAATATAAGAAAATTGTGAAAAATAAAAAGAAGAAAGAATAAGTAAAGCGAAACAAACAAACAAACAAGTAAATAAAAACAAATAGAGAGAGAGAGAGAGAGAGAGAGAGAGAAAAGAGATAGAATTAAAATGCCAATTAATATTCATTCCTATGAATGCAGAAAAAAATACGATTACCATAACTTTCCTCTATACTAACTACATTTACCCAAAGGTCATTAATTTTCTCGGGTCCCAAACTATGGAACTCTCATCCTGTCTACCTTTAAAACTGTTCATTATTTAATACTTCTTAAAGGTACTATATGTCCCATTTGCAGGTCAAAAAAATGAAAAGGTTAAATTCCAACAGCACTTGAAAGACAATACTTATTTAGAACTTCCCTCAAAACGGAAGGGTTTGAAAATGGATTTTTGTGGGGAAATAACGACCATTAGTTGTCGAATCGACATAAGGGATTGGTGTCACCTAAGTAATAGTCTGATTTTCAGACCCTTGTACCGAATGGTCGTACGTTTTGTGCTGCACAAAGATTCAATCAGTTTAATTTTGGCCATTACAAGTAGTGGGTTATTAATGTAAACAAATGCTCATGTACCTGTTACAGCTCATTTTATGTATATGTTATTACCAAAGAAAAAAAGATGTCAGTCAGTCACTCGGTATTGTCTTACAGGGAATTCTAGAAAGTAAACGGGTTTCCTTGCATAATTTGAATAATAGGACACTGCTAACGTTTAAATTTCACAGAAAGGACATACTTGACATAATTATGCATAATTCCTGCAAAGTTCTACAGAATTTGATGTTGGCTGCAAAAGGGACATAGTATCTTTAAACGTAGTTAGACTATAAAGAACTACTGCTAAGCACATGCCCTCTTAGTCTTACCAACAAGTGAAGTGTTGTTATGGGGTTGTTCAACCGTTTTTTGCTTTTCTCCTCATTCCTATAATAATAATAATAATAATAATAATAATAATAATAATAATAATAATAATAATAATAATAATAATAATAATAATAATAATAATAATAATAATAATAATAATAATAATAATAATATTCGGTTCTTGTATAGCGCATATCACATTATAAAGACACTCAGAATGCGCTTTCAAAGAGCTTTGGAAATTATTACCCCGGCTTTAGCATGGCTGCCATTACAGCGCTCTAGCATTTTAAGGAATGTATTCCTGCCAGATATCCATTTACCTCACCTGGGTCGAGTGTGGCAAATGTAGATTAATGTCTTGCCAAAGACGGTGCCGCGGCGGGACTCGAACTGGGGACCTTGTGATCCACACTGGTCCGGTGACATATCCACTCGACCACGACACCTCTACACCTGTCTAATTTCGCCTGTCGATTCTTCTGTGGCCCTTTACCTACTCTAGTACTCTTACTATTTTCTAACTCTTCCTAGAAAAGCACACCGACTTATCTCAAATTATATTTTCCCCTCTTCTTCTTCGTCATGTTGTCCTCCTCGTTCTTCTTCTCTTTCTTCTTCTCCTTCTTCTTGCTTGGGCTGGCACAACGAAGATTTTCAATCTTTAATTGACGCCGGTCCTCACTCGACCTGTTCCCTATTTTGTACTTTTATTTCTACTCTGTATTAACGTGACTCTTTATATTGTAAATGTTTTGTTTTGTATGTTTTTGTATTGTTTTGTTTGATTTCACCGTATACTTAAACGATGTCCATGTTCATTTTTGTTATCGAGTGAGAGAAATCACTTTGAAGAAGAAAAAAAAAGAAATGCTATTTTCACATGATAATACATAGCGGTTTGTAATATATTGTTTTCGCGAAATTAACCTTATTTCAAAATATTTTTTTGACATAACTAAATCTCTCTCGCGGCACCCCTGTAGATGTCTTGCGGAACCCCGGTTGAAAGACGCTGCCTTATATTTCGTTGGATTTTTTTTTCTTCTAGATCACATTTTGATGTTGGGCTGGTCTACATTACTGGCAAGTCTATCCATAAATATCCTTCGATTTGATTGGCTCAAATGAAACTTGCGCGGTTGTTGTCATAGTGACATAGAGATATACCATGTTCACACGTTTTTTTACCCCCAAAATAGGATATGTTCACACGTTGATTATCCGGGTGTATATTTTCTTTGACACCAACAGCAAAGAGGAGGTGTAGGTTAGGGTTCAATACCAACTCCTGCTTGACAAACATCTATCTTGTGAGTACTTAGAGCCTGCTTTCCAACTCGTCTAGCGCTAGAGCTCCGACGGTAAATCGATGATGACTTGATACTCGCTTCAACACCAATAACTGTACAGTTTACATCTGACTTGTGAATATCAAATTTGGATGCATGCTTTCCCGCCTTTCCACCTCCTACATTTCCAGAGCTTCCAATGATAAAAATGAGTATGAATTCATACTACTTGTAACTTTAACGTCAACCTCTACCTAGTTTACATCTCTTTTGTACCATTTGGAGAAACTCGTACGGTTCCAGAGCTTCTACATTAAGCTGGTCGTGAATTTGTAATAACTTAAACGTCAGCTCCTGTCTGGTTGACATCTATCTTCATTGAAGTTGCTGTCTAAACTCGTGCAGTTCCAGATTTTCCGGCAGTAAACTAATCATGGATTTTTTTTTACGAAGTCGACTCTCTCTTAACAGTCTTAAACGATATAATCGTGCAACATGGTGACATTCGTAAGTTTTTGTTGTTGTTCACTTCGCATGCCTAAATAATGATGTTGATTTTGTGTGCGCATTCTATACAGTAGGCCTAACGGGACACCATGGCACCTTGCCAGTGTAAGGTAATCGTTCATACTAATAAAATGTAAAATAAAGGACATGCATATTTTTATCTCTGCAAACAATATTTCTTCATCATTATCCCCATCGTAGCAAGTGAATAAATTCCAACCTATTGGCCATACTAGTGATACTACATGAAACTCGTCACCTTTCCTTTGTAGCAACTGTTCAATGAAATCTAGGTACTAACCCAAATCAAATCATTCAATACCATCAGTTTCTATTAGGTAGGTCTGTTCATTTTCCATTATTGTATCTTGAAGAATGTAACTAAAAATAATATCATTATTTTTTAAGGTTGAATGTGGCGAGTAAAAATCGAGATCAGAACTAGTCATATTTAATTGATTTAGGTTTTTGTGGCTATATTTCGCTTTTTGTTAGCCCGATTTTATCAGTACGAGACGCATTAAAAAGAATGCATGTTTACCCTTATCATTTATATATGTATATAGCCGGCAGTTCACATTCGTACTTAAAGCTATAAAGAGTAAACAAAAAAGCACTTTAGGCTGATTATTTGTATACATTTATATTCATGTTATCATGGATACTGATTTCATACTTTTATCAAGCACGGGGGAAAGCGGTTCTGATTCCAATTTCCTTTTAATAATTCAAAAACCACCTATATCATGCTTCAAAAATTCAACATCAACACAGAACAATTATAAGTTTTCATTCCGCAAAGTGACTAGATGGGGGAAACAGTATGTATGCATTATAATTTAATTCATTTTGACGCACCTCCCGGTAAGTTCTCATTCTCCATATTTTCGGTAAATACATATACATCACCTTAAATCAACTTTGTAAACTAATCTACATAATAATATCAGAAATAAAATGCCAGTTTCTTTTTACAGTATACATTTCAGGCCAGGGTTTTTTAGGGCTAAATCGATCAAATTGGTAACAACAATATTTTTCTTTTAATGCCATACATAAGCGTAATTTGTCTTTAAACAGTATATATGGGTAGAGACTCTGTCGAAAAGTTGATTAAATTTCCAATTTTCATCGAAAACAAGGACTCTGAACCTTTGAACGTGTTCCCAACAGAAGGATTTTAAAGCTTATTTTCCATTTAAAATTTCATGCCATTAAAAAGAGGGCACAATCTGTGACAAGCAAAACAAAATAGGGTATTAGGTTTTTGGTGTACTGTTCTGGCTACAAAATGTTCGAAGGGTATCAGCCCATGGCTGTATATTAACCTCATTTTTTTCTTCTAAATCGGTAGAATAAACTGAATAAAATTAACAACATCAAAGGCAATCTTTTTGTGTATTGAATGCAAATATACAATTGATTTTTAAGTAAATCAAGCTCTAATCCAATTTCTTTAAAGTAAAGTCTTCTGTAGTTGTAAGAAAAATGCAAAATTTTGATCAGGTGTTGTCCATCTTTTCTGAAATCATTTGATGGAAATTAAAATTTCAACTGGTTGCTTACTAACAATCATTTATGCTTTCTTAGCAGTCAGTTAAAATAACCACCACCACCACCACTGCAAATGATTTTTTAAAGGTTATAGTATAACGTAGGCAATATGAAAATGGATGCGCCTGAACAAGATACCCTAACGCTATTAATTTAAAACTACGATGTATTAAGTATAGGTATTGACCTGAATAATTACAAGGACATTATTTTGTTGCCGGATAAAGAAATACAGCCCACTTTCATTCCAGCACTCTTTACAAATAATGCTTATATATATTGCATATATTATGGAACCGCGTCATTAGATGATGAGGACAGATTGGTGTCATTAATTTTTAATAAATTAGAACTGACAGATAATAACAATATTAACAATGACCCATTTGAAAAAAATAATTAATTGCGTTGTATACGGTCAAATATAATTGGGTATTACAGTTGGCGAAACTGAAAACACTTCTGTTCTCTTTAAACTAAAAGTGGTGGTGGTGGTGGTGGTGCTGGAAGAGGGGGTGAAATTAAGACAAAGGAGAAACAAGACTTTCTCTTCATTGAAAAGGAAGGGCTATAAATAGAAGCACATTATGTGCTTTGTTTTTGGAGGGGAAGGGGGTGAGAGCGGGGTTGACACAGGAGGGCACTTTATTGGGTACATCTGGCAGCCTTCCTATCGCCCATTGTTTCAAATGAATTATGTTCGTGATATAAATTCATATACAAAGAATATACATATAATTCATTTCACATTCCGCTTAATATCTGGGGAAATGGATTTGTAGTTATTTGAAAAAATCATGGATTTACCCTTTTCTCTTTCCAGGCTTTGCGTATCTATGCTGAAATATCAGGAAGAGAAAGTTCATGAACCGCGGCGTACACGACTTACCATGAGAATTCGGACAGCGTTAATAATTATGGAAGGGATGCCACAATCTATTGTTCCTCCCACCATGCGCTATTCCTAAGTGATGTCATAGAAGGCTTTGTCGTACATTAAACTGATTCCGGTGTTATTACTTCTACACTTACAACAACAATGCAGTTCTCATCTAATTACCATCATACTACGCGCGATGCATCATTAATTTTGTGTTGATAGAGCCTTATATGAAAACAATACAAAATGAATTACACTTTTCACGCAGACGATGTTACATGCCCATCACAAATCGAGGTTTCCTCTACTTTGGCGCACTTTCTTTCTTGGAATGAGCTTACCCGGCATTTAACTGTTTAATATTGATACAATTTCTGGGTACGTAATATCTCGTCTTATAAGTACTTGGGTTTCAAGACACAAACTTTTGTACTCCGGTGAAACGCAGCGTTATGGAAGTTTTTCGAATGAGATAATGAGAAATATCGTGGAGGAGTTTTCAAGGAGGTGATATGCTGTGTGGAGAAGGAAAATGTCTTGAAGCGTGATGTTGGAAAGGAAACTCCAAAATTATGCATTTATAGTGGCCCCATCATAGATTATACAAGGGGTACGTCTGAGCAAGGTTACAAGGGGAACAATGCCATAATATAATGTATACATACCAAATTTGTACATCCATCCAAGTTAAAAATGACAATCACTTTCCGACTATTTGATTATTTTGTACATTTCATTAATTTAAAGTGAAAGCTGTTTTAAGAGAGCCAAACTTTTGCGATCGTATTTTAACAAATTGAGTGTCATCTTCTGAGAATCTCTTCTTGAGGATATCATCATGTGTGACACGGCGAACTGCACTGATGTAGAGGAACCCATAGTATATCAGAATTACTGGGAGCGAATTATCTACGCTACAATCACAGGGTTGATCTCTATCACCGGTGCTTTCGGGAACACCTTGGTCATCTTAGCCGTGTTCATTAGCAAGAAACTACGAAACAAAACCAATACATTTGTCGTCAATCTCGCCATTGCGGATTTGATAAGCTGTCTGAATCTTCCTTGGACCGCGTTGGCGCTGCTCTGTGAGGATGAGTGGCCTTTGCCAGATTGGATCTGCATGGGGGAAGGGATGATCCTGATGATCAGTACCGGCTGCAGTCTGTACACTCTTGGTGGGATTGCGTTAAGTCGGGCTTGCCTGATTACCTTGCCAAATCATCGCTACCATGAGATCCTAAACCCGAAAACTCTTGGTGGACTCCTCTTGGTATTCTGGTTGATACCAGTGACAGTGTCCATCGTTCCGTACATTGTATCAGATAGCTTCTTCGGCTTCAACAGGCGCTATAGCATGTGCATCTGGAACACCACCCATCCGTTCTCACCATATTACAACTTGATACTTACCATAACGTTCTACCCTGTTCCACTCTTTATAATCTTCTTCAGCTATATCCGTATCTGGCGCCATGTTCGTATCCATTCTCGTCGCATGGCCCGGGTAACCTCCCGGCTCGTTACGATCTCCGGGGAGATGGCTGGTCTTGCCAGGAAGAGCACCTTCAGCAAGAGGCAGATGTCTGTCACGAAGAACCTCTTCATCATCATCGTCCTGTTTCTCATCTTGATATCACCATATAGCATCCAGTTGGTCATACCAGGAGGCGAGAGATTGGTCCCGGTTTTGGGATGATCTTTCTTTTCAATTCCTGCGTAAATCCGTTCATTTACGGAACGCGCCATCCAGACTTTAAGGTGGCCTTCAGGAGCATCTTACGATGTCCCGGAGGCCTACGGTCAAACCAGCTGATGGACTCAAAATCATCGGCTGGTTTGCGTGTCCAACCTTTGATTCGGAGACAAGCCCAGCCAGATACTGAGTTTATTGCTCCAAATTCCGCAAGCTCTTCAGACTCCAATATGAACTAAATGTATAGCTGCCAGGATGGCTATTGGCAAGACAGACCACATGTACAGTTTTCATTATTTTGACACAAGCTGACGAGGAATAGTGTATAATTATGTTTGCCCAAGTACTGGGTTATTTTCCGAGATGAACTATGTCTACACGCATTTTGTAAAAAAGTATGAAACTGTCATTTTTATTAGAGTTTTCTTACGTTCCGCTGGTCCAGTGCCCACGAGACCGAAATGTCAAGTATGTTGCACTACGTCAGTCTCGTGTGTTGTCGATCGACTGGGATATTCAGCCTAGAACCACAAGGCTTGCTAGCATTAGGTAAGAGTTACGGTTATAGACATGGCCGGTGGGAAGTGTGAGTGTATAAAGTAACCTAACCAAGACTCTTTAAGTACAATATTAAATATTTTTCACTAACCATGGTAATGGTTACATGGAATGGTTTATTAATTTAAAATGTTGACAATTTATTATGAAACGCAATGGCTCATGTTGAAAATTCGAGTCTTTGTGGAGAAGTATGTTGAAAAAAAGAGTCCAGTTGGAGTGTTTTCTGTTATGTTTCATTTAAAAAATAATAATCCTAATCTCCCACAATTTCTAGGCAAATGTGTAATAGAAGAGGCTTGAATGAATGCATAACTATTTTAATAATAATAATAAGGCGTTAAAAAAAAGATGTTGTATTGCCCTTTGCGACCGACCCAAAAATCTTGAAATCTACGGTCGGCATTTATTATTTTTTTTACCGTTTTTTTGAAAAAATATGTATTAAAGAATTCAAAACTGAGAAATATCATCCCAAAGAGGGGATTTAAAAAAATGCATTCAAAACTGAGAGATATCAGCCTAAAGAGGGAGGAAGAAAAAAAAAAAAAAGATTTCCAACCGACCGATCCATGTTTTGGCACCTAAAGGGCAATACAACATCTTTTTTTTTTAGGCCTAATGATAATGATAATACCAATAATAATAATAATGAAAATAATAATAATATGAATATGTATATAGCACTTAAAACTAATGTTTCTTTGTTATGTTATCGTATGAATAAAGAGGTGGAAAGGTAGAAAGACGTCGAGTTAATAGGTCTCCAAGAACTACATCACTTTATATCGCTTTATATTGAATTTCTTACATAATTTTGTGTAAATAGAGGGAATGTTCGCGGATTTGAAAAAGAAAACTATGTGTTCCTTGGTCATGTTGTTTTTGGATTTGTTCGCAAATATCTGAATGTGTATGTACAAAGTTTTGTGAAAACAGGGTACTTTTTTCATTGTTTAGACAATAACCCTTTTTCACACAGAAAGGGGTCATAATTATGTTGTGGAATGTGTGCTACACCTTTAAATGTGAAGTGACACTATCTCGCTATATGTTTACATTGTACATGAATAATGTCTGGCCCAATTTTGTTCATTCCTATCAAAGTCACAACCTTGAACATGCTTATAGAAGAAACAACAACTAAATACCTAACCTGTAAAATCTATTCTTAAAACTTCACTATAGATTCAAGACACAGGGTAAGCACATACAATTGAAATTAAAATCTTGAACACTTTTACGCACGCAAAAAACAAGAACTGTCAATCGAATCAAACTTTAAAAATTCTTCCATTGCTACCCATACTGCTATTATTGATGCTGCTATCTACCATGTAGGACTACCCTTTTCCGTGTTAGTATCATATCTATAATGTTGAACAAGAATTAATTTTATTTGATCTCCTTTAAAGGTACTATGTCCCATTTGCAGGCCAAAAAATGAAAAGGTTAAATTCCAACGTCTTTTGAAAGACAATACTAATTTAAAACTTCCCTAAAAAAATAGGGGGCTTGAAAATGTCTTTAAGTGGGAAAATAACGACTATTAGTTGTCGAATCGACTTAGGAGCTATAGAGCCAGTAAGTAATAGTCTGATTTTTCAGACCATTGTACCGAATGGTCGTACGTTTTATGCTGCGCAAAGATTCAATCAGTTTAATTTTGGCCATTACAAGAAGTGGGTTATTGATGTAGACAAATGCTCATGTACCCTTTACAGCTCATTTTATGTATGTTATTACCAAAGATGAAAAAGCCAGTCAGTCACTCAATAGTGTCTGACAGTGAAGTCTAGCAAGTAAACGGGTTTCCTTGCATAATTTGAATATTAGGACACTGCTAACGTTTAAATTTCACAGATAGGACATACATGACATATTCATAATTCCTGCAAAGTTCTACAGAATTTGATGTCGGCTGCAAAAGGGACATAGTATCTTTAACATGCTCTATGGCAAATATTTTGGGAAGTATGAAATCATTTTATAATTTTTTTAAAATAAAAATGTGAGCCAAGTAAAAGGTAGGTGACTTACTTGAAGAGGTAAGAGGGGCCGGCCAAATCACCGACAGTCGACAAGACCGAATGAATACATGAGGTAATATAAGTTCCAAAAGATCCATGAGACCGAAAGAACAAAGAAATACATAAGGAAAGATAGACAATGTTTGTTTCGTGGGTTGTAGCCGGGTGAAGATTTTGTTTTTTTCGAATTCTACATAAAATTATGTTTTTCATTCATGTATGTTACTCAGTTGTGTTTGAAACCATGTATATATATCATGCCATTCAAAATAATCTTCTAATGCCTTTTATCTGTTCGTATTTTAAAATAATTTAAAGTAATGATGGCTTTCCCCCAGTGGCGTACCTGGCATACCTCGTCAGGGGGCAAGCGATTTGGACGAGCAAGGGGGTGAAGGGGGACTAGGGTTTTCCCAATAACACAGGGATCTTGTCGATATTAATATTTGCGATCGGGTGACTTCATATCTTTGGTCTAATTTGATTTAAAAGAAAAAATTATCATTAAAAAAAAAGTTAAATGTATTGAATTTTGACAAAATCAGTGGTTAACTTATAACTGATAATGACAATGTTTCTATTAACGTACTTCTATTATTCCTCTTTGAAGAAGCTATTGACATATTATGTTCCCAATTCTGCATATTTGGAGATGTAAAAAAGTGTATTTGACATTGAATTGAATTGTATTGATTTGCATTTGTTTCATTTCCACATGCACAATTAAAACTAATGAATATTCAGAATAGGCCTATGCATCTATTCACTCAATAAAAATAAATGTAGTAAAGTGAGAAAAAATGTAACAGGAAAATGATATATCACTAGATATAGGAGAAATCACACACTGGGAGGGTACATACAGAGGCGGATCCAGCCGGCGGCGAGGGGGGCGATTCGTAAGAAAATATTAAGCGGCGTTCCGCGCTTGCACGCACAGGGGGGATGTGCCCCCCTGAGAAGCTGAAGAAAAAGCGAGCGGAGTGTAAATTGGCGTGGCAGGCCAGAGGCGGCGGAACGTCATTCATAGTGGGGGGAGCACCAACAATAAAGGGCGCTTTCCGGGAAAAGGGGGCACCTATAAAGGGAAACCTCAAAGCGAAAATATACAACTTTTTAGACATTGGTATTTACCCCTACATTGTGAGTACATTATCAGGGATGATTTCAATGTTTGTTTCTCTCTCTAAGATACTGTTTAAGCATCATACATGTACATAGCAGTTGGTTGTGATGGTTAGAATATTTATTTGCGAGCGAACTATCAGAGATTTGTGAGGTCGCAGTGCAAAAAATTACATCTTATAAAGAGGAAAACAATCCTGATGGGGTTTTAAGCACAATCTAATCATGAAAGACTGAAAAGATCTTTCATAAGAAACATAATTATATCAATTTTAAATACGAGCGAGCGTAGCGAGCCAGATTTGGGTGAAATTAAAGGAAACAATTGCTCTTAATCGCTTTAAATTAGGAGCACTTTTTATGGGGAAAGGAAAAGGGGGCACATGTCCAAAGGGAAAAGGACACTTACTAGAAAAGAAAAAGAGCACATGTCAAAGTAAAAAGGGGAATTACCAGAGGTGAAAATGGGGCACTCACACCTTATAAGGGGCACTTATGATAACGGAAAAAGTGCAATTATCAGAAGGAAAATGGTACTAATTAGAAAGGATAAGTTCAAGTTCAAGTTCATTTTATTCAAAACCACACAAAACATGATATAATCTTTTACAACAAAAAAGACTGGTAATAGTACATTAATCAATTTGATTACATCAATGGGCACGTGTAAAAATAAAAGGGGCAACTATCAGCGATGAAAAGGGGCACTTATTACAGAGTTAAAGGGGGCACCTCTCAAATATGAATAAGGGCACTCATCGGAGATTTTTTTTTTAATGGGCACTTAATAGAAAGAAAAAAAACCCCACGCACAAATTATGCAAAAGCGGTGAGTAATTGCGTCCCGCAGGACACAACAAAAATTCCCAGGTTAGTATATCTGTTAAGCGCTTAGAGACATCGTAGATGTATTAAGCGCCATACAAAAGCGGAATATTATTAGTATTTCCGGAAGCTGGAGATGAATTGTTTTCGCATCGTACACTGATTATAATTTTAATGATTTACACATCTATCCAATCTGTCCATATAGTGTAACAGTAACGACTCATCTGTGACACTAAAACGATGTGCATGAGACTGATTTTGTTCGGTATAATTTGCATATAATTATGCGCAGATTGAAAAAGAAAATTTTTAATGGCAGTTCGTCTTTATGCACCTGTACAACTGAATGGAGTGTTTTTACCCAGATTCTGACGATAAAAGTGTGTAATTTTCTGAACGAGTTAGGCTTTTAAGGACTAATTTTATGAATCCGCAAACTGCCGAACTCGGAAGCTTTGCCGACATGCTTGACGATGCCTCCGTGTTTTTACTTCTCGCATTTGCTATTTTTTCGCGCTTTAATGTGGTGTCGCATTTTGCAGGAAAATTTTTTGCCGGGGCCTTGCCCTTGGTTGGTTTCTTTCTATTTTTCTTTAACATACTTTTTCAAAAAAGAAGGGGTGGCTTCCCCCGAGCCCCGCCGTAGCGCGGGCCCTGCACATTGTGTAACGGCATGATGATTTGACAGATGGACCTGAAGCTAACTGAGTCCTGACATACTTTTCAACGTTGTAACTTGTACGCCCTAGTGTAGAGCGATCATCGGCATTTTGTTTTAATCTTATAGGCCTAAAACAAAAATTAGGGCTAGTTCTGACCTAAAAACGACCCAAATCTCGGAGCATAGCTAGCTGAACCGCGGGGCCTTGGCCTATATACGGATAAGTGAGTGCCCTGGGTCCACTTCTAACTCGTGTTTTTAGCCCTTCTTTCTTCCCTAGCTTTCCCTTTCCCTTTCCTTTCCTTTCCTTTCCTTTCCTTTTTTTTTTGCTTGCTTGTCACTCGTGCCCCCTGCCCCCCGTAGGTACGCTACTGCTTTCCCCTTATCCTATTATATTCAGGATTATTTCTGTTAAATCACGATGATCAATTGCTCATTCAACATGAATTATTGGGAGAAATATACTTTGGAGTTCAACGAAAATTGTTGAGGTTGTTTAAAAGAGGATTTCAATGCCCTTTTTGTCTTCTGGTATTGATTTCATTTAAAGGCCCACATTATTACATGCAGCTACTTGCTCCCTCTATATAGAAAACAAAGGAAAATGGGAAGTAAAAGGGGCACTTATCAGAGTTGAAAAGGGAAAGGGGCACTTTTACAAATTAATAAGGGCACTTGTGAAAGTAAAAGGGGCACTATTGGGGTGCTTGAAAAAGTGGGAGGGCACTGTGCCCAACTGCCCCCGTGAGGGCCGCCTCTGCCACGCTAATCCCTCTAATCCCTCCTGGCCAAAGTAGTACAGTGGGCCTTTAAATCATTTGCTGGTTGTATTTAAGCCATATGAATTTTTCTGATTTTCCTGATTTACCTATGCTGATATACATCAAACTGATCTTTTCTAAAATGTGTAAATTAAAAAAGTTATTGTAATATGTACTCCTGAGAGAAATACAGGAAGAAATAGAGAAAGAAGGGAAAGTATGTATTATTTCAAAATCTTAGTTGTAACACTTCAGTCTTCAGTCACATGAGGCGGATGCAAACTGTCATTCAAGTAATAAAGTAAAGAATCGCTTTATAACAATTATGTCCTGATTATATTCTCGTGTTATCTAAGTGTGTTTAACGTCGCGTGATGTAAATTGAATGCCGCCCAGATAGCATGCTTTCTTTTCATTGAGGACACCGATTCACACAAAAGGCTCTTTCACGTCTAAATAAGCACTATAGAGGTCGTCTATTGTCATCATGATATATGGTCATAATAGCTTTCTGTATGATGCACTATTCTTTTGTCAAAGCCTCAATGTATTACTTTTTTCTCGTTTTCCCTTTCATACGAAAATAGTCGTGACGAATTTGTCATATTAATAATGGGATGATAACAAGGAGCGAGCCAAAGGGAATGGCTCTGACCATTAATACATGTATATTGATATTAATATGGTTTTCTCGGAAATTTGATTGCATGTGAAGGGAATAAGTGGATAAAGCACTATTAATTTGTCACACCAAACTACAGAAGTCCTGTTTTGGGGGAATGGGATTATGGGTGCATTACATGAAACTTGTATCATTTGACATACTTTATCTTTTATTTTATAAACCAAATCTTGAAAATTAAACTCACCCGATACTGTTGACTAAATCATTAATTTTTTTTTAATATCACATTATGACCACACAAACATTCATCAATTGACATAGGCGGCCTACGTGTATAACTAATAGGCTTTAAAAAATCAGGTAAATCAATATCTCTTCTGACATAAATAAATCAACATTACATGTTACATGGGCAAGCATATTACGGCGATAATGTAGGGCGTGTGTATGTGTGGGGTGTGGGTGTAAGTGCGAGTAGTGCGTTGAGTGCATGTAGGCCTATATACTAGTGTGTTTGATTCAAATTACCCACGATATATTCCGGGATATATTTAGGTGAAAGGAGGCAATTTCTCTCGATCATCAGATAATGCTCTCGCCAAATGTCTTTCCAGTGCTTTTTTTTGGTTAAAGCCTGTCTGCACATGCGCGTAGCCAGGGGGGCGATGGGGGCGGTCGCCCCCCCCCCCCAAAAAAAAAAAACCCCGGCCAAAAAAAAAAAAAAGAAAGAGAAGAGAAAAAAGGAAGAGGACGTAGGAAGAAAAAGGAGCAGACTAAGAAAATTTTTGATTAATGGAACGTCAATGCTTCCGCGCTTCGCGCGGGAGAAGGGAAACTGGATTCAGACGAGGATTAAGAGTGGAAAACGGTACAACGAATCGTCTTCTATCTCTAATAATTTAATGAAACGTCGAAGCTTCTGCGCTTCGCGCGGAAGGGGGGACTGCATGAATTCAGACAAGGATTAGGATTCGAGAACGGTACAACAAATTGTCTTCCCTTTCTAATAATTTAATAAAACGTCAACGCTTCTGCGCTTTGCGCGGGAGGGGGAAGCTGATTTCATACAAGGATTAAGAGACGAGAATGGTACAACGAATCGTCTTCTAATCTATCTCTAATAATTTTAATGAAACGTCAAAGCTTCTGCGATTCGCGCGGGAGGGGGGAGAACTGAATTCAGACAAGGATTAAGAGTCGAAAACGGCACAACGAACCTTCTTCTTTCTCTCATAGTTTAATGAAACGTCAAAGCTTCTGCGCTTCGCGCGGGAGGGGGGAAACTCCCCCTCCCTGCACCCACCCCCTAGGGGGCGCGCTTCGCGCGCTCTGTAAGTGTTTCGCACGCTTTGCGTGCTCACTACCGCCCCCCTAAAATCAAATCCTAGCTACGCGCTTGTGTCTGCACTAGTTTGGCCAGGAGGGATTAGACCTCCCAGCGTGGTCACTGACAGGTGGTTATCTCATCAACTCAGCTCTCAATTGACATAAGAAAAAGAGGATCATGGGGGGACCAACGGGCACCGTTTAGGCATTGTTTTCTATATAAAGGGAGCAAGAGTTTACAAGTAGTGCACTAATGAGTGGGGCTTTAAATAATTGAATCATAACTTCCAAAGACATATCCACAGGAAGGCAAATAAGAGAGAGAAAGAGAATGAAAGATGTATCATCTCCTTTTCACATTGCATTGGGTGAAAGGCCATGTGAAGAAAGTGAAACGACCCCCTTTCACATACTCCCCTGTTATGACTTGTGATGCATCAGAATATCCATAATAATTACAGCATCGAAATGAGTTTCAAATCTTTTTTTTAAAAGTACATTTTAATCGATATTTCTTGCGGACCGCATTAAGTCGTCTCAAAGGCTGTATATGGCCAGTTGGCTTTTATTCGAGAACCAGAAACCTACAGTTCCGATGCCCCCAATGGTTGGACACGAGATACGCCACTATATTTTTAATCATAATCCGTTTGATACAACGAATAGCCAGGATATATGCGATGAACAATGAATTATAAATCTAGAAAAATATAGAAATGGAAGGGCACAATGTTCGTCTCACACTTTGCCCTCCATCGTTACAACGCGGCCGTGGGTCTTGGTTTTTAGGCCTATTTTTCCCCCTCCAATTATTGTCTCTGGCCATTTCATCAGAAAGGGGCAGAGGGCATCATTACGGAAGAATAGGGACTTTTAGATTTGCACGACGTGAACGTGTGACATCCTTTTAAGGCAATGTGACGTCCTTTTAAGGCACTGCCGGGCCCACTGCCAGTGCCTTAAAAGGACTTTGTAAGAAGTGCCTCTTTTACTTTGACAAGTGCCCTACTTTGTAAAAGTGCCCCTTCCCCTTTTCACCTCTGATGAGTGCCCTTTGTATTTTGACACGTGCCCCTTTTCCTTCGACAAATTCCCAATTTCCTTTGGAATACGAGTCCATTTTCTGTTCTCATAAGTGCCCTTTTTAATCTCTAGTAAGTGACCATTTTCAGGTACGAGAAGGGCCCCTTTTCAAATCTGAGAGGTGCCTCTTGTACTTTGACAAGTGCCCCTTTTCTTTTGTAAGAAGTGCCTCTTCTCCTTTAAATAACTACCCCTATTTAACTCTGATAAGCCCACTTTTTATTCTCACATATGCCCCATTTCTTTTTCAATTAGTGCCCCTTTTCCTTATGATAAGTGCCCCCATTAACAAAAAAGAGCTCCTTCCCCTTCTTATAAATGCCCCTTTTCACCTATGAAAATTGTTCCTTTTCATTCTCATAAGAGCCCCTTTTCCCCTCTGATAAATGACCCTTTTCAGATGCGAGAGGTTACTCCTTATCACTTCAGATAAGTGCCCCCTTGACCACCAATAATTGCCCTATTCAAACCTGAGGGATGCTCGTTTTACTTTGACAAGTGCCCCTTCTCCTCCTGATAAGTGCTCTTTTCATCTCTGATGAGTGCTCCTTTTCACCTCTAATAACTGCCCCTTTTATTTTGACTCGTGCCTCTTTTCCTTTCTAATAAATGCTCTTTTTCCTTATAAGTGCCCCTTTACTCCTTATCATACTTACCCCTTTTCATCTATGATAAGTGCCCCGTTTATTTTACCATGTGCATCTTTCTTTTTTAAATAAGAGCCACTTCCCCCTTCTCATAAAGCCCCTTTTTCATTCTCTGAAAAGTGCCCCTTTTCATACCTGGTCAGTGCCCTTTTTCACCTCTGATAATTTCCCTTTTAACAAGGATACGTGCCCCTTTCCTGTCTAATAAGGGACATACCCCCTTTTCATAAATGCCCCTGTTCACCTCTTATAAATGTCCCAATCAAAATCTGATGGGTGCCCCTTTTCCGTCGACAAATGCCCATTTCCCATTCTCAGTGCCTTTTTTCATCCCTGGTGAGTGTCTCTTTTCCGGTGTAAGGAATGCCCCATTTTCACCTCTGATAATTACCCTTTGTACTTTGTGCTCCATGTGCTCCTTTTTTTCTTCTAATAACTGTCTAATCCCTTTCGATTAGGGTCCCCTTATAGATATCCTCTCATCATTAAACTTGCCCCTAATTTAAAGGGACTAAGAGCAATTTCCCCCAAAGCTCTCAAAATATATATATTACCCCTATTACTCGCACTACAAGACTTTTAAAATCATAGAAATATTAGTCAAAGTTCCTGTAGATAAATTTAGAGATTTTCACACCTTGTCAGTCATTCTGACTGAAAAAAAGTCTTTTGGAACGCCAGTCGGAAAAGTGGAGAAAAAAAGAGGTTCAATTTATACTCGTTCTTGGAAATTTAAGTCAAACCTTGCCTCCATGCACGTCTCAAAGATAAACGACTATAAAAGCAACAGTGTGAACTTTAATTTGCTCACCTGTAACGGCATATAATCACGCGCATGTCCAGTCCGACTCATTTTGCTGTATGATATGAGTGTAGATATGTAATTATACAGATTCAGAAACAATATGATACCGTTTTATACTTGGCTATAATTTATTTACCTAAGTTACATAAAACATCTTACAAAGTGAAATTTTAAAATAGACGCTCCATGGCCTCTGGAGATTCTTATAAACATGGTGACATCACCAAATGATATGCAAACAATAATGACATTATATTAGCTGTAAAAGCTAGGGCACGGATATCGGTGACAGATCCAGGATTCTCCTGGAGAGTTGGGGCTCAAATTATCCCAGATTAACAGATCCTTTTAGTTTTTAAATGACACCTTTTTGACTGACTCCCAAATACCTTTGAAATGGGATCATAATATGTTTCAATTTGTAGTGTATACAAGTCAGACACTTCAGCGCAATGTACGAACCTAATCAAAGATAATCCCAAAATTATATTTTTTATTGAGAGAAAATGTGTTCTATTGAATTTTTCTTTTTCATTACTACGATAAGGTATGATTAAAGGTCATAAATAGTTACAATTACTCATAAGAAACAAAAATAGTTGACTAGTTGTGGCTGCTGTAGTTCTAAATGGCAAAATTCTTTTACAAAATTATGTGGAAGATACCATAGTAAAAAGGGGCGAGGACAAAATGTAGTCTGAAAGATTTGTTTTCTCGTCAACGAAAGTCATTTTTTATGTAAATCTTGAACGAAAATACTGAGTTATCTAGTACAAACTCATCGAATACATATTTCTCAGAAGAAATCGTCCGTTTCCACCATGGCGAAGCTTACAAAACGTCTCAATAAACGAACACAGAGACCCGTCAGGGGCGAAGGCACATCAGCGGGCGGTGGCAGGAACGGCAGCGGTACAGGGCAGGCGAAGGTTCGAAGAAGTATTACGGACAATAAGTACGTGAGGGTTGCGGCTATTTTGTTTTTACCGGTACTGTTTGGTGTCTTCGGGCTGATCATGTACCCTCCATCTTTTGATTTGTCAGCAAATAATGTAACTGACACAACGAAAATAAACAAATCTGCTGCAAAGGAATCAATAATACACGGTCATGGAGACAAGCACAGAAATGTCAGAACCGACAGGAGTACCAAAGGCAAAGACAAAGAAAAACAGAGACCATCACAAACGACGAAAAATAAAGCAAAGACATCAGAAATGGAGGATTTTAAGCCAACTATACTGGATTCACTTGCGATACAGGAGATAATAGTGGATGGAAACATTGTCAGTCCAGTTGAACTCACGAAAGATCACCCATCATCTCCAGTGAAGTAAGGCCTGACTTTATTTTTTTATTTTTTGACAATTGTTTATAATTATATTATGTCAAGTAATAGTTTAGTTTAGTTTAGTTTATTTCTTTAAAAAAAAAATCACACCCGTCATCAGACGGCCGGCCTAAGAAGGCCTATGACAGTATGAGTGATACATACAAAATAACATAGTCATAAACAATTTGACAAGTAGGGCCTATATGTGCACTTTACACATGTAAATCTTACCTGGTACATTCTTTCAAAAGAATAATTGAAGAAGGAGGAGGAAGAGAAGAAGAAGAAGGAGAGGAGTAAAGAGAATGAAAGGTGAGAAGAAGAAGCAAAATAACGAAAAAGGGACAGGGCAAAAAGGAGTAGGCCTAGTACTAGTAGGAAAGAAAGAGGCTAGGTTAGAAGAAGACCGAAAGCTTCAGTCTCTGATATCGACGGTTGTTCCGCTGAGATAGCATCTGGCTCCTCTGACCGAATGTCAACAAATGTCAGTTTTATCAAAGAATGACTCATACCAGACGGTTATTTCTGTCTAGGTTAGAAGAAGAAGAGGATATAAGGGACAAATGGAGAAAGAAGAAGGAGGTAAATACTATTGAAGGGGTAAAACCTATATTGCAATTTTTGTCATAGAGTCTATCCAAAATTCCAAATTAGAGAGAAAATTTGATTTCAATAATCCTTGGTGGTTTCTCTAACTCTCACTCTCTGTTGTTTTTTTGTTGTTGTATACATCGTTATATGGCAATCAGTCAAATTTGACTATTATCACCAAGTATTTTTTTCTATTTTAATGACTACTTCTCTTTTATTATTATTTTTAAACATTTTTGTAGCCTTACTTTTAACCATTCCTGTCTTTTCATGATTTAATAACAAAATAATTCATTATGTTAATTCTCATCCCCCTTTATTTTTAGCAGTCTTTCTCTAACTTTCCTCTCTTGAAGGATTTACATGTTCGAGGGCTTTTTGACAGAGAGAGAGTGCGCTGGTCTGAGGAGGGTTCACCAGCGTCATCTCACAGAGACGAATGCCCAGCATCCAATTATTTGCTTTGACAGCCTGAGTACGTTGAGAAGACACCTTCAGGCTGCCGGGATAAAAGATGTTAGTGTGTCAATTAATGACTTCACACAAGGTATATTACTATACATGTACCTATACTCTAGGACTCTAATTAAATAATTTTTGTTCTGATATTCATGCTAAAACTAACATAATTTAGAATTTATCTTGTTTTCCTTAATTAAAAAAAAAAAAATTCAGTTTAAAATGTTACATATACTGTATTGCAACAGAAGGTCCTGAAGTAGACCCATGCCTGTAGATAAATTATATTGAGTAGATCTTAATGTTCTCATCAGTGATGGGGAGAAGTAAGGCATTGCAATCCTGTCGTCTCTGAGGTAGCAACAAGAAGCTGTATAATACTCAAAAAGCAGTGGTTAAATGTAACATAGAAAGAATCTTTGGAGCTGTGTAGCCTTATGTATATTCTATTCATCAACTTGTATTGAAAAACCTGATTGAATAAGTTGGGTTGCATAATGTTACATTTATTAACGATATTATTGTGAATGTTGTTTCAATAATGTAGGGAAAGAATGTGACAAATAGATGGATACAAACTTAGCCCTTTACAAAAATACAAAAATGTATCTTTTGTTTGGTTGGATTATTATTTCCAGGAACAACATGCATAAATTCCAGTTTCTCTGAGGAGCTTGGATCATCCCTTACATGGTCTCACAGTACATCCTTCTACCCAGCAGAGAGTAAATTCTCAACCATCTTTGAGGACAGGGTCTTTCAAGCAACAGGGCTCAAACAATCCAACGGCGGCAAATTCCAAATCACTTCCTATCCGGAAGGAGTAGGTGAGTGTAGATGCTTTTATTTCTTGAACCCCATTTGTGCCTCCAAGTTTTTGAAAAATGTCGTAAAGGATCATTAAAGTGTAAAAGGAAATGACCAAAAATGCTTGTTTCATAAAGGAATTGGTTTGAAGCCTTTTGTGGCACTTATGTATTGACTATTTGGCAGAAATGTATTTAACATGCACTGCACATGTTTATCTCCGGCAAGGTGTAGTAAATTGGTACCTGGCAGGTAATGTTGAAGCGCCTTGAGCACCTTGCAAGGTGGATACATAAGAATCCAATATTATTATTATTATTATTATTATTATTATCTGTAGCCCACATGTAGCTAAATCTGGGTAATATGAGAGTAAATAAACATTTGTTGTGGTGACGATTGCACTAGGCCTTATTTCATCTAAGATGCTTAGGGTGAGAGTTATATATGGGTTAGGTTTATAACTAGAGTAAGGGTTAGGTATAGTGTTTGTTCCAGGGTTGAACGGTTAGTGTACAATGAAACAATTGTCATCGGCATTTGCTGTACATTCAATATTAGTGCACCTTGAGCACATTGCGTGGTAGATACAAGAAGCAAATGTTGGTGACATCATTATCAGCTCTCCTGTATCATTGATTTAAAACCAGGTTACAAGACCCACACAGACTGCACCCTCGGTAACCATGACAAACGAGACAGGTATGCTACCATCCTGGTCTATCTACAAGATGTGGAGGAGGGCGGAGAGACACAGTTCCCAGGCAAGTATTGTAGGGCAATACATAGTGGAATCCATGGGGGACCTGAAATGGCTGTGCCCCCTTCATTTCAGACAGGAAAAAAAAATCATGTAGCTCCCTCTTTCAGCCTTGGGCTAACTGGAGTCCTGCGGAAAAGCAATGTCTTGAGACATCTTTATTTTCTCAGGACTCTTCATGCATGTGTTGTTTTGTTTGTGAAGTAATTCCTTACTGCAGTTTTAAAAAAAGGACAGGCTTAAAGGGATAGTTGAGTTCTTGTTTCAGAGCGCAATTGCCTTCAAAGTGCATGGTTATTGCTCTTATTCTTATTTATGACATTTCTAGTGCTCTTTTAGGACCTAAAATTGCTATGAAGGTAATTTTAGACCCCAAAATATGTGAAATTTAGCCAATACGATCATACCAATTCAGCTCCACTTTCAAAAAAATACGGTGACCGTTAATTAATTAATCAATTAATAATAACAATGCACGGGCCAGCTGGTTGTGCGTATTATAACCAACATAGACATTGGCTGGAATAAAACATATCAGGCGCTATCTAGTTTTTTCAACGGCTGGTTCAAATTATTGAATATTTGTGGGGAACCACAAATATTAGAAATCTTTATATTTATGGATATTTCAGCCATCTCTGAACTGATTTTGATTAAACAAAGATAATTTTGTCATTTAAATTGTATGTTCTTTCAAATTTGACACAGTTTTTCATTATCTCACAAAAAAATATTTTGTGTAGCGCCCTCTGCAACAAAACTCAACTATCCCTTTAAAGACTGATACCAACAGTAAACACTATCATCACATAGTACCTTTCAATTTTTTTTGTTAAAGAAAGACTTCTCAGCCCTAAATGACACACTATATGGCTTCAAATAGCACGTGGCAAGATAAAATGACACAGTTGTAGTGCCCCTCACATTTCCTTTCTATTTCCCCCATCTCCCCAAGAAAATGCCCTGGTTTACCACATCGCACATATGTAGATAAGCTTTTTAAACAGGATTTTGTCTGATGTCGAAAAAACTTTCTTTTTGACATGGTTCTTTAAAAAAATTGAAATGTAATTGTCAAATTAACCTGCATTTTACTATATCAGCTCATGACCCAGTGTTTGGAATCATTTGAAGAAGAAGAAAAAATCATTTTAAAAATTGAAATGCAATCAATGAACTGTACCTGAATTTCTTTTGCATTTATTTGTGAACCGGAGCTGAGAATCATTTGAACAATAATTATGAAAAATGAAGTGTAATCATGAACTAAAGCCGAATTTAACTGCTGCAGAGTTTGGAATCGTGTTTGAAAATTCATTTTGAAAAGTGCAATGTAATCAGTGAACTGAATCTTGATTTTGCTTCATCTATTTCTGATACAGAGTTGGGAATCATTGTGAAGCCACGTAAAGGTCAGGCAATCGTTTGGAACAACATGAACAGCGGTGGAGAATGCGAACCTATCTCTTTACATGAAGCAGCACAGGTCAAGAAAGGTCATAAGTTCATTATTCAAAGATGGTGAGTTTCACAAATGAAAAGTAATTCCAAGACTTTTCTGCATGATATCAGATCTGTTAAGAGCCAGTGTGATTTTCATGGTGGCATTTTCAGTTAGAGTTAAATTAAGGTGTATTTGGTGAGGTTGATCAAAATTTTGTTTTTAGCATTTCCTAAAAGGGTATACTCTCTTCTATCTAATTTCAAATTTTAAAGTTTCAAACAATCTAGAAGTAGGTTTTTGTCTGATTTTGAGTTTTTTGTAGTAGTAATTTTTTTGAGACCCTGGCTACTGGTCTCATTTTATCCTCCCATAACAGAGCGAGCTGTTGCATTTGATTTTGATACCTAGACAAAATGAAGAACAGGATGTGCATAATTGGTTTGCCAATTTGAAGGACAATCTGATAATCTCTTCCTGCCTTGATAACATTAAGACAGGGTCAGAATCATTGTCCTGAATTCACAAAGATGGTTTAATTGACCCTTTGTTCTAAATTGCAGTTCAGACCTCCACCATGGCCTAAATTTAGTATATATAAGCTTATATTTATACATGTATTATTAAAGGGAACCAAAACCTTCACCCTAAGTTACCTTTATTTTAAAGTTTATACGATTTGAATAAGATTAGTGAAAATTGAACAAAATCAGGCAAGGTATAAGGAAGTTATAGCTAAAGAAATAACTTGTCACCAGAGGGCGATATTTAATTTGATGGCGTCATTTGTGGACAACTCTCCATGCCTTCTGATCATGGAATTTCACAATTCTTTCATTTTCTTCGTATTCATTAGTGTTCAATATCCGACTTCATAAAATGTGAAGTAGAATATCATTCTGCATTCTATATCTTGTTTTCAGGGAGTAGATTATCTCAATCACAAGAAAGAAGGAAAAACATGAAATTCCATAATCAGAAGGCATGGAGAGTTGTCCACAAATGACGCCATCAAATTAAATGTCGCCCTCTGGTGACAAGTTATTTCTTTAGCTTTAACTTCCTTATACCTTGCCTGATTTTGTTCAATTTTTCACTAATCTCATTCAAATCGTTTAATTTTTACAATAAAGGTAACTTATGATGAAGGTTTTGGTTCCCTTTAATATAAACATATTATTGCCCACCCTATTGGCTCAAGCTGAGGGCCCATGTGTAGTATACTTATAGGAGGTTTAAACCTCTTTTCTGAATTCAGGATATCAGTGTCTCTATATTTTATATCCTGCAATATCCTACACCAATTTATAATTTATTAGTACAAAAAATTGCATTCAGTTAACTGCACGTGGGTCACCTGTAAATGTTATTTTTTATGTTTCACATTTCAGGTATTACTACAAGAGCTTCCCTTACCTGGGTAAGAGAGCGCCTGAGCCAGACTTGCCAGTCAGAGCACCAGGCCAGCCCAGGGTGAGCTGTGACCTGTACGAGCATGGGAGCTGCCGATGGTACGACGAATGGAATAATGACCATCTGACAGAGTACATAGCCTTGCAATCGGGCTTATCGTGATGGATTTAGAGTTTAGGTGCTCAAGAAAAGGTGGAGAACAAGAACGAATTGAGATATTTTACTTTACCTGATTTCCTATAAAGAAATGATATATTTATGGTAAGCCTCTGCATGGTAGCTGTCTTTGGTGTGACAAATGGAACAATGACCAGCTGTCAAGAGTATAGAGCCTAGCTGCAGAGGGTTTGCTATGATGAGTTTAAAGGCATCGTTTAACAATGCCAAATCTGAGATGCATGGCCCTACGTGTTATCAGTGTCTGTGATATGGTGTAATATTGAAGCCCTAAACAAATTGCGCTTCAAAATGATCATGAAGTGCCTCAAGAAAGAAAAATTCTTTGAGTGACCGGTTTTACCAGACTCATTTTTCCCAATAGACTGTAGTGGCATCGTTTAACAATGTGAAATCTGAGATGCACGGCCCTACGTGTTATCAGTGTCTGTCATATGGTATAATATTGAAGCCCTAAAAAAATTGCGCTTCAAAATGATCATGAAGTGCCTCAAAAATGTAAAAAAATCTTTGAGTGACCGGTTTTACCATACTCGTTTTCCCTAATAGACTGTAGTGTTATCAAAACCGTTAGGAAAACGCAAAATTTGATTTCGATTTCTAATCATAAATATCTTGATAATCAGACAGGTGATCGGCTTGTAAAAGTCATGGGGTTCCTGACTGACCTAAAGGTTTATAATTATCATTGCAGCATGAGCTAAATCCAGGATCTTGTTTCAGAATGTGAGACAAAGTTACCCAATCCCTTTAAGTGAAATAGAAACAATTTATGTATGTACAAGCCTACAAGGACAGTCACTGTACTACAGTGTACGCATGATATTTTCATATTTTCTTCAGACTTTTGTATAAATGACACTACCTTCATTGTTTTTCATATTTTGATAGTTAATATTTCACTTGACATAATATCATGCCCTCATAACTATTTATTGTTTTATAATATCATGAATTGAATAACTAATATAGGCAAATATGGAAGTAAGACATATGTGTACATTGTATGATCATGACGTTGTTCATAAATACTGCAGTGCAAACTTAATGATAAATGTGTAATGCTCTGAAGCACCCTTCTCGCAGGTGGTCTGACATTTGCTCTTGTGACATTTGCTCCTGCTCAGGCGACATTTGCTCCTGCTCTTGCGACATTTGCTCCTGTTCTTGCAACATATGCTCCTGTTCTTGCAACATTTGCTCCTGTTCTTGCAACATTTGCTCCTACTCTTGCGACATTTGGTCCAGCTCTTGCGAAATTTGATCCTGCTCTTGCGACATTTGCTCCTGCTCTTGCGACATTTGGTCCAGCTCTTGCGAAATTTGATCCTGCTCTTGCAACATTTGCTCCTGCTCTTGCGACATTTGGTCCAGCTCTTGCGAAATTTGATTCTGCTCTTGCAACATTTGCTCCTGCTCTTGCGACATTTAATTCAATTCAATTCAAGACTTTATTCCAGACTCAGCTGCAAGAGCAGAGGTCAATATAACAAGAATAAGAGGGGAACATATCAAAACTGACATATTTATATGTAAATATAAACAATGAATAAAAATAAGAGGGGAACACGTAGGCCTACAGATATATGAGAAACAAAACTAAACTACTTTAAACAACCTCTGCCGACTGTGACAACAAGCTACTGAACCAGAACTTCCAAAAGTCTGAGGTGAACCTTGTACTGCTTATGCGACATTTGCTCCTGCTCTTGCGACATTTGCTCCTGCTCTTGCGACATTTGCTCCTGCTCTTGCGACATCTGCTCCTGCTCTTGCAAAATTTGCTCCAGGCTTTATTTTGTGAAAGATAAACTGTGAGGGTGAAGCTTTCATTTGGGCCTGCGCCTTTTAGGAGAGGTATATGATTGGGGTAAACTATAATGTTTAGTGTAGGGTTGAATTTAGGAATTACGTTAGTGTAGGATCTGGGGGGTGTTCCACAGAGATCCTATGTCGAACTTAACTCTAAGTTGGACTTAAAAATTATGAAGAGCCACTTGTAGCCTTAAGATAAAATATATTCAAAAGCGAAAATTCAAGTATTTTTGACTTTTTATAAATTTCACATCAAGAACATGAAATCTGCTTGATAATTGAAAATATGAATAATTTGAATCAACATTTTATGCCTTTTAAAATAACTTTTAAAAATATTTGGATAGATGCTAACGGCTTTCCATAATTTTTAAGTCCAACTTAGAGATAAGTTCAACTTAGGATCTTTGTGAAACACCCCCCTTGACTGAAAAAAATTGTCCCGAAACCAGCCGGCCTTCTCTGAACAAGATGGTAAGCTTGCATGAAGATAGTGCACAGTTTAGTAGAAGCAGGGGGTGCCAAAACATGATTTGCTCAGTAAGTTATACTTTAAATAACCCTCTAATGATGGAAGAATAGAATACATTCCTATAACGAAGTGATGGGAGCTTGTGTTGGCCTGTTGACAAAGGCTCTGCAGTAATGCACGTGTATGAGTGTATTTTCCTCGTTCAATGCTGTACCTCCGCAATGAATCTATTTTTCATAAATTTTGTCTCGAATTATTGTGCAATAAATGATGATTTTTACCAGATTAAATTATTTCAATAATCTTCCCCATTAATATAGGATTTACATGTACATGGACAATAGTGGATCGCCCGATAGCGAGCGAGAAAACATTGTAGGCAGTAGGTGAAAATCTACCGCTCTGTCTCTCTCTCTCTCTTCCTCCCCCTCTCTCCCTCTCTCTTCTCTCTCTTCTCTCATTTGTTTTATTTATCTATTTCCTGTCTATCGCTCTTTTGATCTCCCTTCTACCCCCCTCTCTCTCTCTTTGTCTATCTCTCGCTCTGTTTGTCTCTCTGTTTCCCTTTCTCTGTCTGTCTCTGTCTCTGTCTCCCCTTTTCTGTATTTGTCTGTCCTGTCTATGCTCTGTTTATCTCCCTTCTCTATCTTTCATGTGTCTCTCTATCCCTCTCTGTATCTCTCACCAGATCTAGCAAATCTCTCTGCATGTGTGCTCTTGGTATCTCTCTGTAACTTTCTCGATGTCTCTCGATCTATAATATGCTGTGCCTTACTCTAGCTTTCACCCAGTATGACAGAGAGAGAAAAAAGGGGGAAATATAAAGAGAGAGAGAGAGATATGAAGGCTGACAAGGACCTTCCATTTTCACATAAATTGATAATATAAATAATGATAATTCTATCATTATTATACAAAACGGAAACCACCCCAAAGAATGCACCACACAAGACTGCATACGTATATATAATAGTGTATACAAATCTCTATAATTCATACCGTAACAAATAGGATTATCTATACATGTACAACATATTTGGAAAAAGTGGCATACAAACGCTTTATCTTGCCTGGGAAGCGCATTACTATATAATATCCTTGTACTCGTTTTATTTGTTAGCCTATAGACTAGATATTGATGAGGAAAGACAGGCAAGCATTATACAAATACTATATATCAGTGAGGTAATTAGTAAGAATTACACACACACAAGCTGTATCCTTTAATGTATATTACCATTATTGGACTTCATTGTTTACATATAACTATTTTTTCATAAAAAGATCATCAAATAATATAGAACGTTTAATACATTCTTACTGTATTACATAACCCAGGGGTGTTTCACAAAGATTGGACCACTCTACAAGAGCGCATAGAAAATGACAGATTAACTATGATGTATAATATACACAACAATCTCGCTCATCTTCCGGCTCAGGACTATACCACACAAGTCATCCAGTCGACAAGAGCCACCCAACCACATTCATATCAGATGCCATACTCAAGAACTGAATCGCATCGGCATTCATTCTTTCCCAGAACAGTAAGGAGTTGGAATTCCCTGCCCTCAGAAATCGTTGCAGCGCCATCTGTTGGAGCCTTCCGTGGTCGACTGCAGACGGTTGGTGACAGTGGCTAGTCTCCCTCCATCCTATACATGAGCTTGTAAATATTTTGTAAATAAACTGTATTATAATGTAAAAAGCACTCGAATGGACGCAAATTGCGGTTCACACACATAGTTTGCAAGAATCTTCAATCAATTGAAGGAGGCAGACTTAATCAGAAGAAGAAGAAGAAGAAGACTAAGATCGACTTGAAGTTGGACTTAACTATGGCAGGCCGTTCATGCCACTGTTTTCTCTCACCATTTACTGGCATTGATCTCTCAAGGGGCGTACAAATCTTGGTCTCAAATCTACAGAAAAATGTTATCTAAAGATCATAATGGTGAAAGCGAATAGTGGCATGAATGGCCTGCCATAGTTAAGTCCAACTTAAAGTCGATCTTAGTTTTTGTGAAACACTCCCCATATCTTATAAAAATGGCTATTTTCAACTCTCTACGTAGGGGACAACACTTTATCGGCCATGCATGAAGGCACCATTAACTTTTCCGATGTTCTTGTTCATCGTTTTTTCGACGTTCTTTTTATCTAATTCTCCCAAGTTCGTCGCTTTTCCAACGTTCTTTTCGTCGTCCAAAGTCGTCGCTTTCCCGACGTTCTGTTCACTGTCGCCCAAATTCGTTGATGTCTTCGTGCAGTGCGGGACCTTGTTCTTACAATCGTCTTTTGGCGATCTCTGCTGTCTGCGGCGAAACAGGAGGTATACCACGGCAAAGAGAACGAAAGAAATACCCCAGAAAACTGCACACATCAGCACGGTGGCGGTGTATGATCCCGTTAGATGGTGTGTGATACCTTAAAAGGTAGAAAAGAAATGTATATTGCCATTTTAGCAGTTATGAAAATACTTTTATTTTTAGTCCTTTATTTTCCCTTGTGGGATAGAATGTTTTGATTACCACAAATGTATTTTCATAGGGTTCCACTTACATACAAAAAGCAGAAGAAAAAAAGAAATATGTAAAATCATAGATAAAAGGGAAACAAATCAGTAAACGCATTATAAAAGTCAGTATAAGAAAAACAAAGATTGAGAAATTATAATTTTTTCGAACTGAAAACAACTGCAATTCAACCAAATGCACATACTGTACGACTAAAAAAATAAGAGTTCTATCTTTCAAACAAGAGGAAGGGCGGACTGACCAAGGAGGAGTTCGGGTAAGTTCACCTAAAGGCCACTCAATATTTTAGCTTCAGGGCCCTTTAATTATGGTTTGAGGGCCGGTTGACGGTTCTAGGACACCTACACCCTGGACATCCACCCCCGGATACCCACCCCAGTCAACTACCCCCTAGGACAACTACCCCCGGACAACTAATCCCCGGACAACTACCCCCTAGGACAACTACCCCCTCGGACAACTACCCTAGGACAACTACCCCCGGACAACTACCCCCCAGACAACTACCCCCGGGGGGTAGTTGCCCTAGAGGGTGGATGTCGTAGGGGGTAGTTGTCTTGGGGGTAGTTGTCCCGGGGGGTAGTCATCCTACAGGGTGGTTGCCCTAGGGGGTAGTTGTCCTAGGAGGTAGTTGAATGGGGGTGGTTATCTGGGGGGTGGATGTCCAGGGGGTAGGTGTCCGGATACGCCGGTTGACATATATCTCATTAGGTCGAGTTGGCCGGTCGCATCGAATGGGCAACGTCAAGAACCCTTTGGAACCATTTTTTAAAGGGTGTAGTGTGAGAAAAGAGTTTTTCAGTAAAGTGAAATATATATCTAACCAGGTAGAACAGCAGCCAGGACACCGGCGATACCGTAAGCAAAGAACATTCCCACGTATGCCGGAGCCGCGTTCTCTATACCAAAGAGCTCAACCGCCAGTCCGGTCGCAAGGGATAGGTAGAGAGCCCGTAGAAGACCAACAGCTACAAAGTTTGGAGACAATCATTAATAATTTATAACAAAAATGTGATAATTTTTTTTAAATGGAGGATAACCGCATCAATACACATCTAGCTTTTCCTTAGGGCCCTGCAATCATGATCACCCCAGCATTGTCAGCATTGTCAAAACCTTATCCAGTGATTTAAGCACCGAGCAAGGATCGAACCTGAGACCTCTCGTATGAGCAGAGGCGGCGCTCCGGGGCACAGTGTCCTCCCACTTTTTCAAGAACACCAAAAGTGCCCCTTTTTACATAGGAAAAGTGCCCCTTTAACTTTGTAAAAGTGCCCCTTTTTACATAGGAAAAGTGCCCCTTTTACTTTGACAAGTGCCCCTATTAATTTTTAAAAGTGCCCCTTCCCCTTTCCACCTCTGGTAAGTGCCCCTTTTATTTTGACACTTACCCTTTTCCTTCAACAAGTTCCAATTTTCCTTTGCAATATTCTCATAAGTGCCCTTTTTAATCTCTAGTAAGTGCCCCTTTTCAGGTACGAGAAGCGCCCTTTTTACTTTTGATAAGCGCCCTCTTCACCTCTGATAACTGTCCTATTCAAATCTGAGAGGTGCCCCTTTTGCTTTGACAGGTGCCCCCTTTCCTTTGTAAGAAGTGCCCCTTCCTCTTTTAATAACTACCTCTTTTTAACTCGGAAAACGCACCTTATCTTTTCACATGTGCCCCCTTTCCTTTCTAATAAGTGCCCCTTTTCCTTATAAGTGCCCCCATTAAAAAAGAGCCCCTTCTCATAAATGCCCCTTTTTACCTATGAAAATAGTTCCTTTTTATTCTCATAATAAGTGCCCTTTTTCATCTCTTGTAAATGACCCTATTCAATTCTGAGAGATACTCGTTTTACTTTGACAAGTGCCCCTTCCCCTCCTGATAAGTGCTCTTTTCATCTAATAAATGCCATTTTTATTTTGACACGTCCCCCTTTTCCTTCCTAATAAGAGCTCTTTTTCCTTCTTATAAGTGCCCCTCCCCCTTTTCTTGATTACCTCTTTTCATCTCTGATAAGTGCCCCGTTTATTTTAGCATGTGCCTCTTTTTCTTTTTAATAAGAGCCACTTCACCCTTCTAATAAAAGCCCCTTTCACCTCCGATAAATGCACCTATTAAAATCTGATCGGTGCCCCTTTTTTCAACAAATGCACATTTCCCTTTATTATTAGTGCCCATTTTCACCTCTGATAATTACCAGTTTAACAATGATACGTGCCCCTTTTTCTTTCTAATAAGGAACCTATCCCTTTTCATAAATGCCCTTTTTCACTTCTTATAAAAGCCCCTATCAAAATCTGATGGGTGCCTCTTTTCCGTCGACAAATGCCCATTTCCCATTCTCATTTAATGAAATGGTGAAAGATTCAATTTTCCTGAGATTAGCACGAGAGCCTATTAACATGACACAAGTTTTTTCAGTGTTAAGAATGAGACGATTTTCCTTAATCCATGCCATGACTCTATTTAATGCAACAGTTAATTTTTCTTCCACAACAGTTGCATCATTTGCACTGACGGTAAGTGTCGTATCGTCAGCATACATATCTATGATACCTTCAGGAGTACATTCAGGTAGACTGTTAACATAAATTGAAAATAAAAGGGGACCAAGAATTGAACCTTTTGGCACACCTAATTTGATGGTTGAGGATGCGACTTGGCTCCCTTGAATTGGGTCACTTGTTGTCGATCACCTAAATATGATTTGAACCAATAAATAGTCCTATTACTACAACCTATACAAGCTAGTTTATGTAAAAGTAGCTCATGGTCAACAGTATCAAAAGCCTTCCGAAGATCTATGAAGGCAACTCCAGAAATTTCTTTGTTATCAATATTCAACGACCATTGATTTACAAGTTTTGCAAGGGCAGTAGCTGTTGAATGTTTAGGTCTAAAACCAGACTGATTAGGGTGTAATAATTGATTCTCGTCCAAGAATTCACTGAGTTGTTGATGGACGGCCCTTTCTATAATTTTACTCACGATGGGTAATATTGAAATGGGGCGGTAATTATTCAAAGAAGAAATATCTCCAGATTTAAATATAGGTACTACCCGAGCCCTTTTCCATTCACGTGAAACAACTCCTGTAGACAGGGATTTGTTTAATGATATCACAAAGAGACTCTTCGATAACATTCTTCGTCATCTTTAAAAGTTTACAGCTGATGTGATCTTCACCAGTTGCTTTATCAATACTCAGATTATCAATCTGTTTCAATACAAATCCTTAGTAATCAAATTTAAATTAAATTGCGAATGAGTTGGACCAATACCATTGTCCTCGTCTACTCTCAGTTGAGACGTATTCCTCCGCAGGTCCTTAGTAATCTTAGTAGCATTAGAAATGAAAAAGTCATTAAATGCTTCAGCAATATGTGCATTGTCCGACACACTTGCTCCATCAACGCTTATGGTATTGGGAGAAATAGGTAAATGACTTAGGCACAAGGCCTCTCAAACATCTCCACATTTGCTTACTGTTGTTATGATTTTGTGAAATGTGGTCTGCATTATATTCTCTTTTTCTTTTTCTCATGAGATGAATAACTGTAATCTTTAGATATTTGTAGGTGTCCCAAAGATCATCACTTTTGTTAGCTTTAGCAGCTTTGAGAACTTTATCACGTTCCGTCATAAACTTAACAATCTCGTCAGATATCCATGGACATGCCTTTTTTCTTATCCGCTTTTTACATACTGGTATGTGGTTGTTGATTATATTATTGAATAGAGTCAACCACATATCCCACGCAACATCAACATTATCTATATCGTTTATGACCTGCCACGGAGTACTTCTCAATTCACTGTAAAATTTCTCCTCGTCAAGATTTTTGAACGAGCGAAATACTGCATATTCAGATTTTTTATGGATCTTTGCACTGAAATCGCGAATCGTATACACCAAATAATGATCACTTATGCCAGTTTCAAATATTCCCCATTCATTGTAAAGTTCTTTGTCTGATACAAATATCAAAGCAATTAAAGTAGAAAAGGTATTTGTAACTCTTGTGGCAGTATCAATTAGCTGACTTAGCCCGTACATATTTGTATAAAACATTAATTTTTCAGTATTCACATCATGCTGGTGTGGCATACAATCACAATTGAAATCACCTAAAATAATACAGCTCATATCTTGCGAGAGAGCAGAGTCCAAATTTCCGTCTAATTCTTCAAAGAAATCAACGTGAGAATTTGGAGGCCTGTAAAACTCTCCAACCAGGATGGAGAGTTTTTCTTGAGCCCCTCAAGATAATTCACTCACAGAGAATGAAATGACAGTATAACAAACGAATATTTGAATATCTTGTTTAAATCTCAGGGGACTTACTTGTAGAATAAATGTAGAGCACCGGCAAACTGGATGTAATTAAGATGAGAAGAGTCAGAAAACAATTCAAAATAGAGATCACGGGAAAGATGCTTGAAATAGGGATGGGAAGCTTGTGCGAAAAGAACATCACAAGTGAGCGGCCAACCACCCCTCCTCCAGCCAAAAATGAGTGTAAAATCGCCGTCACTCGAGTAGAGACACCAACAGATGTGAGGTAGCTGCCCTATATTCCGAACAGAAAAACAGAAAAGAAAGGGGAAAAAACAGGATTTTAGACCATTTACAGATATTTCAAACACGATCGCAAATACTTTAATAAAAAACAGCAAAAAACGACAGTATGGAATTTGAATACAGACTAGTCTTGTGCGTCACCTGTAGATCCGTGCAAACGTGACAATGATTTATTACAAAATCCAAAAATGATTTCTTTGGGAAAATACAATATGGTGTTGAAATTGTTCTCGTTGATTTCTTGAACGTCTTTGCGACTTTGTTTTTATATTATTTTCCAGGATCATAATAGAGAATAACAAAAGCGATATAGACGGGTTTTGCTCTATGAGAAAGACTGCTCTTAAAAAACCCTCAAAGATCATTTAATCCTTGAAACAGTCAGATTTCTTTTAGTTCCACAATCTATACCTACAGTATAGTGGCATGGGCTGTCTTGTCTAAAGTCACAGAGATTTCATAACAAGGCGCTGGAGCATAATTATAAGGAATTTCTTCATCCTCGGGTGCCTATTTACTACACCTGGGTGGAGAGTGGCAAATGTAGATAATATGACACTAGTGCCGTTGTGGGACTCGAACCGCAAACCATGTGATTCATAATGAAGCGACGTATCCACTAGACCACGACACCTCTAAAACAAAACCATCATGAACATGATAACCGTTTCAAATTGACACTGAATGCAAGTCTGACAGGGAAGTCTAGAAAGTAAACGAGTTTCCTTGCATAATTTGAATACATAGGACATTGCTAACGTTTACATTTCACAGATAGGACATACGTAACATATTCATAATTCCTGCAAAGTTCTACAGAATTTGATGTTGGGTGCAAAAGGGACATAGTATCTTTAAATCTCGATTTGAAGGAGTCTTATGCTACTTACGAGATTAATGAGGCTGAAAGACAACGCTGTGAAAGACAAGATTACGGTTAACTCTAAGACCCAGAAGGATGGCATCGACATTATCTTGGGGTATCTCCCTCGCGATGTCGTCACGACTTCGCTGGTTTCAGCCTTCGTAGTCGCCAAGTATGATTCGTCGTCGTTACTTGACTTTTCTCTTTGGTCGTCATCGTCGGAGACAGGGCTGACAACTCGCCCAGAATGATCTAATGGCGGTTGTCTGGAAAAACATACCATAGAATTGTTCAATTCCGGTTACACATGCAGTCAAACCTATCTACTAAGGTCGGTCGGGAGATTTAAAAATAGCGGTTATTACGGAGAGATGGCCTTCATAGACAGGTTCTACTACACGCATTTTTTCCTTGACAATATTATTATACAGTCAAAACTGTCAATATAAAGAAATTCAGCTTCTTAGCTCCTTTCCGCTCTTGTCAACTCTTTTCGGCATTGGGACGGATCATTCAAGATTGTATAGGCAGTGGCGATGATACCGGGGGCACGCGCCCTCCCTCCATTAGAGTGAAGAAAAAATGAAAAGGAAAGAAAATCGAATAAAAGATAGAATGGTAAAGGGAGGGAGGGAGGGATAGAACCAGAACAGAAGACGCATGGACCATCTTCAGCACCCCCTAATCAATTGCCTTATAAATTTGCATTTCATTTTCAGAGTAAGACCGGTGCCCCCTATTATTCCAGTGCCCCCTAATTGTGTGCCCTACGCCACTGTGTACAGGGACCATCCCATATCCTTGTTTAAATAGCGTTCATGCATTTGTTAACATTATACCGTATTATCATCTTATCCATTATCTGTCACGTCTGTATTTAATTGTATCACGCAAATATAAAAAAAACAAATTTTCAAGTATGATTTACTAATAAGTAAGTAAAGTAAAAGTATCGCAAGTAAAAGTATGTGGCGAGAATGTAAGTTTACCTGATGAATATGATAAGTAATCCGGAAACGATGAATGTGGATGCAGAGAGGAGGCGGATCGACCAGCGCCACCCCCAAGCATCGGCTGTGACTTGGATTACCGGACTAAACACTAATACAGCTGAAATATATACAATCGTAATCGATTGGTTAATTTAGGTGTTTGTATTTAATTTTGTATGTATGCTTTTAGAATATATTCGCAAAAACATTCAAGAAATAAGATCATCATATTAAGATCATCATAATCTCATAATCTGAACGTGCCTTTACCGTCAACGGTTTCTGGCGCCTTTTTCCTTCTTACCTAGCTCGAAAAAGAATCCCATAGAAGACACCGGTCCAGTACAGGACTTCTGGTCGAAATAACCCGTGACATAGAAGCATCCAGCTGTGTAATAGATGACCGCGCCTCCACCGAACACAAAACTATACGTGATATACATAGGCCAAATCTGGTGCGGGAAGCTTGTAGCAAACAGCCCGATGGCGCAGGCGACGTTAGATCCTACGAGCGTCGAGCGGTAGCCAAGCACTTTGACGAGGGGTGTGGTGAGGGGTGAAAACACGGCGAAGAGGATCCATGGAAGGGTACCAAGCCAATCTGGGATTTAGCGAAAACGACGAGATAATTATTATAGACGCTCGATCAGTAGTGGGCTCTCATGGAGAATTTGACACCATTCTGGTTACCATGAAATTGTACCCGAAAAAACTCCCTGGGGGCAAAGGGAGCATGGGAGGGGTTAGCGTTGAAAATTTCTTTAATTTTCTCATCTACTTTTTTCTCGTTTCACTTCCCCCTTTCTGTCACTCCTTCTTTTGTAACTCGTTCCCAAAGCGCCACATAACCGAATAATTATGAGTAATTATTAATGTTCAATAAAAGTAATAAATAGTATTAACAAAAATAATAACGATTATAAAAATAATAATAATAATAACAATAATAAAACAACAATGATAATAATGCTAAATATAATAATGATGATAATAACAAAATTAACAACAAGAAGAGGAAGAAGAATATATAAACGATACTGACACTAAAATCAAAGTTACCGTTATTGATACAAATATTATTAACGATTGAAAAGACTGATGATAATCATTAATAATATATACTTAAAATTTATGCTAATAATCATCCTTACTTAATTCAAGTACAGAAGCTTCGAGATCCTCTTCGATGTAGATGAAGAACATGGTGAAATCCCCGATGATACCAAAATTGAAAGCGCCGACTAGAGCCCAAATGAATGTAGTGACCCATCTGAAATACATCGGATCTTCCCACAGTGCCTTGCAGGTGGCCTTTGCTTTGGCGGCACTGTCTTTCAGATCGACATCGTCCTGCTTCGTACGATCTCCGCTTCTTCCAGTGATCGCAACCACACGTTTCCCAACACCAGCCATGATCGCGAGTTTTAGCAAGTGTTTTTTTTATAATTTATTATTTGTTTTTGACAAAAGACTTCAAAATCTTTTTTTCTTCTTCAGAAGTTGTACTAAGATTTCAAAAGAATTGGTCAGTTTCCAGGCACCTCTCTCTTTTTTTACTTGTATCTCGAGTGAGTGGTTTATTAGTGACTGGTTTCTTAAATATCTGAGTATCTGAAATCACATATAATTATATTTCTCAAAGAAGACGACAAGAAAACATCAATGTAAAAGCTTTTATATAATCTTAGATGATCCAAACTTTAACAAATATTTCAGTTTGGTTGGGAAGTGGCAGTTCTGTCAATTTTACACAGGCAAAGAAAGCTCTTCTACCAGTGTATTATGAATCTTATTTTGGAAGTGATGCAGACAGCACCAAATTCACCTGTAGTTCAAAATATCGTAACCTAGGTAATGGTGGAAGTAGATGAGTAAAAGGCGGACGGGCACTTTACGGATCGGGATTTTTAATATTTATTTTATTTATGAAATGTCATAAAATGAACCTATACACTAGTTCCTTTTCCGGTACTGCCATCTGTACAGTGGAGATTTAAAAAAAGAAAGAAGAAGATCATCAATTCATATTTTTTGATAGGTGATAGTGAGTCGTCCCCGACTACTGGGGGTGTTTCACAAAGACTAAGATTGACTTTAAATTGGACTTAACTATGGCAGGCCGTTCATGCCACTGTTTGCTCTCACCATTTACTGGCAATGGTCTCTCAAGGGACGTACAAATCATGGTTACAAATCTACAGAATATACATTTTTTTATAATTCATTATTGAAGGAAAAAATATTATCTAAAGATCATAATGGTGAGAGCAAACAGTGGCATGAATAGCCTGCCATAGTTAAGTCCAACTTTAAGTCGATATTAGTCTTTGTGAAACACCCCCTGGCGATCCCATACCCCATGGACAAACCTCTCCAGGCTACTCTTTCCTGTCAAGTATGCACATCTCTCTTAATGATTTTTCTGTTACTTTGGTCGCCCTTTCTATCCATCTAATCCTCTGCCATCCTTTTCTCCTCTCACCCTGCACTTTACCAAGCATGATATCTTACTAGACAGGGCCGGATCCAGCCGGTGGCGAGGGAAGGGCCCAATTCGTGAGACTGTGATGGTTGTTTTACCTGACTGCTAAGAAAGCATAAAATGCTTGTAAGTAAGCAACCAGACAGACGACGGCTTTAGGTCCTCTCCGAGGACCTGGTAGTGAGGATTAATGCCTTACCAAAGGGCACTAGCGCATCGACTTGGTTTCGAACCCGGGTCACCGGATTACGAGACCACTGCTCTACCAACTGTCGCGCCTCGATCTTAGTCTTTGTGAGAAGATATTTAGTGGGGGGTAGTGAGCACTAAAAATAAAATCGTTTTTTGCAATCAACAATCAACAATAAAGAAAGACAACCTCTCTATAAAGATCACTGCCACTCTTACTCTATTAATCAACGTAGCTTCTAGTTTCATGTAACAAGGCCCAGGTAAAGACAACAATTTTGTAACGTATATCAAGAAGACATCACACATACACACACACACACACGTACACATACACACACACGCACACACACACACACACTCACCCACGGAAAAGATAGAAATGATTTTCAATATTTTATTCACACAAATAATTAAAAGCCGATGATGTATGGATGAAATTACAATGTGGCACAGTAACAGTTAATAATTAACGATAGAACCTAAAAATACGGCACAGCTGTTGGCATCATTTTCTTCTAACATCAGTCCTGAAAGAGAAGGTGGAGTTTTAGTAAAGATGATTTTTGCAAGCTTTCTCATTCTTTGTATGTCGTTTTTGAAGAATACTCTAGTATGTGCCCCTGACAAGGATTGCTCTTCGAATTTCGTCATATTCATAAGGTGACGAGATATAGCTAAGCAGTTTGGAATAAACTAATTTTTTGATCATCCAATTTTCAATTTTCGGAAGCAAAAATTTTTGTGTAGTCCCATAATTCCCATTTCAGTTTGCAGTGCACGCGATTTATGGCAAGTTTTAGTTAACTTTATGCATTGCATATGCCATTTCGTAGAGGTGTTGAGGTCTAGTGGTTAAGTCTCCGGACTGTGAACCACAAGGTACGGGGTTCGAATCCCTGTCGCAGCACTGACGTCCTTTGGCAAGACATTAATATACTTTTGCCACACTCCACCCAGGTGTACTAAGAGTGTACCTGGTAGGATTTATTCCTTGAATGTACTGGTTGCTTGGGTTGCCGAAGCTAAAGCAAGGGTAATTATATGAAAAGTCCTTTGGAAGCGGATAGATACGTTATATCATAATGTGATGTGTGCTATTATTATTATTATTATTATTATTATTAAAAAAAAGAATAATAGTATAAAGTCGTTATTACTATAATTATATCTTATGAATCGAGTTACGGGATTATGTGACGCTCTCGAGTTTTAGCCATTCAAAACCTTCAAGTTGGTCGTCTTGAACGATAGAAACTGTAATCAGCTATGCCTTGAAATTTGCACTGCCCCAATTGCTTTATTTCGTTAGAAATCATCACTCACACGCTCTTTCTCTCTCTCTCTCTCTCTCTCTATCTCTCTCTATCTCTCTCTCTCTCTATCTCTCTCTATAACTCTCTCTCTCTCTCTCTCTCTCTCTCTCTATATATATATATATATATCTCTCTCTCTCTCTAATGACAGTTTTATAGAACAAAGGGTTATCTTGGATGGGATACCGCTTTACAGCCTCTGCCGGGAGTCCGGAAGGCGGAGCCCCCGGACACTCATGAGAAATTCAGAACCTTCAATATAGCAGTCTTTAGCGATATAAACACACACTCTTTCCTAATGATTATTTCATACAACAAAGTTTGTCTTGGGAACCACTTCTATTTTAAAACAAAACAAAACAAAACAAAAACAAAGCAAAACAAAATCGAAAATGAATTCTGTCCGTGAACATGATGAGCCAACGGCCCGACGTACTAAGTCGATGTCAGTGACTACTGCGATGCCAGGTGAGTGTAATTATTCTTTTAGTTGCTACTATAATAGTGCCAATATGCACAGTGGCTCGTTTGACAGGACTGCCGATAGGCTGGCTACATATATTACTGTGCACATATCCATTCTAGAGGATGTTCAAGGCGTCTATACAGAGTACTATACCCTGGCCTTAGCATTCAACTTGTAAATCCCTACCACGTACCCATTTACTATATCGGTCTGGAGTATCCACGGTCGTTAAATTTAAGATCAGACATTCGAAGGGCCATTAGATCTTATTTCGATCTGAAAAATTTCAAGCGTGTAAAAGAATCAAAATCAGTTCGAGAAAAGACATCTGTTATGTCTCAGTCACACCTTTGCGTATTTGGCTTGCGTATTGCTGCGTATTTATGTTATCGTTTTAACATTTATTCCTATCGAATTCTTGATATCAAGAATTACCATTGCTTTACAACAGAAAATCGTTTCTTGATATCAAGAAATAGGAATAAATGTTAAAACGGCTTGCCATAAATACGCAGCAATACGCAAGCCAAATACAAATGTGACTGACAAAAGTCTCCAGCGGTAAGACAATAACAAGCACATTTTAAGACCAATCTAGACGTGTTCATAGTACGTGAGAGGACCGCCTTAGGGCCCCTGTTTTGCGGGGGCAAAGCCCTATAGGGGGTCATGGAGCGGAGCCCCGGACGCTCTCGAGTTTTAGCCATTCAAAACCTTCAAGTTGGTCGTCTTGAACGATAGAAACTGTAACCAGCTATGCCTTGAAATTTGCACTGCCCCAATTGCTTTATTTCGTTAGAAATCATCACTTACACGCTCTTTCTCTCTCTCTCTCTCTCTCTCTCTCTCTCTCTCTATATATATATATATCTATCTCTCTCTCTCCCTCTCTCTCTCTCTCTCTCTCTCTCCTAATGACAGTTTTATAGAACAAAGGGTTATCTTGGATGGGATACCGCTTTACAGCCTCTGCCGGGAGTCCGGAAGGCGGAGCCCCGGACACTCATGAAAATTCAGAACCTTCAATATAGCAGTCTTTAGCGATATAAACACACACTCTTTCCTAATGATTATTTCATACAACAAAGTTTGTCTTGGGAACCACTTCTATTTTAAAACAAAACAAAACAAAACAAAAACAAAGCAAAACAAAATCGAAAATGAATTCTGTCCGTGAACATGATGAGCCAACGGCCCGACGTACTAAGTCGATGTCAGTGACTACTGCGATGCCAGGTGAGTGTAATTATTCTTTTAGTTGCTACTATAATAGTGCCAATATGCACAGTGGCTCGTTTGACAGGACTGCCGATAGGCACAGCTACATATATTACTGTGCACATATCCATTCTAGAGGATGTTCAAGGCGTCTATACAGAGTACTATACCCTGGCCTTAGCATTCAACTTGTAAATCCCTACCACGTACCCATTTACTATATCGGTCTGGAGTATCCACGGTCGTTAAATTTAAGATCAGACATTCGAAGGGCCATTAGATCTTATTTCGATCTGAAAAATTTCAAGCGTGTAAAAGAATCAAAATCAGTTCGAGAAAAGACATCTGTTATGTCTCAGTCACACCTTTGCGTATTTGGCTTGCGTATTGCTGCGTATTTATGTTATCGTTTTAACATTTATTCCTATCGAATTCTTGATATCAAGAATTACCATTGCTTTACAACAGAAACTCGTTTCTTGATATCAAGAAATAGGAATAAATGTTAAAACGGCTTGCCATAAATACGCAGCAATACGCAAGCCAAATACGCAAAGGTGTGACTGAGGCATAAGTCTCCAGCGGTAAGACAATAACAAGCACATTTTAAGACCAATCTAGACGTGTTCATAGTACGTGAGAGGACCGCCTTAGGGCCCCTGTTTTGCGGGGGCAAAGCCCTATCGGGGGTCATGGAGCGGAGCCCCGGACGCTCTCGAGTTTTAGCCATTCAAAACCTTCAAGTTGGTCGTCTTGAACGATAGAAACTGTAACCAGCTATGCCTTGAAATTTGCACTGCCCCAATTGCTTTATTTCGTTAGAAATCATCACTTACACGCTCTTTCTCTCTCTCTCTCTCTCTCTCTCTCTCTATATATATATATATATATCTATCTATCTCTCTCTCTCCCTCTCTCTCTCTCTCTCTCTCTCTCTCCTAATGACAGTTTTATAGAACAAAGGGTTATCTTGGATGGGATACCGCTTTACAGCCTCTGCCGGGAGTCCGGAAGGCGGAGCCCCCGGACACTCATGAGAAATTCAGAACCTTCAATATAGCAGTCTTTAGCGATATAAACACACACTCTTTCTTAATGATTATTTCATACAACAAAGTTTGTCTTGGGAACCACTTCTATTTTAAAACAAAACAAAACAAAACAAAAACAAAGCAAAACAAAATCGAAAATGAATTCTGTCCGTGAACATGATGAGCCAACGGCCCGACGTACTAAGTCGATGTCAGTGACTACTGCGAATAATGCGATGCCAGGTGAGTGTAATCAAGTCTTCTAGCTCCATGGTGTAATCATTCTTTTAGTTGCTACTATAATAGTGCCAATATGCACAGTGGCTCGTTTGACAGGACTGCCGATAGGCACAGCTACATATATTATTGTGCACATATCCATTCTAGAGGATGTTCAAGGCGTCTACAGAGTACTATACCCTGGCCTTAGCATTCAACTTGTAAATCCCTACCACGTACCCATTTACTATATCGGGTGGAGAGAGGCAAATGTACATATATTAATTTCTTGCCAAAGGAGATTAGCGCCCCCGTTAGCGCCGCAGTGGGACTCGAGCTGTGAACCATGTTATCCACATTCCACTATATAGACCACTGGATTCAACATTATAAAGGTTGAATCTAGCGTTTAAAACTGTTGAAACTACCACTTAGAAAAGCTGTCACTCCTCGGTCCTTTGAAATGGAGAGATAGCATAATAACATTTTAGTTTTTAGAATAGGCCTATTCTCTTATAATAATACGAACCTACATGTATGTTCAGCTGAATATCTATTCCCTTCCACGATGCTGTACTGCACCCTGCGCTCATTACAGAATGGTCAGCTTCTGGTTTCAAAACCGAGATGGTACCAGATGAGTTGTCCTCACTAAATGTCATCACTAGACCTTTCTGTCATCGCTTATATTGTATTATGGAATGTCACAGACGCACTCATGTTGAGCATTGCAACTGTATCTAGCTCTAACTGGCACGCGACCTAGTTAAGACAGGTCACTTGCCAACATCCTGCACGAACGCACAAGTCGTGTGTGGATTACGAATTATGATTTGCATATTTTGCGACCTGAGTTTTATTGTATCATCATTAACTGCCTGGACTGATTGTCTTGCGGTTGTCTTGTCATACATTTTTGGTGCCACTGAAAACAGCAACAATCTTTCACTGTTGCAAATAATTTACATGAGTAAGCTCAAAAAATGGGAGAGTGATTGTTGGGCCGTTTTTCTAAATGGCATTTTGATGAAATTTCATATTTGATTCTTTCCATAATCAAGCCATTGTCATGCAAAATAGAAGAATCAATAATTCCATAGCAACATAATAAAAATGTCATCAATTCATATTATAAATGCATTTTTATTTTAATATCGATGTACAGAAAACGCTTGACTGTCCAATATTTATTTTTATATGTAAAGTAATACAAAGGTACATTGCAACATTGTATCAAATGGTACACCCGTTTTTAGTTGTTGCTTTTATCTCCTCGAAAGATACATACGATTTCAAAGACATCATTATGAAGGGGCATTGTGTTTTTCAATCACAAATCTTACCACGAAGTTTGTAATTTGCATGTGTATACCTTGAGAAAATAATCACGAATATCGCTGAAATGATTCTTCTTCTTCCCCTTTAATATTTTCTTTCTTCTTATTATTATTATGATAATGATGATCCTTATCATTACTATCGTTATAATTATTAATATATTTATCATTATTATTATTATTATTATTATTATTATATTATCAGTAGTAGCAGTGGCGTAGCGGGGGCTCAGTCATGGTTGGGGGGAGGCACCAGTCTTTAGTCTTCTAGATCAGCGTTTTTCGAACCTTTTTTTTTTAGTCACTGCACGCAAAAAAAACAAAAAACAATTGCCCTTTTATTATTGCAAATATGTTATTTAGTCATCAATATACACTAGATAAAGTATTAAGTTATGCTTTAGGCCATCTCGTTGCCAGGAATCATCCTGATTTATCAATTTTGCGAGAATGAAGCGAGCGACGGAAAAAGACACTGTTGTGGTCAGGGGCGGCGATTTCTTTTCATGACCGGGGGGGGGGGCCGAAATGCGAGGGACGAGGGAGCAGTGGCGTAATGACCAAAAACGTTTTTTTTTTTTTTTTGGGGGCAGAAAAAATCTGCATTACCACCATTCTTACATGTTATATGAAGGCCCCGCGGACTTTTTCAAAGTAGGGGAGGGGCTAAAGTATTTACGATCAGGTAGAGCAAAGCAAGTGGAGCGTAAATTGGCGTGGGGTCCAGGGGCAAATTAGCCCCGGTGGGTCAAGCGAAGCCCCATGAAGCTCAGGGATTTTAGGCATTTAATTAAGGTCAGATGAGCAACCAGGGGCCCGGCTTAGGGCCCCTGGTGTGGTCCAGGGGCGGAGCCCCCGGAAGCTCAGGGGTATTAGGTATTTAATTACTTTCACATGAGCATATTTTGATACCTTATTTGTGTCACTGGCATGCAGGTCACTAATTGGAGTGGGGTCCGGGGGCGGAGCCCCCAGAAGCTCAGGGGTTTTAAGCATTAAATTACGATCAGATGAGCATCCAGGGGCTTGCCTTAGGGCCCTGGTGAGGTCAAGGGGGCGGAGCCACCGGAAACTCAGGGGTTTTAGGCATTAAATTACGATCAGAGGAGCAACTAGGGGCATGCACGCTTTAGGGCCCTTGGCGGGGTTCAGAGGGCAGAGCCCCCGGAAGCTCAGGGGTTTTAGGCATTTAATAACGGTCAGTTGAGCATCCAGGGGCCCGCCTTAGGGCCTTGGTGGGGTCCAGGGGGCAGAGGCCCCGGAAACTGAGGGGTTTTAGGTTTTTATTTACCGTCAGATGAGCAACCAAGGGCATGCTTTATAGGGCCCTTGGTGGCATCCAGGGGGCAGAGCCCCCGGAAGCTCTGGGGTTTTAGGCATTAAATTACAGTCAGATGAGCAACCAGGGGCATGCACGCTTTAGGGCCCTTGGTGGGGTCCAGGGGGCAAAGCCCCCGAAAGCTCAGGGAAAAATTATGCTATTTCAGCAACATTTGTAAATCACTGGTATCGAATTAGAAATATACCCCTTCTTTAATTTTTTTAGGGGGCAACTGCCCCCAAGCCCCATCATTACGCCAGTGCGAGGGAGCATAAAGTGAACGAGAGGGATGAAGGTGACAGAAGTGACTACCCCTCACAGTTTTTGAAGTTTTGTTGTATTATAAAAATTATAGTATAAAAACAAGCAATATACTTTTTGCACACTTTAGTTTTCTACAATATCTACATGTACATTAAAGGATCTCATGCGAGGAGCGTAGCTTCCGAGTGAGAAGATTTTGCATTTTTATTTGTCTAAACGCTGCACTCTTGGGCCCTCCAGAGCCTAAAAGTGTGTTGCAGTCTTCAGCCAGTATTTGCTATACATTTTTTTTTTGCACTTTTTCAAATTTTTTAGGGGGGACGATCCCCCCTAAAAAAATCGAGGGGGGACGTGTCCCCCCCGTCCCCCCGGGATCGCCGCCCCTGGTTGTGGTATACATTTTATTTCGATATAAAAGTACAACAAATAAAGTTATATTCGCTGCCATGCCGTCCAAATATCATCATATCATTTATATGGGGATCTTCGTGGACTTCGCTGCCTGAAACTCCCCCTTCCTCCCCCGTAGCTAAGCCACTGCCTAGTAGTAGTGGTGTCATTCTTATCCTTATTATCATAATTATTTTTTGCAATGCATGTGCCCAGGTTCGTAGAATACAAAACAAAACGCAAGAGAAAACAAAAGATGCAATAATACATTAAAATCATGGCAACTTTAGGAGAAAACTTAACACCATTGACAACTCATAAATTAAATATGTAAGATAATTATTTGTTTAAACGTTGGCGTATTCTTTGGTATTTAATATGTTTACGATGAAAAGCGAAATTCCAATCGCTTTGAATAAATAGTTTCAGATTACGTGATTGTTACATGGTAATCCCAGGATAGTCACATGCACAGTTTCATAATATTCATGATATAATGAGCATTTTTTAATTATTTTACATTGATTTTAGTTTTGGCAATAACTGCAGCTGATTTATGTATTCTACTTCTACGAATTTACCATTAGAATTATTGATAGTATATTACGTATGTTCTTGTTTTCATAGTTCGAATCCTAATCACAATTGATAGGCCTTATTATACAACATGTACAAGAAAGTCTATATCGCGTGATATCGTTGAAGCTAATCTTGAGCTCTGGTATGGGAATCGTATTTTGAGAGAAAATTGTTATGATTTATTCTGGACTGTTTACCCTGCAGTAGATTGGTTGTTGTAACCAGTGAAATAAAAACAAGCGCACAAAAACTTACTGGGCATCATCTTCGATAAAAACCAAAGCTCACATTTGCACATAGTGACATGTGTTAACCGGATTTCCTTGTCTTTCTATGCTCATTACTCAGCCACTCAGTTTCAGCCGAAAATTTCGCAACGACTCAGCCAGCCGCTGAATAAGCGGGGATAAGAGCACATTTTTTCTTTCTTTTTGTCCAGTTTTTGAAGAAAATTTCGCAACGACTCAACCGGCCGCTGAATAAAGGGGGAAGAGCACATTTTTTTGTCCCGGAATTGGTAAATTATACCGACCGATATTTTGTTCAGTGGGGGGTAAGGTCATTTTCATTTTTTTCAAACTTTAGCACCAAAAAAAAAGTATTTTCTTATTTTTTTATTTTTTTAACACTTGGAAAAAAATGAGGGGGGGGGGTTTGCTCCGAAACACACACATAAACAAATTTGAGGGGGTTAACTCCCAACCCCCGCTGCGTACGCGCCTGCAGCCACTCTACATTTTCTACCAAAATCGTTTGGCACATGTCATTTATTTGTAATCTTGAACATTCAGTGTAAGTTTCGTTGGATTCTGTGAGAATTTATTTTCTATATTTACCAGAACTCAAGTTTATCTTTAAGGGGACAAAAGTCCATAAATTCTGTGACAATAAAAACATGAAGGGTCATAACAAAAATGTGCCCCTGTGCCCTAAAATGGACAAAGATTACTTGCATGGTTGCTACCTACCAATCTTCTTCAAGAAAGTCCACTGTCAATAACTTTGGTACCAATAATCATGATTTTTTTCTTGTGTTTACTGATTCATTGAGGTTAGTAAACCTACCAGTGATGACATAAGAAGTTAAAAGGCTGTTTGAAACAATCCTGTGGATTGACACAAGGCCATGTGACAGCATAGATAGATTGTATCACTTAAAACAATAAAGCCCTGAAACATGAAGCAGATTTTAACATTTAAAAGGATTTAAGAAACATATGTTCTAACATATGTTCCTCCTCCTCCTCCTCTTTTTCTTCTTCTCCTTCTTCTTTTTCTTCTTCCTTTTCTTCTTCTTCTTCTTCTTCTTCTTCTTCTTCTTCTTCTTCTTCTTCTTCTTCTTTTTCTTTATCTTTATCTTCTTATTCTTTTTGTACTTATTATCATTTCTATCATTATTAGTTTAATGTTGTTATTATAATTATCATCATTATTATCTTTAATAATTTTTTTTCTTATTTTTTCTTATCTGTCTGTAAATAATACAATTTCAACTTATTAATTTTGTACATCTATGTCGGGGACCCCACTGGAAATAAGCTCTCGAGCTTTCGTGGGTTATCCTGTTCAAGCTGACTTAATTTTGATATGTTATTCTTTTATATTGTTGTATGTTGGAGGCTTGGCGAATAAAATAAATAAATCAATCAATCAATCAAACTAGATTTTTGAATGTGCCTTTAACTGAGATATCAATTTGAGTCTCAATATCGAAGTCGGATTCTTCTAGACCTCTTAAGACTTTTTTTCACATTGTTAACCATCGGATAATACAAAGGAAAAAGGAAGAGCAGGTGCTAGGGGATAGTAGAAGTAACTTGCATGACTATTAATTTTAACGACAGCATTGTTGACTTCGTGTAGTCAAGGCCTTCCTCTCATTCACCCCAATATTTGGCAGGAAGGTGACAGAAAGTGGATGATATTACGAGAACTTGGCTGCAGTAATCATAATATTTCTTTCCTCGAAATGCAATTATTGTCCCCGATTGTTCCTGCTCTGATAAAGTTAAGACGCAAAACTTTCTTTGATGGATAAGGTTATAATCACTGATAGTTTACATCACGAGACATTGTATATATTTTGTTTTGCGTGTGTGTATGTGGGGGCGGCACGTGCGGGCACGTACCTCTCGTACAACGTCATGACTTGCATCTCTGAACGGTCGGGTCACCCGTAAGTACATTTTTTAAAATCATAGAGAATAAAGCCTGCGGTAGTTCGTAATTTGGGGTGGGAGCTTTATAATGTGACACTTATATTCAGATCAGTTCGAACTCTATTTAAAAGGCGGCGCTTCCAAAGGGGGTACAGTGCCCTCTCCCCACTTTTTCAAGTACTCCAACAGTGCCCCTTTTTTACGTATGAAAAGTGCCCATTGTAACTTCAGATAAGCCCCCTTTTTCTTTCTAATAAGTGCCCCTCCCCTTCTCATAAGTGCCCTTTTCACCTCTGATAAGTGCCCTATTCAAATCTGATAGGAGCCTCTTTTACTTTTCAAGTGCCCTTTTTCCTTATGTAAAATATGCCCCTTCCCTTTTTGTAAAAAAACGCCCCTTTTCACCTCTGAAAAGTGCCTCTTTTAATTTGACGCGTGCCCCTTTTCGTTTATGATAATTGTCCCTTTCAAATATGATAATTCTCTTTGTTATATTTGATGTCCCTTTTCGAATTAAAAAAAAATACATTACTGCCTTTTGATAAATACCCCCTTTTTACCTATATTTTCCATATTTATTGTCACTAACAAAGTATGCCTTTTTGCGGTCATATAACGACTATGTCTAGTTTAAACGAATCGGAACAGCTTCGAGCAGCTTTGTGTAAAAACAGGTAACATATCTCTACCACCAAGGTGAAAGGCAGTAGCCGGAGAAGGAAGGGGGGCAGGCAGGAGCCTCAAAGGTACAATGCCCCTAAATTTTTATAAAAACGAACCGTCCCCCTTCTAGGAGTATACTCGTGCTCGTTTTCAATGTTATCAAATATCCCTTCTCTAGATTAGTCATTTTAATATAAGACGTATGCCCATTTTTTTACACTTAAAGGTAGTGTATCCCTTTTGCAGCCAACATCAAATTCTGTAGAACTTTGCAGGAATTATGAATATGTCACGTATGTCCTATCTGTGAAATCTAAACGTAAGCAGTGTCCTAGTATTCAAATTATGCAAGGAAACCCGTTTACTTTCTAGACTTCCCTGTCAGACACTTCTGGAGCAGGCTGACATTGAGGTCAGACACTGCTCTTCCACCCAACTCCATTCTATCCACTCAACTCATAAGGATAGGAGGCCCAGTCACACCAACCAATATCCTGGGACCGGTTTCACAAAGCTTTTTTTCAATGACAAATGACAAAACTCCGTGACAAATCTGTTGATAACCAATCAGAAGCACGGATTTCAGTAGCTTATAACAAAAACTTCTATTTGTCACTGATGACAAAGTTTGTGACATGGGGCCCTGGTGTCTACCCGAATCCCTGTGAATGCGGTAAGGCCTACAGATTGGAGAGACAGGCCGTCAAAGCTACGGGATAAAGTATGAGTGGGCCCTTTAATTTTCATGACCAACTAACCCTGTCGGAAGAATACGTGGTGTAACCGCGAACTCGCTCTTGTCATGCCCTAATTCAAAGCGAATGAGAGCATCTTTTTTCCCTCAAATTTCCCCAACTCGCTCGCTACACGCTTGCTTGCGTTTATAATATACTTTTACAGGTCTTATTCATTCTTTTATTGTAAAATTGTGCTTAAAACTCCATCAGGATTGGCGGTTTCATCTAAGTAGCAATAAGCTCTAACCGGTCGTAATGCACGTTCTAAGACACCTACCCCCTGGACAACCATCCCCGGATAACCACCCCTAGGATAACTATCCTCTAGGACAAATACCCCCTAGGGCAACCACCCTCTAGGACGACTACCCCCTAGGACAACTACCCCCCGGACAACTACCCCTCAGACAACTACCCCCTAGGACACCTACCCCCGGAAAACTATCCTAGGGGGTAGTTGTCTGGGGGTAGTTGTCCGGTGGGTAGTTGTCCGGGGGTAGTTGTCCTAGGGGGTAGTTGTCTGGGGGTAGTTGTCCGGGGGTTGTTGTATGAAGGGAAGTCGTCCTAGAGGGTGGTTGCCCTAGGGGTAGTTGTCCTAGGGGGTGGTTATCCTAGGGGTGGTTATCCTAGGGATGGATGTTCAGGGAAGGTGTCCGGATACACGCTATGCAACCTAACAAATCTGTTTGGTTTTGGTCGCTCGCTCCGCTCTCATACAAACGGATCATCAGATAATTACACAAACCTGCAAAGTATGGTGCTGAAGCAGTTTTACCACGTAAAGAGAAAATGCTGAAGATCATAATTAAATGTTCTTTTTTTTTTAATAGGTGTTTTTTCTCGCTTGGAGTGGGGGCTTAGGACTAGGGTGCTTACACGCGATACATACGTATATCAGTGTTATTTCGTTATTTATGTAAGATGCCAAGTATAAACATATTGTTTTTTTCCTCGTTGAAATCTAAGATTGTAAAAATCATTCCGAGGATTGTAATTTATTGTAATCTCTGTATTATATTGCCAAAGAGGCATGCTGTAGAACGTACAATTGTTGCTATATCCCAACGCAATCATTATTTCAGTTTGTCACACTCTAATTTGATTGATTGATTTTGTTCTCGTTTGTTAAAAAACTAAGATTGATACTATTTGAATTTGAATTTGAATTTATTAACAACACATCCCAATAATGACATTACATATGAACAATCATACGATGCAAATAATTATACTGATACATGTATTCATAACAGAGGAGTAATGTTGATTGAACAGTAAAGGTTTTAAAACGATATTTAGACATAGATCTGCATACTATCAAATGTACAAAAGATATACACGTAAATATGTGTATTACTAATGTTAAGGTGAAGTTGTTAATGGGAACCAGAAGTTAGCACAAGTGCCAGTCGAGCCTAGTTCCATTCTTTGGCAAGATTTTTTTAAAAATTTGTTAATACATATGAATGTAAAACTTGTTTGTTTTGTATTTACATATATACGAAAATAATAATACAGTATCATGTAATTTGTTTACATGTCTAAAAGAAAAGAAAGAAACAAATTTAAGTGCTAAAGCACTATAATGAAAGATAACAAATCTTTGAACAAATACGATCATCACCATGTTCATAAAATGAAAAGGATGTATTAATAAAAATAAAATCATACAGATGTGCGTACATGCACAAATCCTGTACAAGCTTAAAGGGATAGTTGAGTTTTGTTGCAGAGGGCGCTACAACATTTTTTTGTTGAGATAATGAAAAACTGAGTGTCAAATTTGAAAGAATATACAATTTAAATGACAAAATCATCTTTGTTTGATCAGTTCAGAGATGGCTGAAATATCCATAAATATAACCATTTCTAATATTTGTGTGGCCCCACATAATATTCGATAATTTTGAACCACCCGTTGAAAAAAAGAGATAGCGCCTTATACGTTTTATTCCAGCCAATGCCAATGTTGGCATTTTGTTGGCTTTTTCGTGTTGGTTATAATACGCACAACCAGCCGGCCCGTGTATTGTTATTATCAATTAATTAATTAATGAATGGTCACCGTATTCTTTTTTTTTTAAGTGGAGCTGAATTGGTATAATCGTATTCAATCTAAATTCACACATTTTGGGGTCTAAAATTACCTTCATAGCAATGTTAGGTTCTAAAAGGGCACTAGAAATGTCATAAATAAGAATAAGAGCAATAACCATGTACTTTGAAGGCATTTGCGGTCTTAAACAAGAACTCAACTATCTCTTTAAGGATTTTAATCATTACATTTTTACGATAGGTTTTCCCGCCCAATTCCATAAGAGTTGCATTCGAATTCATGAATAGGCGTTCAAGTTCGAACGATTTTCGTCAACTCTCTGCACTCATGGTTCATTTTCATTCTTTGAGCATTCAATTTCGTTTGATGTCATTCCTTTTAAATTTTATTTCATTCAATTTAGAGAGAAATCCATTCAATTTAATGACCCGAAGTTGTCGTTCAATTTCGCGCCAGCTGGACAGACGTTCAATTTCGTCCTTAATACCAATTTCAATGTAATTTATAGGCACACACCTTCGCACTTTGAACGTTCTAATTAAATTAACATAAACAAGTTTTGTAGATCTATGTAATTCTTACCGCAATTTTTTCACGTGATATTTGATTTTTATCACTGTTTTTAATTATATAATTTCATTTTCATTTTAAAAGTTTCATAATGTTTTTTTAAATCATATTTTATATATTTCTTTTCTTTCGAGCCGCCGCCATAGTCATGTATAAATGAATGTATGAGCATGAAAGTGGAGTCATACGAGCTCTTGCTTCAATGACGGTTTGTCAGAGGTATGAGATATTTCAATATAAGGCAAAGGTCCTATTTCAAGGTTCATTAAGTTTACACAATATATTCAAACAGACTGATGCAGATTGCAAAGAACATAAACAGTAAAAAAAAACAAAAAAAAACGACTGCCCAAATGCTATAAATGCTTGCCTATTCGTGAATTTGAATACCTAAACGTTCATCAGGGCGGTGCAGGTGCGAATTTGAATGCATTTACGTGCATTTTTTAAAATTTGAACGTGCTTTTTACACGTTTATGTGAGAAAATCATGAAATCGCATGCTAATACAATTAAATTGAATGAAGTAGTTAGCTTTTTGAATGTTGATCTCGGTGATCATTCAAATTCGCTCAAAATTGAATGATCGCATCGTTAAATCGGATGCAATTCTGATGAAGTTGGGCGGGAAGACCTATATTATTAAATAAAAACGTAAAGTGTACCCCCCCCCCTATTTTCGAGATGACATGGCAAGGAACTAATGAATTGCCGTTTGGTCTATAACCAGTTCATCTACTACCCAATTGGTCTATTTCCATATGGTCTACACCCAGCCCATCTACTATCCACATCGTCTAATAATCATTTCGTCTAAATATCGTTTAGTCTAATGATCATATGGTCTAATCTCCAATTAGTCTACTACCCATTTGGTCTATAATTGTTCATTTTGTATATAATAACCAGTTAGTCTAATTCTCAGTTTGACTAATGCCTATTTCGTCTAACATCCATAAGGTCTAATAATTCTTTGATGATTATTAATATAAATGATTCAATGGTTATTATACTATATGGTAGTAGACAAAATGGGCAATAGACAAACTGGGAATTAGACCATATGAGGGATAGACCTCATGGGTAGTAGACAAAATAGGCAATAGACAAACTGGGAATTAGATCATAGGGGAGAGCGGGGAGTGTTCGCCCTATTTTTGATCTCACTCTTCTAGAGCCGTCATTTCATAAGCAGGAAGACCATAGTTACTTTCTCATGTATCAAGGCAAAGGTAACGTCTAGCTAATATCCCATTCTCCTGGAGTCAGGCACATAGTTTTCACAGAAACGAACCATAAATTCAATTGAAACAAAAGGGCGAAGCTGCCCCACCCTGGGGCTGGTTCGTCCGTTTGGCAGGGTAGGTACGCCCTGTTAGGAAAAAACAATGATACATGAAACAAATAGTGTGTTTTAAAACATCAAAACATTTATTTAACAGGAACTTGAGCCAACGAAAAAATTATGATATAGGGTAGGAACAAATAAGCTTAACCAAGGTGTACTGGGCGTAGAACTGGTGATAAAATTAGTCGGATTCACTCGTCCAGAATGTATAGTAAGCAAATATTAACCGACTATATACGAGGATAATGGTACAAACTATCACCGAGGCGATGATATTTTGTATCCATTGCCCGAGTAAAGGAGGTTAATATTTGTTTTATATCCCACATCGGCAATAAGGTCTATTTAAAGTAAATTTTACATAATTAAAAGAACTAGGTTTTCGCTCGCGGAGTTCTGATTCTGCAGACAGTTTAGCTTCAGCAGATATCGGTGACACTGACACTGACATTTCGCGTAACCTACTTTGCTATGCTTATTCAATGGGCAAGTGGGGCAGCAGCAAAAAGTACTATCAATCGTGACAAAAGTACTGTACAAAAGTACTATCACACCCCTAGCTCACGGCCATGAAGTGATGGTAAATCTATCATTGATCATGTGACCTCGTTAAGACCAATCAGATTGCAAGATTCTTAGTATGCGGGATATAATTTCAACTTCGCTTGCGGCAAACAAAGACCAAAATGTCTTTCAATTCAACAAAATATTTATCCAAGAGGAACTACAATCAACAAAATAATTTCCAACATAGTATGGAGAACAATAATAAGCTGTACCAGGCATACTGGGCGCAGAACAAGAACAAGTGATGTTAACATTAAACGGATTCACCTGACCAACGACAACGCCTATATAAAATGATATATTACATCACATAACTTTCTTGGCATTTTTTCAATGATTTCTCACACACAAAATTTGTGAAATCACATTGCGTGATTGGTAATATTGAAAGGAGCATGCTTTTTTCTGATTCCTGGAAGAGAGAAAAAAACAAGACATTCATGCTATACGACTTTTAATACCAATTGCAATTTGTTAACATATAAAACAAATTGATTCCTTCTTCTTCGTGGGAAACAAGTTTCAGTTTTAGCTTCAGTTTTTTGTTTCCATATTTCACATGATACAATATTACGATAAAAAACAATTCTTTGTAAATTATAATTACAGAAAAAAGGAAATTAGATACATGTTACAAATTAAGTTATTGATCGAGTTATTTAATAGCTTTTACAAAAGACGAATATATCTATTTGATAGTGAAATATGACGAAACCCAATAAAAAGCAAAGCTTGTAAAGAATAGGCTCGGTACAAAATATGCTGAAGAAGATCGTCGATAATTTGACATGGCGCGGTGAGAAAGATTTAAAAAGAAGTTAATACAATATATATATCGAAGTGCAAATGCAACAAACGGATATGGAACAAATAAGTTGTGGACACTAAAATAAGAAATACGAAATACGAAATACGATAAACTGCTGTGGCCATAGCTTCTTAACAAGCTTGTTATATCTGGTTATTATCTGGAACATTTCATATTAAATTTTGTATATCTATCTTCACGTTGGTTGAATATATGTTAAGGCAAAACAAATGAAGGATAAGCAACTTGTGATTTCAGTAACCGGATACAATGAAAGAACACACAAACACTTCAGCTAATTTTGAATTCTTATTTTTTTCTTCAAATCTTTAAAGGAAACCTTACCCCCAAAGAATAAATGTCGATATTCTTAAACATGAGATGTATTCCTGCCTATTGATGCACAGTATTCCTTACGAAAATGCACAAGAGATATATAAATGAAGATATTCTTGGCATGATGTGATGCCTTTTCGCATGGCATGGGCGCAGCCATTTTCTTGAAAATGTGACGTACAAGGGGGAGTTGTACATGTATCATGCACCAAGCTTTAGTTGGAAAGATTTTTTTAATCAATAGCAAAACCTTTACTTTTTAATGAGGAAAAATCATAGCTGAGAAGATAGAAATTACATTTGGTGAAAAATACATTACAGGGGCACAATTGTAACTTATTCATTAAAAAATACTAAAATATAGCAGTTGACAAATCTATTTTATTTATGAGAAACCTTCACACCAGAAGAGAACCAACTTATTTATGCAATACGCGTTCTAGCTATTGCAGTACAAAGCATAATAGCAGGTGAATTAAATGCTTCAGCACCACACACACCTGGGAAGGAATAATCCATGAATTTGAATACATTTACTTGATAAACGACTTCATATTGTATGTCACGTCAAATCCATATAGGCCTATATTGAAGGGGTCACATCGTGTGACCACGCCTATATAGAATGATATATTACATAACATAACTTTCGTGGCATTTCTTTCAATGATTTCTCACACACAAAAATTGTGAAATCACATTGCGTGATTGGTAATGTTGGGAAGGAGAATGCTTTTTTGTGATTCCTGGAATAGAGAAAAAACACACAAGAAATTCATGCTAAACGACTTTTAGTATTGCAATTTGTTAACATGAAAAACAAATTGTTTCCTTCTTCTTAGTGGGAAACAAGTTTCAGTTTTAGCTTCAGTTTTTGTTTCCATATTTCACATGATACAAATATTACAATATAAAACAAATCTTTGTAAATTATAATTAGGAACCGGATACAATAAAAGAACACACAAACACTTCAGCTAATTTTGAATTCTTATTTTTTCTTCTTTAAATCTTTAAGTGCAAAAGTACTAGAATGAATGTCCAATTATAAATCCTTGTGATTACCATACTCTGGAATGAAACAATTAAATTAAGAATAACAAACAAAATGCACAAGTGATACCTTGATAAGTCTCGAGCATCTTGTCACTAAACATTTTTAACTCTGAAAACAGTCTCTAATCTAAAATGAATATTATCAGTGTCTTATGATTTCTTTCAATTAGAAATGCGAGTGGCAACATTCCACATATACAAAAATATGATATTTACCATATTAATCACCTTCCTTAATCTGAAACAAAAACAAAAACACTACCTGAGTAGAATGTTTTTTTATCCCAGCACTGAACACTGGAACGAATATTACAGACAACACCGGAATGGTTCCTAAGAGCAGGTTTCGAGAAGCCTTTTGTTACTTCTTCAATTCATATGTTAGTGCAAATGTTCATTTACCTAACAGTAACATTAATTATTACAATGCTCATAGTAAACTCCTGTAGTGGTGCGACCAAATCGTTATTCAGAAAAAGAAAGGAAAAACTTTATCTCCCATGAGGTGCTTTCCAATAGCATGTAGTTTTGTCGTTAACTGCGAATGCTCAATCTGGAACGTGGAATGCGAAAGAGTTCGGCAGTTTTTCTGGTGCCCGGCACTGACAGTCTGCCCGGCAGTGCCTTAAAGATACTATGTCCCTTTTGCAGCCAACATCAAATTCTGTAGAACTTTGCAGGAATTATGAATATGTCATGTATGTCCTATCTGTGAAATTTAAACGTTAGCAGTGTCCTAATATTCAAATTATGCAAGGAAACCCGTTTACTTGCTAGACTTCACTGTCAGACACTATTGAGTGACTGACTGGCTTTTTTCATCTTTGGTAATAACATACATAAAATGAGCTGTAAAGGGTACATGAGCATTTGTCTACATCAATAACCCACTTCTTGTAATGGCCAAAATTAAACTGATTGAATCTTTGCGCAGCATAAAACGTACGACCATTCGGTACAATGGTCTGAAAAATCAGACTATTACTTACTGGCTCTATAGCTCCTAAGTCGATTCGACAACTAATAGTCGTTATTTTCCCACTTAAAGACATTTTCAAGCCCCCTTTTTAGGGAAGTTCTAAATTAGTATTGTCTTTCAAATGCCGTTGGAATTTAACCTTTTCATTTTTTGGCCTGCAAATGGGACATAGTACCTTTAAAAGGACGTCACATTGCCTTAAAAGGATGTCCACGTAGCAGTCCACGTTCTCGTCGTGCAAATCTAAAAGTCCCTAATGATCTACGGCCTGTCTCATTACATCTGGTCTGGTCTGTTTTTCTTTGGTAATTTCGTACCTTTCTGAAAAAGGAAAACCAACATTAAGTCAACAGTCAAAAGAAATAAATATTATACGTCATAAGTTTTTATGAAGAATTAGATAAAGTTGGATAGACACAATCGTCACTAAACTTTACTGAAGTTGCCAGGTTAGGGCCTATATTTTCACTTTCAATTAAAGATCTAACCACACTGAATGAGGTAAGTTCGCCCTCAATGCGGGGCAAGTCCGCCCCAGGTGAATATGACCCGTCAAAAACGGCAAACTAGCCCCATGGGGCTGTTATCGTCGTTAATCTTGTTCTAGGCAAAATGTACAACCAATGTTGACTTGTTTCCGCATTTTTCAGTAGACACATACCATACCCGGTTAACAACAAAAACTATCATAACCACCTTCATCAATGTATACGGGTAAACACAAGAAATGTAATGACAATTTTTTTTACTTACGTGCCCTTGAAATGGAAATTTTAGCGTGATTTCGTTTATCAAAGAGCACATGTCCTCGTGCCGTTGTATGTTGTGCGGTATGGCTAGTTTGTCATTACATCATCAGTGAAAGTTTTATCCAATCACCGCAAGGCTGAGAATCACGGAGTGTGCGGACTTGCCCCCAGGATGGACTAGCCCCGCTCTCCCCTATAAGGGATAGACATTATGGGTAGTAGACTTATTATACAGAGATCAGACCAAATGGGAATTAGACCAAATGATAAGTATAGAAATGATTATTAGACCTTGTGTATAGTAGACGGACTGGGTGTAGACCTAATGGCTATAACTTGAACCTAGCTATTTACATTCTTTTCCACTTTTTGTTTCACGCATAATAATACATCTACATTTCATTTGTTGACGTATAATCATATTTAAAGGAGGGGCAAGGGGACATTTGCCCTTCGTGACTGATTCAGTTTCCGACCGCGAAAAAGAAATGCAGCGTCACTGCCATGAATACTAAGCAGACTGTTCGGTATTACTGTAAGTCAAGAAATGTACGAAGTCTAGACATAATGACAAAAGTCGTAATTTGTTTTCCTCAAATAAGTCATTTTTGAGCGATCCTCCCTGTAACCCAAACCAGGGACATTCTTACTAAAAATATATGGATCACAGTAAGTTGAAAAGTTTTGCCCCTCCTGAGGCCCAAGGTCTGGGTACGCCACTGCGCATAATTGAATATTAATAAAACAACAACAACAACAAAACCAACTTTAAAGGCATCGTTTAACAACGTTAAATCTGAGATGCATGGCCCTACGTGTTATCAGTGTCTGTGATATGGTATAATATTGAAGCCCTAAACAAATTGCGCTTCAAAATGATCATGAAGTGCCTCAAAAAAGTAAAAATCTTTGAGTGAACGGTTTTACCATACTCATTTTCTCCAATGGACTGTAGTGTTATAAAAACCGTTAGGAAAACGCAAAATGAAATTTCGATTTCCAATCATAAATATCTTGATAATCAGACAGGCGATCGGCTTGTAAAATTCATGGGATTCCTGACTGACCCTAAAGATTCATAATTATGATTGCAGCATGAGCTAATAATCAAGGATTTTGTTTCAGAATCTGAGGCAAGGTTACTGAGTCACTTTAACTTTACCTTGTTTTCTCTTTTTTCCTACTTCGTCAGACTGACCCTTGTAGGCCCGAATTCACAAAGGAGGTTTGTGGACAAACCTAGGTTTATGTACGTCATATGACGCGTTTCAGACCTTGGTTCAGACCTTGGTCTGAAATACGATTCACAAAGGAGGTTTGTCATCAAACCTAGGTTTATGTACGTCATATGACGCGTTTCAGACCTTGGTTCAGACCTTGGTCTGAAATTGCGATTCACAAAGGAGGTTTGTCATCAAACCTTGGTTTAAATGCGTCATCAAACCCGATATTTACAGACTGCTCTGAGGGAGGTTTGTAATTTCTCAAACCTGGTCTGAGGCGTATTAACCAATCAGGATGCAGCGCTGCGAGCAAAAAAGTTTCACTCGATTATCGTCAAGAAAATTTTCACCGCCCAAAATAAGCTGCGAAATCGTCTGCTCGTCCCAACACTTGGTGCGATTGAAATCCCTCTATTTCTCGCTTCTTTCCATAAAATCGTAAGTATAAAACATGTTCATGTAGTTTGAATCCATACTCTTCACTTTATTGGCATTTCAATATGTGATATGCTTTATAACTTTCCAATTACCATGAAATGTTCGATGATTTCCGATGTTTTCAAATCCGACGGCCTCGCAATTTTTTGCTTCAATTAATTTGACTAGTCCCGTGCATGTACATTTGTGCTGTATTTATTATCTGACTTTTAAATGCGACTGCGATGCTTCGATTCTTTGAATTCGTCTCTCTGAATTCGTCTCTTTGTTCCTTTAAATTCCAAACTTGATCATGCCTGAAACTGAAAGTTAAAAGAAAACAATGCAGAATCCAGAACGACCATTCTGAATTATTCTAGATTCTAGACTCTAGTCTAGACTAGCCCTAGGCTAGAGTCTAGACCTAGATTTTTTCTAGATCTAGATCTAGCCTAGTCTAGACTATTAAGTATTTTTAGACCTAGATCTACAGTAGGTCTAGATCTAGACTCTAGATCTAGTAATACTATTAGATCTAGATCTAGAACCTAGATCTAGATCTATCAATCATCTAGGTCTACCGTCTAGATCTAGACTCTAGTCCTAGATCTAGATCTAGACCTCTAGACCCTAGACTTTTCTAGACCGAAGATTTCTGTCTCTTTCGTTCGTTAGCCTCTGATTGATTTGGGTAGGGTCGGCTCCAAAGTCAAAGAGGAGCGGAGCCGACCCTACCCAAATCAGAGGCTAACGAACGAAAGAGACAGAAATCCTCGGTCTAGACTAGACTTTTCTAGATTCTCAGGATTGCTATCTAGATCTAGTCTAGATAGTCTAGAGCTTAGACTAGAAATATAATCTAGTCTAGATATAATTCTAGGTCTAGTCTAGATCTAGACTAGTAGTACAAGGCCTAGGTCTACTACTAGTACTAGTACTAGTCTACTAGATCTCCTACTACTTACTAGGAGATCTAGTAGAGTCTAGTACTAGTAGACTAGTCCTAGTCTGTAGTCAGGACAGTAGTCTAAAAGCTACTGCAGAACTGACTAGGTCTAGGCCTACTGTCTATAGGTCTAGATCTAGACAGTAGATGATTAGATTTGTCTCGTCAAACAATGCCATGGCCCAAGGGCGACGATCCGAACTTGAGCATGGGGGGTCGTGAGAAAATATATCAGCCAGCCAGTGAATAAGCAGGGGGAAGCACTAATTTTGTTGTCCAATTCATGCCAGCCGGTGAATAATAAGTTGTTCCTGGTGGTCCCCTTCTTTTCTGACAAAACATGGGGATTTGATATGTCCCCCCCCCTTAGGAAAAATCGTGGGGGGACAGGTTCCCCTGTCCCCCCAGATTGACGCCCTTGCCATGGCCCATGATAATTATTCTAATTATATTTATAATCGTAAAAATTAAAAATTCATGATATTCCAATGCCTAGACTTCAATTCACGCTGACCGTTGCATTGGGCACAAATTCACCGTTCGTTTACCCGCTCCGCTGGTCTGCCGTACGACCATACAAGCCCCCAAATGCTGTGCACATGTGTGTTTACATAGTCAATTTTAAAGTAGTTTTTGCCCAAATCCACTACGTTGATAGATAAGTTATGATATATTATTTAACATGGTAGGTGATGAAAGCATAATTTTCATAATTTGTGTGTGAGGCATTTCCCAATACTGTTATTTGGCTTAAATACATGATGAAATTATTCAGTTTATGTGTAGGAAACAAGTTTGTGTTTTGTTGATTTGTGTACTAAAAGTTTACAAAAGGTGAAGGAAACTAGAAAAGGCATGGAACATTTTGTCTAATTATGTTAAACTGATTCACATCACAGAGTTTTTAAAGTGACAACACAAAGTTGATGATGCAGGTTATAATAGCATGAACCAGCAAAAATGATTTATTTGAATGCTTGTTTTTTCTTTTTTTTTTTTTTTTGGGGGGTCATTCCCAAGGATGCATGGTGACGAGGCAGGCATGTCACAGTCATCTGTCTAATGAATGCCAACATTTTATTTCATATTGACAGGTTGTCTGTGATCATGCTGGGATAATAACTAGTATCGTTGCAAGCTGGCCTGGAAGCAGCCAAGATGCCAGGATCTTTTCTGAGTTCGCACTGAAGCAAGAGCTTGAGGACAGGGCAGATGGATCAGAGTTGCTGCTTGGAGATAGTGGGTGGGTAGACTATTTCTTCCTGTTGAATATTTATTTATATATATGTTTCTTCCTTAGGCCTAATCATGTAACTTTTTATATGAACAACAAGTATGTAACATACAAGGAATGTGTATTATTTCTCACTTCAATAATAGTTCAAAGAGGGCGCTTATTATTGATATTCAAACTAGTCAAAAGGTTAAGGATTTGTTTAGAAAACTAATGATCAATTATCAAAATGAATATTATTCATAGGCAAGTTATGACAATTTTCCACTTATTTGCATGAATTACCATAAATATGTAAATATACTGACCAAATGAAAATTTGAGAAATGAACTTTATTGGAAAAAATAGATGAGTGAAAATTCATCAATTAATTGATTATACCAAATTTTATCCCATATTTCATATTAACAGGTTGCGAGGAAAATAGTAGTATTGCTGCAAGTCCGGTGGAAAGGAAGCACCCACAAAGCAAGGATGTTTTCTGAGAGTGCACTGAATTGACATCTTGAAGCTAGGGCAGATGAATAAGAGTTGATGCTTGGAGATAGACTATCGGGTAGCCTGGGTAGGTAGATTATTTTTTCATGTGAAAACATTTATTTATTCTTTTTCTTCCTCAATCCAGTTTCTTTTTATTGTATATATGGCCAACATGTGACATGTAAAGAATGTTCATAATTTGGTAATATAGTAACAATTCACTTAAGTAATTCATTCAAACAAGCTCATTTGTTTTTAAATTTCAGTTCACAATTAATGTTTTTGATATCTGGATGCAACTCGATTAGTTTTGTTGTCAAGTGGAACCTCATATTTTTGGTATTAGTCACTGACACATGATTGAATAATTCCTGATTATGTGTACCCCAAGAAAAATAAAAAATTATTAAATAGAGATATTATTTATTTTGTTCTTTCTCTCTCCCTCTTCCCCGTTATCCCTTTTGATTTTGTAGGTATCCATGCCTTCTCTTCCTCATCGGAAGCCATTTCTTCATTCAGAGGGTCGACCACAGATGCGCTTCAACACTTCACAACAAAAAAACTTTTAAAAAAGGGAGATGTGCGATTGAGCGCACATGTTCCATGCCTCAACAATCTAAGAGAGAAGGTGGACACTTCTGAAATAATTTTTATGCTTTCCCACTTCCCATACTGAGAAAATTCACCCTGTGCAAATATAGCAATGGTTTGGCCAAGTATAGGCTGAAACAGCCAACATGCGTTGCTCTGCAATCCTGTAAATAATGAGCTCAGTATACATAATTTGATTTATGATTCCACAATAGATATGAAATACAAATTTATCTCAATTGCAACTGAAATTAGCTCAAAATGTATTTCAGAATACGCCTCCCGGTGTTCCCACAAAACTTTGTGCTTGAATACATAGATTATGGTTTGTCGAACAAAGCTGTTTGAAATTCCATCCATTTAAAACAAAAATATAATGGCACATGTGGTTAAATGCATTTATTGAGGTAATTGTATAACAGTGCAATTTTAATTGTCTAAATTCACAATAAACTACAATAATATTACTTTTGCAAATTGTTTGTCTATATATAATCTGTGCTAGGTCTACCATGAGGTAATGGTTACCTCTTATTTTACACACACTTTCCCTAACTACCATATCAATATTTGTGCATGACATAATTCTGAAACAATTCTTGGTTGTAAAATTTAAAAAAATTTCAGGGGGGGGGGGTCAATTTAAGGTTTACAACTATTATTAGCATTGTATACATTGCTGAGTTGAGGGGCGGGTCAATATATTATTTGCTGGTCAGGGGAGGGTTTTAGTACAAATGTTATTGTATACTGTGAAGTGAAGTCGGAATTAAAGAACTATTATATGCAAATTTGAATTTTCGTCATCCATTTTGTTGTATTTCTGATTTTCTTTCTGCTAATAGAGCTACAGGAGACATTTAATTGGCCTTCCAGAGCCTCTCTTAACCTCTAGTCGGCTATTTTTCATATAAGCATGTTACAAAATTGACAAATTTGAATTGCGTTGTTTGAACAATGTAAATTACCATTGTGTAGCAAAAACAATTATTTATATAAAACATGAAGATACAAATACAATATTCCTGCCTTTATAGAATTTACAAAGATAACGGAAGTAGATAAGTCTGATTTCTCTCTCTTTTTTCGGGGGATGTATGGGTTTGCTGGCGGATCCAGGGGCCGGGCCCCACCCTGGCACACAAAAAAATGTAAACAGCAATTTTACCTTTAAAAAAAAATGATGGTAAACTCGATTATACCTTTTGTTTTTTGCTCAAGGGGAGAGGGTCTTGAGTATAAATAAAGGGAAAATTATTGCTCATCTCTCCTCCCTGCTTATCGCATTATTTTCTCACGAATTGTTCAGGGAGGGGGGGGGGGAGGGGGGTCTTGAGTTAAAAAAAAAAATTGCTCACTCCCGCCCTATCGCAATATTTTCTCACGAATTGCTCGGGGTCTTGAACAAACAATATTATTGCTCACTACCCCCCATTCATCAAAAAGTTTTCTTCTTTCTAATTCCTGTTACATTATTGAGGGGGTCTTGAGTTTAAAAATATATATATTGTTCACTACCCCATTCATAAAAAAAAGTTTTCTTCTTTCTCTAATTCCTGTTACATTATTGAGGGGGGTCTGAGTAAAAATAATTACTACCACCCCCATTCATCAAAATAAGTTTTCTTCTTTCTAATTCCTGTTACATTATTGAGGGGGTCTGGAGTAAAAAAATTATTGCTCACTACCCCCATTCATCAAAAAAGTTTTCTTCTTTCTCTAATTCCTGTTACATTAATTGAGGGGGTCTTGAGTTTCAACAACAAAAAATATTGCTCACTATATCCCCCCTGTTCATCAAAAATAATATATTATTGCTCATTATACCCCCATCTATGGCAATATTTTCTCACGAAATGCTCGGGGGTGGGTCTGAGTAAAAAAATTATTGCTCACTACCCCCCTTCATAAAAAAATTCTTCTTTCTAATTCCTGTTATATTATTGTTCTATGCCCGTTCTAGATCTATGCTTATATCCTTTCCACTTTTACATTCTCATTCCTCTCCACTTGTAATTCTCTTTATTAATCTTGTTCTCCTTATTCAATCTTTACTAACTTGACAGTTTTTTTTAATTAAAAAGTATAAACTTAAAACATTTAAATATATGGAAAACAATCTACAAGAAAGAACTAAAATGGCAATCATAGAAAGGAGGATTGCGACTTGGAATTAAATTAATTTATATAATTTATATAATATAAAACATAAGAATGTGTAGCCCCCAAAACAATAAGGCTCTTAGACCTAATATAAAAGACCCCTTGACAACGTTAGATTTATCGATCTAACGAAGGTTTTCATGTATTAATGAGCCGATGTCAATTTATCTGGGTCAGATCGAGTGCTTCACCGGCACTACACAAATGCGAGTACGTGGGGCATGATAACGCTGTTTGCGACGGCGCGCCAGTTTTGTTCGATTTAATTCAGGAAAATGCACTTCAAAAGTTGATTTCAGAGATTTTCTAAGCATCATCTTTTCAAGAATGCTCATTAAGATGTCCGGATCACTCTGAGAATGCTTAGTTCAACAGTATTTCAATTCTTAACATTTAAACCGTGGCCCATGACAATTAATGTTAGGAGCCCTGCAGCTGAGACTAGTTTTACAAACCTTGGTCTGATTACAAACCTAGGTTTGTACAAACCTTCGTTGGTGAAATGGGTTTGTGGACAAACCTGGTTTGAGTACAAACCTAGGTTTGTACAAACCTAGGTCTGATCAAACCTGGTTTGTCCACAAACCTCCTTTGTGAATTCGGGCCGTAAAGACTGACCCTTCTATTAATCAGGTCATCGATCGCAAAACATTTGTCGTACTTAGGTTTTAAAGAATCACTGATTTACGACCAATTTGACCAGAGAAAGATTCATTTCCTTCCGGTGACAATTAAGGGCAAGGAGAAGGATTATTCAAGAGGCTAATCGGTGACTTGGCGTTTTTCCAAAAGTTTGTTTTTCCGAAGGGTTATCGAATTACGAAGGTTCGTTTTTCCGAACATTCATGATTTCAAACGTTCGTTTAATAATAATTCAGATTTCTTAAACAGCTGGGCTCTATCGAAAATGATTGCGGGTTCGTATATTCCGAAAACTAAAAAGGTTTCATAATTCTGAAGGTTCATAATTTCGAAACTGGGGCCCGTTTCTCAACCCAACGACAAGACAGTAATAACGTTCTCCGCCATCTACGGAGATGTCTCTGGTCTCTGGTCTGATTACCTGATTTCGAGAGATTGTTATTCCACTTTCATCAAAGCTGGCTTGGTATGAATCATTCTAAGTCTGGATAATGTATACTGAATGCAACATACCACACGCGAGCTGAGCGAGAGCCGAGCTAGAGGCCTAGGAATTTCGATCGTGCCCAACCTCTGACGTCATAAGTCTGTACTCCGTAATTTTTTTTTCAAGCCAGGAAAAGAAGTTCTGAGAAGGGTCTTGGAAAAAGCATCTTATCGCGTTTCATTTATATTTATAATACTTTAGAGCAGATGATTTGTGTTCATATTGGTGTAAGCTTTCAGTACGTGTATAATTTGTCTATTTTGTGACATTTTGTGACATTTCTTCGCTCAGCTACTTTAAACCGTTTCACGAGGAGCTTTCTATAGAGTACAGAAGCGTCATATTCGCTCGTCGTTCAGGTTACTGATTCCAAACAACAGAGCCTACGCATGAGGTTCACTGCGACATCATTCAAGCAACGGGCTGGAGCAGGACAAATTCAACGTTGGTGCTGGTGTGATCACCACGCCATTGTTTAGCACAAAATTGTTTGGAACCAGCAATCTTGAGAACTTGGCTAATATGACGTCACACTTCGGTACTCATCTATAGCTAGACATCTCGTGATATCGATTCTATCGGCGAGAAGAGGAGCAAATAAACATCATTAATAAATATAATAAAAATAGAGAAAAGAGTTACTGTAGTCAAATTCAGCTTTCCATTAATACAAAGTTGAATTTTCATCGGATAAGGTCTTTAAGGTTGGTTTTCCCTTGCACTTCGTACAGAGTCGATTTCCTATCGTTGATGGCGTATAACCATATTGCGGGTGCCGGCTCGTTGATTTAGTACGGAAGCCATTAGTGCCACCATGTGAATTAAAATTAAAGAGGAATTAAGTGGCGGCCGCCAGATAGTTAACTTAGTACAGCAGCGGTACAGGTATAGCCTAGCTTTTAGGTTCTAGGACAATTACCCCCTGGGGTCTGGGCAATCACCCCCGCCAAGTACCAGCGGGACAATTACCCCCCCAGCACAATTACCCCCGGAAAATTACCCCCTAGGATAACCACCCCCAGGACAATTAACCCACGAAAAATTACCCCCTAGGAAAATTACCCCCGAGGACAATTGCCCCCCTGAAAATTACCCCCTTGGACAATCACCCCCTTCCCCCCCCCGAGGACAATTATCCCCTGAATAAAAATCTGCTTTTATTAAAACCAACTTATTATCGGGGCGGACTCCCCTTTGATGAACAGGGGGGGGGGGGTAATTTTCCGCAGGTAATTGTCCTCGAGGGTGGTTGTCCCGCTGGTAATTGACAAGGTAGGGGGTTGCCCAGTCGGTAATTGTCCTAGAATCTAAAAGGCTATACCTTTACCGCTCCTGTACTATGTTAATTATCTGGCGGCCGCCAGTTAATTCTTCTTAAATTTTAATTCACATGGTGGCACTAATGGGCTTCCGTAATTTAGACTGTACATTGTATTTTATTTTATTTTATTGATTTTATATAAATCTATCTATATAAATTATGTGACATCAATACAATAGTTTTTTTAGTCGACAATAGGCCTACATGAAAAGATAAGGTAGGAAATCAAGTAATACACTCTTAATGCATAATCATTATTGATTAGTTAAACAGGATGCAATATCAGGATGGATACAGCGGAAGCATGAAGCTTGAATGTGCCTTGCAGCCCTTAGCTCATTTAATTGGGTCAAGTATCGATTTCCAGTTTCTCGTCTGAATATTTAAAAAAAAAAACTAATTACTATTACTAATTCATGAACATAGAGATTGAATAAATATTTCAACAACAACAATTTTACTTTGATTAAATGTGTAGGCCTATTTGAACTACAGTGGCTTTATAAAGCAAGATGAAATTTTATTGCGTTATTGATTCTGTTGCCACATTATCTAATTGTCCTAAGATTCTTTTTTAAATCTACCAAACATCAACAACATTGGTGGTTACTGTTTGACGGTTGGTTGTATGTACCTGACTGCTAAGAAAGCATGTGTATGCTTTTAAATTAGTAAGCAGGGCGGCGGAGCGTCTTTCAAAGTGGGGGTTCACCAACAAAAAAGGGTACTTTCTCAGAGAAAAAAAGTAGCGCCTACAAAGGGTAACCTTGTGCAGAGCCGTGCTGCAAAGCTGATCTTTAAGCACCTCTATTGGCTCCCCGTGAAACAACGTATACTTTTCAAAATCCTGACTTTAACATACAAATGTCTCCACAATCGAGCCCCATCTTAACTCAGCACCCTTCTTTCACCTTATCACTCATCACGACCCGGTCTTCGCTCATGCAGCAACAGACAGCGCTCTTCTCCACATAGGGCCTACCAAGAACATCCACAGTGAGAGATGACAATGCTTTTCAATCATTATGCTGTTGCCTCTGGAATCAACTGCCCTGGAACATCCGTACAGCACCCACACTAGACACCTCTCAGAAGCGCTTTAACTGATTTCCCCACCTTACCTTGTAAAGCGCTGTAAAACTAATTGTGTGAGAGCGCTATATAAATGAACATATTATTATTATAATATTATTATTAACCTCAAAGCGATTCTTTTTAATAGCTATTATTATATATCCCTACATTGTATCAGAGATGATCTTCAACATTTTCTCTTAACGTGATTAAAATACTGCTTCAGCACCATACTTTGCAGCTGTGTGTGATTGTCTGAATATTCATTTGCAAAAAAATAGATTTTTGAGGTCGCATTTAAATGAAATTACCAGTCGATAGGGTTTTAAGCACAATATTATAATGAAAGAATGAATAAGACCCTTAAAATGAGACAGGCCTACTTTTATTACGGCAAAAATATTATTTAGCCATCCTAAACACTAGATAAAATGTAAAGTTATATATTTGGTCATCTAGTTGCCAGGAATCATCCAATATGATTTATTAATTTAAATAAGGTTATTTACGGGCGACATGCTGCCCGAATCATGACGATATTCGGACATTCGGGCAGTGAGGTGGCCGAATATCTTCATATCATTACAGTAATTGTATATAAGGATATTCATGAATATCACTGCCTGAAAATCTACCATTTCTACATTGCGAGCGAGGAAAAAGACACCTTACCATCTCTGAAATGTTTTTTCCTCATCAAAATACCCAATATGATATGGGCGTATCGGGTTTCTCATGCTTTGTTTTCACGAAGTTGAAATTATTCTAAAATATACTTTTAATATAGCCTAACCGTATGTTCTCGCGACCACTCGGGACAACGCAACACTCCCGTTTAAAAACGTTGTTCTAGATGGTCAAAATCTGAGGGGCAGAAAGTTTAGGCCGGGAGGGGACATACCCCTTGCTCGTTTAGATCGAGTGGGAAAATTTTGCATTTTTAAGTGAAACGGACACACACAAACCTACTCTCTCTGTCTCTTTTCCCGTATTTTAAAAAATATCTTTCACTGCTATCTCCCTTTCCTTTTCTTCTCTGCTATACACGACACCAAGTACGCAGATCAGATCACTCCAAAGCATTTTTTGATAATCATTTACTATGCACCTCTTACAACAGATTTCATTTAAGACTTACCATGTTGTCCCCACGTTACTAATTCACATAATAGTATCTTTGAAGAGCATTTTTGAGCAATTTATCTCCCTATAATCTCACGTTCTTTAACCTTTTCCTTCATCTATCCCCTCGCTCTTACTTTTTTTTTTTGGGGGCAATTCGATGAGGGTGGGGTCTTGTCGAGGAGCAGCTAAATTAAGTACAGTGCTTATTGTAGTTTCATATTGCAGACACTAGTACTATTACTTATAACGACTAATAAGGGTTTGTGCATGCAAACTAGTGTTTTGCCTACAAAGCAGACAAACATTTCAAACAAAGGCATTACAACAAAAAAAATCAACAAATTAATAGTTGGCCAATCTAGTCAATTTGTTTCTACCAAGCTTGAGGTCATAATACCGGCCTTGAACTTGACAACAATATGAGGTCCGGTGAACATGCAGGCTCTTTTCAGCCCTATTAAACTAGTTTGCAGGAACCAACCCTTTTCAGTCACTGTGCGTGGTAGTGTCTGCACTGTGAGACTAGCTGACAGCATTCTGCATAGGCTCCGTACTTTAGCTCCCCCGAAAACATCTGTATCCATAGTCACTGACTAGTTTGCAGGCACAAACCCTGGTCAGTCGTAAAAGAGAGTCTGCACTATAAGACTACCATAGGCCATGTACTATAGCTGCTCACAACCAGTAGGTAGCTGGGCTAGGCTTCTCTCAAGGCACAATTATTTTTTGATAAAGTGTCAAATTAGGGTCTGTGCTTGCAGACTAGTCACTGACAGGGCGCTCTTGGCTCTGCTTCAAGGTTTTTTTAGGGGGAAAGTGTCAAATTAGAGTCTGTGCCTGCAGACTAGCGATAAACCGTGTGTGTACTATAGCTCTCTTTCTGTGTATGTTCAGCGAGGTACTGACCACTGTGAATATGTTAATCAAAACATCGTGAAAACTGAAACATGCCGAGGTATTCCCGACTATTCGATGATGATGACCCGTCTCTGAACATTGGACATGATGATGGTAATGTACCGGTTTCGATCCATGACCATGTCATGATAAATACACCTAGATCTAGACTACAAATAGTAGTAGGTACAAGTCAATAGTACAAGTTCAACAAGGCGGCACATGAGGCTATCATGCATGGCTATAACTAGCTACAACAACATGGCCTGTAATAGTAGTAGATCTAGTAAAAGTAGTTGTAGTAGTAGTAGTAGTAGTAGTAGTAGTAGTAGTAGCAGCTAGTAGTAGTACTAGAAGTACTTGTAGTATAGAAGAAAATATATTCCTCACAGGCAGGTGGTATTCAATATACATGTAGAGGTTCCTTTGGTATAGGTTTCCATGAGGAAGCAAATTGGCTCAGTCGGTAAATTAAAGTGTCTGCATGTCGAACTAAAGATAGTGGGTTCGAAACCAACCCATGCAGATGACTGAAGTCTGCGGTGTTCGCGTGCCCCTCCCCTGTTTCATAGACGCAGACTATGTAACAGTGGGAAACACTGTCCCTCGGATAGGATGTTAAATGGAGGCCCCATGTAGAGGAGAATCACCACCTCACTATTCGTATAAGACTAGGGGAAACACCAGTGTTGTGGTGCCCCTGCACAACCCCAACAAGAGACTCAAGGGTTACAGTGTTTCAGTTAGCTTTTTCGCCTGCCAGGCACAGGTGCACCAAATACTTAATAATAATAATGATAATAATGATAATAATAATAGTAGTAGTAGTAATAGTTGTAGTAGTAGTTGTAAAAGTAGTAGAAGTAGTGGTGGTGATGGTGGTGGTGGTAGTAATATTAGTAATATTAGTAGAAGTAGTAGTAGTAGTAGTAGTAGTAGTAGTAGTAGTAGTAGTAGTAGTAGTAGTAGTAGTAATGTTGTAGTAGTAGTAATGTTGTAGTAGTAATGTTGTAGTAGTAGTAGTAGTAGTAGTAGTAGTAGTAGTAGTAGTAGTAGTAGTAGAAGTAGTAAGTAAGTAGTAGTAGTAGTAGTAGTAGTAGTAGTAGTAGTAGTAGTAGTAGTAAGTAGCAGCAGCAGCAGCAGCAGTAGTAGTAGTCAGTAGTAGTCAAATAGAGCCACTAAACCAAGATAAAAGTATGCCACAATAAATAAAAACAGCCCTGTTCTCTACAGGAATACAGGCTTGTGCGTGTCATTCTTCATTGTTGATTTTTTTTTATTTTTTAAATCATTGACATGTTTTTGTAAAACCTATTCCTACAGGTACAAGCTGGGAATCAGGAGGAGTCGGGAGCCTTGAAACTGAAGATCTTTCCTTCGAACCGACATCAAACGGTGGTGCACTGCGATTGACCTCTATCAACGATGCCAATGTGAACCAAATAGATGAGGAGGAAAGGAGGAAGCTATGTGGATTCTGTCACTGGTAAGATATATATACAAGTTATAGCAAAAATAATATACCATACTAGTGCATATTAAAGGTGATATGGCCGTATGCACCATTAAGGAGAGAAACCAGGAAGCTGATACAAAGGAGAAACAGAACAGTGAGGAGAGAGAGATACTTTAACCATACTTCCTCAAGTTATATATATGTTAACATTGGAAACTATTTATAAAAAAAGAATTGATTTAATGCATGTTTGAAAGTTGTCACAATTTTTTATATTTTCTGGCAATTTAGTCCAAACTCAGCTAATGCAACCTGAAAAGAGCGTGACCCATAAAATTTTGTTTTTATTTGAGGGATAGTAAGGAGAGAAGATCTGAGGTTTCTGTTTGGTACATTGGTTATAGCACTTTGGTGAATTCCTTTCAGGCACTTAAAGATACTTAGTAGCCTAATAGGGGCAATTAATTCTGATCAATGTCATAGGATAGATCCAGACATTGAGGGGGACACTGACATCATGCGGGGGCAAGTGGTGGTTGTATGGTTGTATAGACCCTTCCTTTCATGTTTCCTTTCCCCTCTATATCTTTTTCTCACTTTTCTAATTTTGTTTTCATTTTTTTAAATGCATGTATCAAAATCAACTCATTTCACCCAGGCTGACTACTCATGATGATTCACTTCTTTCTATTTGACACACAAAATCACTCTCTGAGAAGCTGAGTGCAATTTCTGTAAAAAGAACATGGTTGGGATATGAATGAAATTTCTAGGGACCCTCAATACCATGAAATGCAACGGAATTAAATTCTTGATGAGCTCGCAAACCATTATTTCCTGAATTTACTTCATATCTCCTTATCGTATCCTGTTTTGAGACTTTGAGTTAACCCTATCTAGCTCGGGGGAGGGGGCTTTAGAAGCCCCCTCTACATTTTCCGCGATAATTTTTTAACGCCAAAGAATCTTGAGCTGAAATTTTATGACTTTTTTTCTTTCGAGTCTTGCGCATCTTTTGAAATGAATTTTTCGAAAATCGAACCTACCGTTACAAAGTCACGTGACCTTTTGTCTTTGCATGTCAGCCCGAAAATCGCTAATTTTTGTGATTTGTGTACAAAACATATGGAAATCTCATTTTTCCAAAAAAGAGATAAAACATTGGTTATATGGTCTTGTTTATAGTTTAGGTGTTTATTTTGGGGTTCAAAATAGTTGAATTATAATTAGAATTAAAATAAAACAACAAAAACAATAAAATATATCAATTTAAAAAACACAGAAATACATAAGAAATTATCAAATCAATAGATAACATAATGAATAACCTGGCTCTTCCAAATGTTTTTGTTGTATTATTATCCCAAAGGGTCTAAAGAATATATGTAGTGAAAACTAATGTTTAAATATGAAGAACATATGATTTATGGGTAAAAATGTGAATTTTATTACCTTATTTGCATAAAGTACCATAAATATGCAAATGAGTGAAGTTTTCAAAAAACATTAAATTACCATACTAATCTACACACTTCACTTGACGTGCATGCAAAATTTTGCGGCGATTGGTTCAACGGCCGAGATCATAGGGGGGGCTAAAGAAGCTCCCCCCCCCCGCCGGCTACACAGTTTCAAAATAGCCCAGGCTATATAGGGTTATATTCATGAAAGGTTGAATTATCCAGATAGTACTATCATAATGAAAACAGTGCAAAACTGCAAACCACTTTAATGTTATGTACGGTTTTGAGACTTGGGATGTGTGTAAATACATACATTGACATATTCACTTATTCCCTTGTATTTTTTGTACAAGAGGATAAGGAGGTAGAACCAACAAATAAATGAGGAAGGTATGAAAATGAAAAGGAAAAGAAATCAGAAACCCTCAAAGGTAGTGTATCCCTTTTGCAGCCAACATTAAATTCTGTAGAACCTTGCTAGAATTATGAATACCAGGTATGTCACGTATGTCCTATCTGTGAAATTTAAACGTTAGCAGACTTGTCCTAGTATTCAAATTATGCAAGGAAACCTTTTTACTTTCTAGACTTCACTGTCAGACACTATTGAGTGACTGACTTCTTTTTTTCTTTGGTAATAACATACATAAAATGAGCTGTAAAGGGTACATGAGCATTTTTCTACATCAATAACCCAATTCTTGTAATGGCCAAAATTAAACTGGTTGAATCTTTGCGCAGCACAAAACGTACGACCATTCAGTACAAGGGTCTGAAAATCAGACTATTGAATAAAACGACTGCAATCCCTAAATTTGATTCAACAACTAATAGTCGTTATTTTCCCACAAAAAAACGTTTTCAAGAAGTTTGGTTTGAGGGAAGTTCTAAATTAGTATTATCTTTCAAATGCAGTTGGAATTTAACCTTTTCATTTTCTGGCCTGCAAATGCGACATAGTAAAAGACCAGTTTTGGAAACACCCCTCTCTCAAAAAAATGAAATGGAAGCTCTCATTACCAATCATGTGAAAGAATATGTTTTGACTAATACGTGATGATACAAATTTTGCCGGGAAGTCGGAAACCGCCTACTAATTGATGTATTTGGTAAATTATTATATCTATTGGGACCAAATAGATATCGTGCACGTGGTCGCGTAGTCCCATATACATCTTTCTGTGTACAGTGCTTGTAACTTTACCAAGACTGGGCCAAATTTCTTATCATTTTGATGATTCCAGAACCTTGCAGTACACACCAATACTTATATATGCTAGATGATCAACCTTTTCTCATCGATTCCACTACGTTTCTTTCACAATGCAATCGCATGACCAGAACTGGTCTTTATCTTTAAGAATAGTAAGGAGAAGTAGAAGAAGAATAAAAAGAAGTAGAAGTAGAAGAAGAAGAAGAAGGAGGAGGAGGAGGAGGAGGAGGAGGAGGAGGAGGAGGAGGAGGAGGAGGAGGAGGAGGAGGAGGAGGAGAAGAAGAAGAAGAAGAAGAAGAAGAAGAAGAAGAAGAAGAAGAAGAAGAAGAAGAAGAAGAAGAAGAAGAAGAAGAAGAAGCAAAAAGAAAGCAAAAAAGAAGAAGAAGCAGACAAGAAGACTAAGAAGACGAATGAGAAAAATGAGAAGTGGAAGTGAAGATGAAGAAGAGGAGGAGGAAAGAGAAGAATAAGAGAGATAAGGAGAACATATCAGGAGAAAAGACAAATGAAGCAAGCAGAAAAGAAGACGTGGGAGAAATATAACAATTATCAAGTATTCTTATATTAATTTTAGTATTAATCTGTTCTGAGCTAAAAACACATATTGAATATACTACTTGTCGAATTTATATATTTTCTCAGGTACGCCAAATTCCTGAACCGTTTCCCAGGCTGGTTCTGTTTGCTGCTATTTGCTCTCACCGCTGGTGGGGGCACTGCTGCATTTGTTAAATACGATATCCCATCGTTCGGTGAGCCATTGAAGGTAAAAGAGAACAAAGAACTAGAACTTGAACTATTTTACCATTGAATTGCGATTCCATCATGATTTATGGATTAATGATTAATTAATGATTAATTTTGATGTATTTTTTTATTTACCTTGTTCTTTATGGTAATAGAGGGAGAGGGTTAACATTAAGGAGACTGAAACTGAACAGAATCGTAATGAAAATTTAACATATAGGAAGACAAAAAAATGAGAAAAAGACCAGGATGTAAGTGAGAAGTGGGGAAAAATGTAAAACGATGATGAAACAACGGTTCTTATTTAGAGATAGGGTGGGGATTGTTGGACCAACTTTTTTTCTTTTCTCCTTAGCTGGCAACAGCTTCAACATCCAACAAGCAAAAGAATAGTCCTTGAGTTTAAATGGTCACCCCACCACATTCCATCTCTTCTTGAGAAAGATAATCGTCAGTGAAGGATGAAAGGGAGAAAATTAAGTAGTAAAAAATACAATTTACATGAATATATATTTCAATTAGTGTTTTTGAAAATGAAGTCTTAGTGATGTTAAAATATAAAATTTCATTCCTAAATCTTCCTAATAAACGATGACTTAAATGACCAACCTTATAATAGTTCATGTTGAATCCATGCAAGATATTGACATTTGACTGGCTGAAAGTACCTGTCATTAGGTTTTTGGTTTTAGTTTCAATCTGTGGTGCCCTTTCCAAATTTCACTCCATCACTCTATCTTTATTGATGAAATCAAAAAAAAAAATTGTTGCTTAAAAAGTTACAATAATGTCGACATGATCTGATTTTTAAAATTACCTTATTTTTGTTATCAACTTCATTGCCACAACAAAGTGTAATTCATAACAGAAACTTTTTCTTCTTTTTCTTCTTCCTCAAAGGGATTTGAAGCTCGACATACAGACATCAGTGACAGATCCTCAGGACTCCTGCACTTCTACAAGACCAAGAACAACGACCACTTCTACACCTTGCCGCGTCAATCCAAACGCAGCTTGGATGGACTTCAGGGCCCACATGAAACTTTGTTCTCAACGCCGTCATCGACCCGTGGTTCCAGTCATGATGTAAATAATATTCTACAGTCCTCGACTTGGCCATCGACCAGGCTATCAACCCCAATTAGCAAATCAACCCAAGGTCATCTTCAGGATGGAAGTACAGACACCAAGTTCAGCACAGGCAGTACTGTCACTGATGGTGAAACTGTCACAGATGGTGAAACTGTCACTGATGGTGAAACTGTTACCGATGGTGAAAACACTGATGATGGTGGAAGTGAGAGTTCTGTTGATCCAGGAGACTATCCAATGGGTGGAACAAGTTGCACGCAACCAGGTAGGATACACAAATCATAGCATAACATGACGTTGTATCAATGAGAATGGGGGTGGCATGGCTGATTAATCAAGGTTAGCCTTGGATATAGAGTCATATGAATGAGTGATGGTTTTAAATCTGGAATAAATCTGTTTGTTTTCTGTCTAATGGTGTAATTTACCTCATCTGTATGTGACTGCACTGAATTGCAAATGATAATAATAATTATTAGATTCTTATATAGCGCATAAAACTCAAAAAGGTCTTGATGCGCTTTACATAGTACGGTAGAATTTTCAGATATTACAATTTCAAATTTTTCAATTATTGAGAGATAGTATACAATAAATAAGTGGGAAAATGCACAGTATACAAAAGAATAAGCAAATAATTAACACATCAAATTACATTTAGTAATAGGTTCATAAAAATAACAAAATGAATAATTATAGAGAAATATATGACAAGAACGAAGTAATAGGCTACTGAACAGAGCAAAATATAATATTACAAAGCAAGATACTCTACTTTTACAAACATATAAAATTGAATTAAGATGACTGGAAGAGGTGTGTTTTCAAGATACTCTTAAAGATTGCAGGGTAGGAGCATCCCAACTGTCCTGTGGCAGATTGTTCCAGAGAGTAGGAGCCATCACGCTAAAGCCTAATTCCACATGTTTTGCAGCGAAGCATATTCAAATTATTACCCGCATGTACCACAAAGACGAAAATTGCTAAATATTGATTCCATGTTTTTCTTCCACTTTTGCTTATGTATGAGAGCACTTTGCGTAAATAATGCTGAGAGTATCGATGTACATGTATAAACATTGTTTTAAAATGAACTTGGTGTTTATACCATAGATAAATGATGCAGATTTATTAGTAAGTAGTATTGCTGTTATTATTCTGATTGGGAGTCACTTTTATTTCCCTTTTTTTTTAAATTTCAGCTGAGTATGCATCAGACATGGTACGTTTGGTCTTCTCTCGTGTTGACAACATGAACTTATTCAGTGCAGAAGCAATGCGGTCCATGTGCAATTTGTACAGCACTCTCATCCTAAGGAACACCACTGAGATTCCACAAAACCTACGAGAATGTGAACCGGCATCGCTTGGTCGCTATGCAGCCTTCATCGGGAGAAAGGACTCGTGTTCGGGTATCCTGGATGATGACGTCATGAAGCTACGACAACTACTTCGGGAATGTTCGCCATTCTTTGTCCCCAATGTGCTGAGACCCGACTGCGGTAGTCAGGGAACCTGTCCCAATGTCCCATCAAACTGCACCATGGAGAACGCTGTGTTCAATATCTTTCAATACCTCTTGCCTATAAATTCTGCAGAACAGATTGCTCGTGGGGAATTCGAGGCTGTCAGTCTGGCTTTGATGGTGACCCCATTCTACCAATACAGTGATTTGGGACAAGATATTTATAAGAATAACATTATGAGGCAGGACATCAGTGACGGCATCACGAAACTCTCCGCAGTAGGAGGAGGATTCAAATTCGAACTGTTCTCCGATTTCCTTATTTCAAATTGCTTGTACCTGGCTGTGGGGATAGGACTGATTCTTGTGATTGTCTGGCTTTACACTGGGTCTCTCTTCGTGACCATCATGACGATCCTCGATATGATAATGTCCTTGGTCTTTTCTTACTTCCTGTACACCGTTGTCTTTAAGATGCCTTTCTTTCCCTTCATGAATGTCCTCGCTTTCGTCTTAGTCATCGGCATCGGGGCCGACGACGCCTTTGTTTACATCGATATATGGAAGAAGATGAGGCAGCGACATGGTGGAACCCCGGAGAAGAGGGTGCTGGTTCTCCAAGATACGTTGCACCATGCTGCCATCACCATGTTTGTTACCAGTTTCACCACATCCTCAGCGCTCTTCTCAAGTATCATCAGCTCCATCACAGCCCTACGATGCTTGGCAGTGTATGCAGGTTGCGCCATACTCATCAACTTTGTATACACTGTCACTTGGCTCCCTGCAATTGTGGTTATAGAGGATAAGTATTTGCAGTTCCGAAGATGTCGGGAGAGAATAACACCTAGCGAGTGTTACCTGAAGATAAAGGAGATGGCAAAAGTTTTGTCTGGATGTATTCGGTCCTTCTGGGAGACTACGTTACCATTGGTAGTATTCAAGCTCCGATACCTGTGGATTGTTTTGTTCACGCTACTTGGGGTGGGTGGAGCTTGCGCTATATTTGTCAAGCCAAAACTTCAGTTGCCAACCAAGAACGACTTCCAAGTTTTCATATCAAGTGATTACATGGAACAATATGACCAAATCTACAAGAAGGACTTTCTGTTTGAGAAAGGAGAAGAGGAGTCAATGCCTATATTTTTTGTTTGGGGAGTTGTACCGAACGACAATGGAAACCCCTGGGACCCTGATGACAGAGGTTCTATAGTCTTCGATGGATCTTTCAATCTATCCAACAAAGAGTCCCAAAAGTGGCTTTTGGCGTTTTGCCACGAAATACGTAACCAGACATTTTACTCAAAGGCAAATAAGGGATCAGATTTTTGTTTTATAGAAATTCTGAAATCAGTAATGGAGCAACCATGTGAGAATCAATTTCTGCCATTTAACCCTCAACCATGCTGCAATCAAACCAAATTTCCATATGACCAAGGCCTCTTTGACCACTGCGCTCCTTTATGGACATCTAGCTTGAAAAGAATCAGTGAAGGTGTACGCTTTGGCGAAAAGAGTAAGTTGACAGGATTACAATTATCATTCACCAGCACAACTACTGAAACCTTGGTGTATGAAAATATCAGCAAATTCTGGTACAAAATTGATGGTTGGCTTAAGGAGAAGATGAAGACAGCACCTCCAGGAATGGCTGGTGGCTGGTTCAGCAGTTACAGTGACAACCAGATGTTTTTCTTTGACCTACAGGAGAGTCTTGCGCGAGGAACAAAGATGTCCATAGGGCTCTCCTTGGGAATGGCCACCACTGTTCTGTTATTCACAACCAGGAACCTTCTCATCACTCTCTTTGCCACCCTGTCTATCGGCGGAACCGTCTTTGTCACCATAGGCAGTCTGGTTCTCTTAGGCTGGGAGCTGAACATTCTGGAATCAACTGTGATGAGTCTCGCGGTGGGACTCTCTGTTGACTTCACCATCCACTACGGTGTGGCCTATGGGCTCGCACCGCACAAGGACCGTGCTTCTCGCTCCACTTTCGCAATGGTTCAACTCACTTCTGCCATAACCACTGCAGCATTCTCTACGTTCATCGCAGGAGCTGTTATGCTGCCCTCTGTCGTCCTCTGCTATCAACAAATCGGCATATTTCTAACTCTTGTAATGACTGTGAGTTGGTTCTATGCCAACTTCTTCTTCATGCCTCTTTGCAGGGCGTTTGGACCTGAAGGCAACTGCGCCCAGATACCTGTGCCTTCCTGCAACTGCTGCACATCAAACCAGAGTTGTAGACCTGATCAAAGCTGTTGCTGCTGTACTGATCGACAGGGTCATAGCTTCTTAGATGTGAGCCAAGCTGGTGACTTCGATCTGGGATTTGTTGCAGATGCCTGACTCAGGTCTAAAGACAACAATACTCCATTTTGTATGTTTGTACAAAGTACCTATTTTTGTCTCAAGTTTACATTCCTCTGCTTTATCATCACAATATGTCAATACATTTGTGTGATGAAAGACTACAACTCATATTATTACACACACTTTACATCCTTCTAGCTCTCATTAAACACACGTGATATGGGGAAAGTTAAAAGAAAGAATAGATAGCGAAGATGGATGGCTTGAACCCACTTGACTATGACCTCTCTGACTACTCCTCTATACATGTACCTCCATTTTTATTTTGAATGTACATGACACCTTTTCTAGCTTCTTGCCTTCTAGAAGGTAATCGAAATGCGTTGTGGTGTTTTGACCATAGGATTTTTGTATGATTATGCACCCACAGGTTACGCTGTTCTTCCCCATGTTGAATAGCGTTAGTTAAAAGAATGGTATAAAGCTCGTAGACCTATCTACCAAAGAGGAAAGAGGTCCCCTATTTGTGTTGATCTTCATTTGATCTTAATTTTTTACACACTTTGTACATTTACAATACTTTTCTTAGTCAAGATATTTATTGATGCTGAAATAAATTGTACATAATAAGTAGTAGGCAAAGGCTGAATGGATGCCTGTTACGAAAATAATGCTTTGTCATTTTGACAAAATAATTGTAGAAGCAGGAACTTTTGCAAGCAGTCTTTCATCGATATATACAGGCAAGAATATAAGGCTAGAAAACTAAACTCAGTACTTCATACCTTATAAATATTCTGTTTAAAAAATAAGAGTGTTTGTCATAATATATGGATGTTGCAATATCTTTTAATAGGAAAATACAGAGATGTCAAAGAGTTTAGATTTGTATGTTATTCATTTATTTTTGTATTGATTAGGCTCCCTTGAAAAGAGGAAATCTTCTTGTACTACATGTGTATTAATACATTTTTCTACAAAAAGTTTGCCTTAAGATTATTACATTTAGAGACTTTTAATACGTTTTTCTTGGTAATAACAAATGATGTAACTCCCACATTAGGGCTCATTCAGATGTGACGCCACAAAAACGATGGCGTTTTTTCAATTTTTATGATGACTTAATGTGTACTAGGCGTCACATTTCTATATCTTACAACACAGAACTCAGTAAATAAATACGACAGAACCTTTGTTGCACACAGCTGCCATTCATTTATGGTAAAAAGAACTGCAGTGTTTTTTTGTTTGCCGTAGTTTACCACGTCGTATCTGAACAAGCCTTTAAAGGGATTGGGTAACTTTGTCTCAGATTCTGAAACAAAATCCTGGATTTAGCTCATGTTGCAATGATAATTATAAACCTTTAGGTCAGTCAGGAACCCCGTGAATTTTACAAGCCGATCGCCTGTCTGATTATCAAGATATTTATGATTGGAAATCGAAATTTAAAAATTCGTTTTCCTAACGGTTTTGATAACACTGCAGTCTATTGGGAAAAATGAGTATGGTAAACCCGGTCACTCAAAGATGTTTACTTTTTTGAGGCACTTCATGATCATTTTGAAGTGCAATTTTTGTAGGGCTTCAATATTACACCCCATCACAGACACTGATAACACGTAGGGCCATGCATCTCAGGTTTAACATTGCTAAACGATGCCTTTAATCATTAGTAAAATGTTGATCCTACCTGATTATAAGCAGTGGCGTAGCTACAGGGCATGGTAGCCCCCGTCCCTTTCACTCGAATGGCCAGGGAGGGGGGAGAAGACAAGAGGAAAGGAAAGGGGGAAAAGAATTTGAAAGGAACCCGATAGGACCCCAGTAACATAACCTTCCACAGCCTCTGCCTAATGGGTGGTCGTGTCAATTCAAATTTCATCCACCAAGTGAGACCGGCTTCCCCAATGCCAATCCCTCCATCAATGCTACGCCATGCTATGCATGCCCCTGACTATAAATATCATTATCATGTGAAGGCTGTAGCCGAGATGGAGTTCACTCGTTGACATCACTTGCTATTTTCAGTCATAACCTTGGGTTTGTGTTCTAACTTAAAGCCTCCGTCATGGATTTGCAAGCCCTCAAGATCTTGTCTAAAAATGTATCTGTTGCAGCAAGATGAGTTTATGAATGTATGTGCAAAATGCAGATCAAAAGGTTTTTTTCTCTCTATGAGTGAAGATTGAAGCTCTCATTTTGTACACAACAAATGGGGTGAATAAAACACTGATAGTTGCAAAATTCAATTTTGAAAAGAAAAAGTGACTGTCATTTTGCTAATAATAGATATTTTGCCACCTTACTTTGGCATGATTCAGCTAAAAGATAATCATGTACAATATCACAGGAACTTTCCAGAAATCAACTTAACTGTACTTAACCGTCAATACCGTAGGCCTACTGTATTGCATATTGAAATAATGTTCAGGTAAAGTGAAATGCCATTTCAATGGATGACATACAGCGCTATTGCTATTGCCTTTGGTTGATTCTTAACATATTTGTGATCATGTTTTGTGGATATAAAACAAACAGTAGCCTCTTCCTTATTTACGTGTATTATTTCTTTAAGAAATAACCAAATCCACAGTAGCCTCTTCCTTATGTACGTGTATTATTTCTTTAAGAAATAACCAAATCCACAGCAGCCTCTTCCTTATGTACGTGTATTATTTCTTTAAGAAATAACCAAATCCCCAGAAATGCAGTTGTGATAAGAAAATATCTCTAGGGTCAGTTTTTGATTAGCTATTTTCGATTTGGATTTCTCATAGCCCAGCCCCTGCATAATTTGGTAAATACCCCAGGTATAGTTATATTTTCATTCATTCAATAATCATCATAAATGCCCTCGTGGAACCAGACAACAATAAACTTTTTATGTTTCTTGTCTAGTAAATTATTTTTTGTATAAAAAACAGGCGTAAGGCGGGTATGGTCGTTTGTCCTGGGAACGAGAAAGAGAAAGTGTGAGAGGGGAATATTAAATGGCATCGGGAAAGGTTGAGAAAGTATTGAGTTCTGCTCGGAGTGAGAACAAAAAATACACGAAAACACAAGAAATAATGATCCTCCGTACAAGAAGAAAATGTTAAACAAATATTCGCCCTATAAGAGGTTTGTCAAGTAATGATTTCGTTTGACTTTAAACGCTGTTATGCATCACAATATGTGCATCCTATCCCTTTCCCTATAAAATGCGCCAGGGCGCAAAGAGAGAGGACACGAATAATTACGTCACATAGAAATAAGAAGTAAGGAAAAGCGCGTAGGAAAGAGGTATGCCATTATAAATTTATATAACAATTTCTTCTTATACGAAGGATCATTGTTTCTTGTGTTTTATATATATATATATATATACATGTATATATATATATAAGTATTTACATTCTTTTTTAATTAAACATTAGCATTAAGGCTATAAATGTTCCATATAAAGCACTTTGCTAATAATACCTCAGTCACACTGCCAAACATGTGATTCCGAACAGATTTAGTGTATTAAGGTTTGTCAGGTCTGTCGTCAATCTGGTCCCAGTCTCATTGGGCTGTCTGAAACATTAAATAATGAGCTTATCGCTGTTCTAAACAAGAGATCATTCTGTAGATAACGAGACCAACACCTGACCGACTACAACCGAACCGATAATCAAGTTAAATTACCCCGAACGGCCAATAATAATTTAGGTCTGTGCAGAGCCGGTCATTAGTCGGTTTGGCGTTGTGATTAGATATATTGAGGCAATTTCTAAAGTATTGTCCATCACGGTTCGAGAACTTCTAGGACAATTACCCCCCTGGGCAATCAACTCCCGGAAAATTACCCGGCCCCGAGGACAATCACCCCCTAATTACGTCACATATCAAATAAGAAGTAAGGACAAGCGGGTGGACAATTACCACCCGAGGACAATAACATTACCCGCTTGGACAATCACCCCCCCCCCCGAGGACAATTCCCCACCGAAAATAATCATGGTTATGTATTAAGTAATCTGAATATGATTTTCATGAGATTTAAAAATAGGGTAAATAAATTGTCCTTGAGTTGATTTTTGAAAGTCACTGCGATTGCGTTAGACTTATATCGGGACATCACACCCATTGACATACCATGGCTGGTACAGTGTACATATGTTTTCCCCTGTTGGTTTAAGGGTGCGGCCCAATAGAAATGTCGGTTTACCTGTCGGCTTGAGTTCAAATAAACATTGCATAACATCTTTTAAGAGGTGACGTCCTCAGGCGGTACGGTGTGATTCAGCAACGAAAGTGAATGGTTTCAAACAATGGCTTAGCTACAGCTATAGGGGGCATAGGGGAAACTTAACCCCCCCCCCCATCGAATTTAGAAAAGAGAAAGGAAATAGAGAAAGATTGAGAAAAAGGGAGAGGAGAAAGGAATATGAAAATTATCTTGTTCTCTTCCATTTCACTTATTGCTCAGTGAGACCGGTGCGCTCCCCTACCCGCCTCCATGACGCGGGTACTTCCTCAGTGGCTAGATACACTGGCGTACTGATGGGGGGTGGGGGGCAGTTGACCCCCAATAAAATTCAAACTTGGTTTATTTCTAATTCGATACCAGTGATTTACAATTGTTGCTGAAATGACATGATTTTCCGGGGTTTTTTCTCTCATTTTTGCCCATTATGCCAGAGGCGGCACTCCTGGTTGGGGGGGGGGCACTGTGTTTTTGAGGTACCCCAAAAAAGCCCCTTTACAGAGGACAAGTGCCCCTTTTTTCTAATCGTCCTTTTCCTCTTTTTTCATCTTTGGTGAGTACGTCTTTTCAGGTGCGAGAAATTCCTCTTTTCACCTCTGATAAGTGCCCGTATTCCTTTCTAATAAGTACCATATTTCCTTCGGATAAGTACCCCTTTTCCTTTTTATATGAGCCCCTCCCCCTTTCTAAATGCCCATTTCTACATCTGATAAATGCCCTTATTAAAATCTGATAGGTGCCCTTCTGGGCCTTGTGGCGTGCGTCTGTAATCCAGCTAACAATGGAAGTTACAAACTGATTCAGCCGAGGACGCAGGTTCGAAACAGAGTCATGTCTTTCGGATGTTGACGTTAAAGGTCGGTCCCCAGACGTATATAATCATATCCGATTGATACACGTCTGTAAAAACCCAATTACACACACACACACACACTTCTCCTTCAACAGATTCCCCGTTTCCATTCTCACAAGTGCCTTATTTCATTTCTGTTGAGTGTTCCTTTTCTAGTGCAAGAAGTGCCATTTTCACCTCTGAAGGCTCTGATAATTGCCCCTTTTACTTTAACACGAGCACCTTTTCTTTTCTAATAACTGTCCTTTTCTCTTTTGATAAGTACCTACTTTTCCTTTTTTCCATAATATGCACCCCTAATTCAAGGCGACTTTGAGCCCCTTTTTCTTTAATTTTCCCTCAAGCTCGCTCGCTACGCTCGCTCGCATTTATAGATGTTATAATTATGTTACATATAAAAGAAATTTTCAGTCTTTCTTCATTAGATTGTGCTTAATTACTCATCAGGTTTTTTTGTTGGTCTTCTCCATAAGATGTAATTTTCAGACCGTCACACTCAACTGCAAAGTATGTTGCTCAATCAAGCAGTATCTTGTACCACGTAAAAGAAACAAATATTGATATCATCCCTGGTAGTGAAATCACAATCATGACGATGTAGTGTTATATATCAATGTATAAAAATGGTGTAGGTTTTGTTGATGTTTCCCTTTGTAGGTGCCCCTTTTTTTTCCAGAAAGTGCCCTTTTTGTTGGTGACCCCCTCCTATTTCGGAGGGACGCTCCGCCGCCCCTGCATTATGCTACTTGTTGGATTTTGTTCTTACCCCCCTCCCCCAAGTATTTGCTAATTACGCCACTGGCTAGATCCACACTACGTCAATGGTTTCAAAAAGTTCGTTGACACCGACATGGAATCAAATTGTGAACCGCATATTAGTGATTGCCCTTTTTTTGTCCTATTTGATTCACTTTTTTTTCATGGACATTTTTTGGTTTATACATTTTCTGACACACACATGTATATAGGTGTTTGTCCTTTATAATAGAGAGTGTTTTTCAAAGATTAGATATGAAGGTAATTTAACTACCGAAATGAATTGGCAATGAATTTTCTCGATATTTTTTCTTTTTAGTTTCCAACATGTTTTGTATAAAATTCTCAGGAAATAGATCAATACTAATTATCCTACGAGATCGAATGCTCACGAGGCTGAAAACCTACGAGACTGACAATCGACCTTTTGAGAAAGAAACAAATAATAGTTCGCGAAAGCAACGGTCCGAATGTTGGTCTTTCGAGTTTTTTGGCAGCTTTCCTGATCGGAGTTTCCGAGCCCGGCACATTATCGGTTTGTGGGCCGTTGGTCTTCAAGGCTGTCGTGGTCTTGTGGCTGTTGGTCTCTTGGGCCGTCGGATTCATCATTCATGGGACATGGTGGTAACGTGTGCCGTCGGTCTAGTGGGATATCCCGGGAACAAAACCTTACTCATCCTGGAAACTAGTGGGACGAACTTTTTGCAGCCACTCTCCCAAGCCTGCTCCATCACGTACTTAGGCTTGGGAGAGTGGCTGCAAAAAGTTCGTCGACATCAAAATGGAACAAAAGGATAATCGACCCCTTTGTCCAACTTGTTGTTTGTTAAAGGTATAGACTAGTTCTGGCCATGCGATTGCATTGTGAAAGTAACGTAGTGGAATCGATCAGAAAAGTTTGATCATCTAGCATATAAGTATTGGTGTGTACTGCAAGGTTCTGGAATCATCAAAATAATAAGAAATTTGGCCCAGTCAGTTACAAGCACTGTACACAAAAAGATGTATATGGGACTACGCGATATCTATCCAGTCCTGATAAATATAATAATTTACCAAATATATCAATTAGTAGGCGGTTTCCCGGCAAAATTTGTATCATCACGTATTAGCCAAAACATATTCTTTCACATGATTGGTAATAAGAGCTCCCATTTCATTTTTTGAGAGGGGGCGTTTTCAAAGCTGGTCCTTTAAGCAAATTAAGTGAATAATTGAATAACATTTCCGTAATTTTCTATTTCTTTCTCTTCCAGCTCTTTTGTTTTCTTTCTCTCCCCTCTCTCTCTCTCTCTCTCCCTCTCTCTCTCTCCCTTTCTCTCACCTCCCCCTCTCTCTCTGCCCCCTTCTCTCTGTCCCCCTCTCTCTCTCTGTCTCCCTGTCTCTCTGTCTGTCAGTCTGTCTCTCGATCTGTCTCTCTGTCTGTCTTTCTCCGTTATAAAAATGATTTTATTTGTGATAAAACTTTTGCAGTGATACCGTAATTTTTAGCGCATTCATATCATTTCATAAAAATGGGCGTGGATGCACATTGGACGTAGAGGAAATGCTATACATATAAGGCGTTGGCCTCACCAGATTTTGGTTACGTAATTGCAATATTTGCTAGAGAGTGTACAAACTTGGATGGCCTTTCATTTGCAAACGATGACGGTGAGTTATTTTTAGCTGTCGTATCTCGTGCTTTCTAGCTCGCCAATTGAGCATGGCACATTGTGGAGGAAGTATACGATTTTTGTCATTGTAAGGATCGTTATAAGAACTCAGTTTGATACGAAGCCATTTTCAGAGTGAAATATTTCAGAAAAGCGGACAAATAGATTGGCAGGAAAGTATCATCGTCATCATCAATATTATCATACTTAGAGTGATAAATGTACTTTTTCTATTTGAATCATCACTATCGAGTGTAGATTTTAAAGAGCAACCTTTTAACGACGATTGGATGGCAACATATAATAAACGACTGTATAGATCACTGTTTTTCGCAAATGTAATACAGAATCTGGTGAAAGTACGAGGCTGAAAACTACTGCAATTGAAAAGTACAAAGAACCATTATGCTTTTGGTAAACTAGGAATAGGTTTGTCAAAATGTTTGTCTACCACAGCAAGGATTCTACAGCGGTTGTCAATTATGTTTCTCGATATTACGGGGAAAGCGTTTATGAAAACCAGAATGTCTTAATTACAAAAGGTAAGATTTATTACTTAATATTGTTTTTTTTTATATATCACGTGCTATATAAAAAATAGGAAATAAAAATATAACATTTATTTCTATACTGTATAGTATTCTGACTTGTATTTCAATTTAAAATACTTGTGCGGGTCCGAGTACTTTATCAAACCACGGATGTGTGCATTGTTATTACTGATTATTTTGTTGATACAAGCCAACAAAAAAGAGAAAATTGCATGGCCTGTTGTGCAAGAAATCTCGACATAAAAAGATGCGTTGGCCGGGAGGAATTGAACCCGGGTCAATTGCTTGGAAGGCAACTATGCTAACCACTTTATACCACCAACTCTTTTCATCTCCGCCAATTAAAAACCAAGTATGCACCAAAATGCATGCATCTTACTTTATATATTACTTGTGTTCTACGATGTTTGACAAACACATTATTGTAATACGGCAATGACAAATAATGATTTAAGATTTAGTGTCCCATGACATTCCGGAGCCGTGATAGTTGTTAATCAGAATATATCAATTATTTTCTCTGCCGTTGAATAGTTGTCGACGGCGGAAATAGAATCTCGACCCAGTCTTCCCTTTCTTCTCTCTCTCTCTCTCTCTCTCTCTCTCCCTCTCCCTCTCCCCTCTCCCTCTCTCCCTCTCCCTTAACACCATTTTCCCCTCTCTTTCTCTCTCTCTATCTCTCTCTCTCCCTCTCCCCTCTCTCCCCTCTCCCTCTCTCCCTCTCTCCCTCTCCTTAACACCATTTTCCCTCTCTCTCTCTCTCTCTCTCTCTCTCTCTCTCTCTCTCTTTTCGCCCACTCTTCACCATTTCTTATTGCACTATAATTTTTGTCTGTATATGCTTGTTTACCCAATCTTTTATTGCAATTCAGCTTCTATCAAAATCATAGAATTTATCACTTCAAGTCTTCATCCCCCTCTCTCTTTCTCTCTCTATCTCTCTCTCTCCCTCTCCCCCTCTCCCTCTCCCTTAACACCATTTTCCCCCTCTCTCTTTCTCTTTCTCTCTCTCTCTCTCTCTCTCTCTCTTTTCGCCCACTCTTCACCATTTCTTATTGCACTATAATTTTTGTCTGTATATGCTTGTTTACCCAATCTTTTATTGCAATTCAGCTTCTATCAAAATCATAGAATTTATCACTTCAAGTCTTCATTTATTTTAAATTTCATCAGCCTATCTGTATACTTTCCCAACCATATAACCAGCAGCACAGTCCAAGACATTCATAAAGGTGTATACAGATTCGAAATCGAGATTTCAAATTTGTAATAGTCGTTTACGCTATTGCAAATACTGAAATATCGTGCACACTCCCTGCCCCCTCCAAAAAAATATTGATACTTCTCTACGCTCCACAGGTTTCATTTAGCCTGTAAGTTTAATATGTAGTCCTACATTTTGAAAATTAATTCTGAGGAAAGTTTTATGTACTCATACTCAAACATTGGCGGTTTATGAAACAATATGTCAGAAGACCGACATAGCACCAGTATATAAAGCATTCCGCATGGGCTTTTTCAGAATAGTTACATTCCTAAAAAATTACAAGGAAGACAATAATATACACTGTTGCCCATAAAGTTGGAATAATTTTGTCTTACCTATAGAAATCTGTGTCTATATCTTATTTTTATTTATTTATTATTTCTGCATATTTCAACAGTTTACATAGTAGGCCTATGATCATGATCATGACCATCACGGTAGTAAACACTAGATTACGATCATTATACCGTGTGAGTCAAAACAAGTTTACACCTAGAAAATTGCTTATTACTTTAAATATCATCTATGAACAGTAAATTATTATACATCTTATGAAAGAGTGTTTTATCCCAAATCAATTGGTATCATTTTTGTGTGGTATGTGTTCACGCTTGGATGAACAGGAGGCATTGTTTGCGAGAGTGCAAAAATCAATGATTTTTAAAATAATTAGCAATTTTCTAGGTGTAAACATTTTTTTGACTCACACGGTACATATGCAATTGTAAATAATACAGAAGCATACAGAGGTATGACAATATAAGCTTAATGCTTGAGAGATTGCCACACCTTATCATTTAACGATATATATTTTAAAGTGGTAGAAGAAGAAGAAGAAAACTTTATCGATTAATCTCTATGACTCCTTCGAGTTCTCAATTGAAGTTCTGAGAAGATATAGACATTATTTATCAAGAAAAAACGTATTGTCGAAATCATTTCATGAAAAAAGGTAATGAACAATTATTATAAATTTATGAGCAACAGTGGTATTTTCTCGTCTAGCAACCCTTTCAACTGTAAAAATATCCTCATATTACTAGTAATGCATGATCCCGAATAGCTCTCACAGAATCGTGTATAATGATATATTCCGGGTTTCCGATCCATTACGAACACTGTTACGCATAACAATAGAAGAAGAACCAAAAGGAGGCGAGAAGAGGACGGACAAACGCATTTTGTTTGAAAAAGCCCCAATATTGAGTAATTCTTTCGAAGAGGGGTTTTCAATTCGGTCTAGGCCTTTGTTGAAGAGAAAAACAAAAAGAAAGAGAGAAAGAAAGAGACATACAGACGGTCCAACAGACGGACATACGGGGGCTGGGGAGAGGGACAGACAGAAAGGGAAAGAGAAACTATTTAGAAAAATAATGTTATTATCTTGTATTTAGCAATTATTTTTTTCCACGACAGACAGGGCACATGAGAGTCATGTCGACTCATGTGTAGGCTGGTTATGAAAAGTTTCATTTGACAGTAGGCCTACAATCAACTCTTAAGTATGATGTTATCAATTTATACTTTGATATTGTTCTGCTGTCATTCCATAATCACTTATAAGGTAATTCATGGAACTTTGAGTAGTCTAGCCTATACGAAATTGATATTCATACGAAACTCGCATAAATCTCAATCACTAATATTAGACAGACTCAAACACTGCGTACATTATCATAATCACTTTCTTCCAGAAAGATATTTTTCTCACACACACACTCTCTCTCTCTCTCTACAACCATGACACTCATGTAGACCCCCTCTCTCTCTCTCTCTCTCTCCGAACCCCTCCCTCGATCTTTCAGTCTTCTATCCCCTTTCATTCTATATCCCATCTCCTCTTTTTGTAGATGACTCTAATAATTTTTCTTTCTATATCTCTCTGCCTCTTATTTTTATCTCTCGTCTCTACTGCTCATTCTTCTTTATACTTCCTCTTTCCCTTCCCGCTCGTTCGTATATGACGCAGTAGGCCGTCGCAAGGGGGGCACCGCATTTTATTTTACCGCGGCATATCTAAACGAGGCTTTAATTTATTGGCATAATGTCGTCATTGTATATCATCATTTCTATGCATCTTTATCCACTGCCCAATCTTCATAATCATGTTCACTGGCATACCTTTTCACATTTTGATTTTCCTCTATTTACATGATGTACAGATTTAAATCGGCAACAATTGGAGGAGAATGGATTCATCCTCGTCCAAGATCTTTCTTACACCTTGGGCCCATCGCCTGATCACGAGCAAAGCTCGAACCCGAGAAGCTCTAAGCGTGATCATCTTGGCCTTCAATGGCTTGGCGGAAAGGCAACGTCGCACTCGCAGTGCTCGTCGTCCAGGAGCAAGCGCAAACGAGAAGAAAGACGGATTTCCATGAATGGCATCACTGACCATAGCCTCGGAGTCGGAATCGGTCATCCACCATCGTCTCAGGATTCAAAGTCGAGAACGTTGTCAGCGTTAAGTGACGCAGTAAACAAACATCGGGCCACCGCATCTGTCTTCGACCAATCCGTTGACGACAAGCATGATCCGTATGAAGACGGTCGAGCTCGATCTCACCCTAACGATCTGGGCTACCATATCGACGTCGACATGTATCCCGTAGTCTATGATGTGGTTAGCAATGATATGAATGGGGACGTGATGCCGCATTATAATTACGCATCGGGGATGACTAATGGAATGACCAATTCTGCTTACTGCTCCAAGGGAGGTGAATTTAAAACAACTCTAGATCATCATGTTCAAGAAAAAGTGGGAATAGAGGAACCAGAAAAAGCACTAAATTCGGGATTCTGGTTCTGGTAAGTTGTTGTTATTATTTTTGTTTTTATTTGTTTGTTTTTAAGGCGTCTATATACTGGGCTTTCAGATAGATGTTCAATAGAAAAACAAGAATCTGTATTCAAAACATGTAAGTTAAGTAAAGATTTCATAAGGGTGCAAGTAGACGTTCGATAGACAGACAAAAATAAATTTGTATTCACCAATGTTCACAATGATCATTCAATTAATTGTTTCCATTGCTGCACTAGGATTTGTTTTGCATTCATAAGTTTTCTACATGTGCCTGGCTTAAATTCATGTATAATCAAAATATTTAGGGAGATGCTTTTGTTCTTTAGCTATTTCTTTTCATCAATATGGCCACTAATAATTTACTTGATAATTACATCATTTTTTTGTGCCGATGTTCAGGTACTCGAAGTTCATCGTTCGTTTTCCAATTCTATTCTGCGTGGCCATTCTTCTGCTGACAGTCGCTGCTGGCGCTGTTGCTTTTACGCTTTATGACATTCCACAATTTGACGATCCTGAAAAAGTAAGTCGTGCTTGATCTCGCTGTGCCCCCCCCTCTCTCTCTCTCTCTCTCTCACACACACACACACACACACACACACTCTCCCTGTCTCTTTCTCTCTCACACACACACTCTCTCTCTCTCTCTTTATCATATTGAGGGTGATATTTTGATCAATGACCCCTGCCCCTCCTGGCCTCGGCCTGAATCACTGTTCCCTATCTTTCTTCTCAATGTTTGCACTACTCCTCTCTCCTTTTCTATCCCCCTCTATAGGCGCGCCGGAAGCAGTTTGGGATTGGGGGCAAACATTCCAGGGGGCTCACCTTTCAGGAGCAGTGGCGTAATGAGCAAAACGTTGGGGGGGGGGCAGAAGAAAAATCTGCATCACCACCACTTTTACATGTTACATGCAGGCCCCGCGGAACGTTTTTCAAAGTAGATAGAGCGTAAATTGGCGGGGGTCAAGGGGCGGAGCCCCCGGAAGCTCAGGGGTTTTAGGCATTTTATTACGGTCAGATGAGCATGTTTTGATACCTTATTTGTGACACTGGCAGGTCACTAATTGACGGGGGGTCCATGGGGCAGAGCCCCCGGAAGCTCAGGGGTTTTAGGTATTTAATTACTGTCAGAATAGCATATTTTGATACCTCATTTGTGAAACTGGCAGGTCACTCATTCTTTCTTTCTCTCTTTCTTTCTTTCTCTCTTTAACATACTATTTTTTTAAGTGAGGCGGGGGGCTCGAGCTCCCGATCCCCGCCGTTCTGCAGGCATGACATGAAGGCTTCTTAATAATCATATTTTTTTGACTGACTGTATATTTGGGAATTTGTAATTTTCCAACTAACGCATACAAAAGTATAATTTACAAAAAAAATAGAGAAAAAATCCTGGAAAATCACTTCAGCAACATTTTTAAATCACTGGTATCGAATTAGAAATAAACCACGTTTGAATTTTATTTGGGGGCAACTTCCCCCAGGCCCCCCCCCCACTCCATCAGTACGCCAGTGTTCAGGGGCTCATGTCTTCTCATCCCTATAATACAAAACACACACGCTTTTCCACCCTCTCACAATATTTCCAAGATATGCGCGTATCGCTATTATAAAATCCTCCATTGATATATATACAGGGGCATGCGGAATGTTTAGGAAATTTAATTCCTGTTTACTCTCATTTTCTTTGAATGGAATATGATTTTTATGTGATTTAATTCAGGTTTTATTACTTTTTATTTTCTTTTTGGTTAAAAAATACAAACCATTTAAACTTCTTTCCTGCTTATTTTTTTTTTTTTTTTTTTTTGGGGGGGGGGGGGGGGGGCGACCGCCCCCTCTCTCCCCACTCCCGGCGCCTATGCCCCTCTATGTCCTCCCCCTCTCTTCTTGTTACTCTCTGTGTAACTTTTTTTTCACCGTTTATACGTATAATTTTCATAATTATGAACTTTTTTTGTATTTCATTTTGATGAGTGAAATAAATAAATCTTGAATATTAAATCACACTATTGCAGGGATTCGAGTCACGACACACACAGATTCGAGATCGTCTCACGGGTCTCGAGCTCTTCAACAGAATCACTGATAACGAGAACTTCCATACCATATACCATGATACGTTGTCGAAGAGGAGTGTGCTTGGTAATAGGACATCGACTCCTACGACGATGACGATGACGAATGCGACGACGTCGCCTGGGGTAGATGGAGATGGGACAACTCCAGAAATGACTTTCATTGACTATGAGACTGATGAAGAGCAAATACAGTCTTGTGTTGAGCCAGGTAAATAATAATAATATTGAGTTCTTGTATAGCGCATAATACATTATGAAATAACGTCTCTATGCGTTTGGAAATTATTATCAGGTTCCGATTTACCTCACCTGGTTTGAGTGTGCCAAATATAGATTAATGTCTTGCCAAAGGACATTAGTGCCGCGGTGGGACTCGAAACGCGGACCTTGTGGTCCACAGTCCGGTGACATATCCACTCGACCACGACACCTCTACCTCTAAATAAAGTAGTATTATCATGTTCAATGTTCAAGATTCATCTGTGGAGGTGCTGTAGTATAGTGGTTCATTCACTTGCCTCGAATCCCAGCTCTGCACTAACGTCCTTTGGCAAAACATAAGTCCATATTTTGCCACTCTCCTAGCAGATGTAAATGGCTATCTAGCCATTGCTAGGGGGTAATAATAATTACAGGGCCCTCGGGAAGAACAACATTGATGGTGATGAGGCATCCCTGGATAGACATTATTATCATTATTATAATATTTACTAAATGATCATGATGATGTATTCATGTAGAACTATGTATCGTGTAGTACTTTGAGAAACCTAGCTTTCTCATTATGTCCATAGAAGGTATCAACATGAGTGATGAGTAATCAGACAACAAAAGACTCGGCCAACAGGCCAACAAGTACGGTGATACATTTGCATGCTTTGTCCCGTGTAGAAAAGCTTGAAAACAGTGCACTATAATGACATAGGTGATAAATATGAATGAAGACCGTGAATTATAAACACACAGACGTCATTGTGAATGATGCCATGTTATCACTATTCCTTATCTTTTCATATTCTCACATTCACAGGGGAACACTGGAGAAACTTACGGATCGTATTCTCAGTCGTGAACGCACGGACAAACCTCTTTTCCGCCGATGCCTTCCAGTCCATGTGTCGGCTGTACGATGAGCATGTCCGCACCAACGACACTGGCCTCCCGACCAACTGCCACCCTGCTTCCCTGGGACAGTACGCGGCCCTCCTCCAGAACAAACCCTCTTGCTACGACACCACCGAAGATGATGTCACATATCTGGTTAATCTCCTCACCGAATGCGCCCCACATTACGTTGAAGGAAGTCTCTTGTCCAACTGCGCTTATTCCTCATGCCCGATGGTGCCGCGAAAGTGCACGGACCGAAACGCGGCCTACAACATCTTCCACTACCTGCTGCCGTCAGAGTCCGCATCCCAGATCGCTAGTGGCGATTTAGAGATTTCCTTTGCATTAATGATTTCCCCTATATCTGGGTTCAGCGACACGACCGGTCAGTTGTACACCGACAGAATACAGGGAAGAAAGGATCTCCACGATGACTTCATGAAGATCAGCGCCATCGGTGGTCAGTTTAAGTTCGATCTGTTTTCCTCGTTTCTGATCTCCGACATAGTGCTAGTCGGTATAGCAGTTGGTGCGATTATGTTCATCATCTGGCTCTACACCGGATCACTGTTCATTACCCTCTTGACTATCCTTGACATGGCCATGGCTTTGGTGATGTCCTATTTTGTCTACCTGGTGGTTATTAGGCTGCCATTCTTTCCGTTCGTCAATATTTTGGCTGTCATACTTGTGTTGGGCATCGGTGCTGACGACACCTTTGTCTACATGGATCTCTGGCGGAAATTTGGAGAGAAGTACAGTGACAGGGAAGAGAACATGGTCAGAATCCTTCAGGAGACCTTGCACCATGCAGCCATCACAATGTTTGTCACAAGCTTCACGACGTCCTCAGCGCTCTTCTTTAGTATTACCAGCTCAATCACAGCCATCAAGTGCTTCGCCGTCTATTCCGGATGCGCCATTCTCTTCAATTTCTTGTTTACTCTGACATGGCTCCCGGCTATTGTCATTATTGAAGAAAGATACCTACGTTTCAAGAAATGTCGCAACCACAAGGCGTTTAAGTGTCCACGCCTTAGAGTAGTCACACTGGCTCTGAAAACTGTGTCTCGTCACTTCTTTGAAAATATACTCCCCAAGATTGTGTTCAAACTGCGTTATGTTTGGCTGATCGTTTTTACATTACTCGGCATAGGCGGCGGTTGTGCCATATTCATATACCCGAAGCTGCAGCTTCCAACGCAATCAGAGTTCCAGATCTTTGTAAAATCGGATTTCCTCGAGCAATACGACCAGGTATTCGTAGACTACTTTGACTTTGAGCACCTAGTGCAAAGCAAGATGCCGATAAAGTTTGTATGGGGGCTTGAATCGAAAGACAACGGAAATTCGTGGGATCCTGATGATATAGGTAGCCTCGTTTTGGACAACAAGTTCGATATCTCAGCTCCCGAGTCCCAAGAGTGGCTACTGAACTTCTGCTCCGATGTTAAAAATCAGTCATTCTACTCATCACAAAGCAACGTCCAAGATTTCTGTTTCATCGATGTTTTCAAGAAACTCATGATGGAATCTCCATGTGACAGTCCCGTCTATTTCCGTGATCTTTCCCCATGCTGCGAGAACTTTAACTTCCCCTACGATCCAGAACTCTTCGAGCATTGTGCTTCCATGTTTGTGTTACTTGGAGGTTTAGAACATTTGACTCGATTTGGTGAAGGACAGAAGCTAACCGGTCTCTTACTCTCATTCACAAGTAATACAAGGTATTCACTGAACTACGAGAACATCGATGCTTTCTGGAGCGAGATAAACCAATGGAGTAAGCAGGAGATGGACAAAGCTCCAGAATCTATTTCTCACGGGTGGTTCGTAAGCTTCAGTGATAACCAGCTGTTTTTCTTTGATCTTCAGCAGAGTCTTGTCACAGGGTTCCCCTTTTCCATCGGCATGTCTCTAGGAGTTGCTGCCTTGGTGCTTCTCCTCACTACATGGAATATCCTCATCACACTCTATGCCATTCTATCCATATCAGGGACGGTATTTGTAACTGTAGGTTCTCTTGTTTTCATCGGATGGGAGATGAATATCCTAGAATCCACCATCATGTCCTTAGCTGTCGGTCTGTCCGTCGACTTCACCATCCATTACGGTGTTGCCTACAGGATAGCACCAAATGGTGACCGCGTCTCTAAGTCAGTGCATGCAATGGAGCAGTTGACGGCTGCCATTTCCACTGCTGCACTGTCCACCTTCGTGGCAGGTGTCTGCATGCTTCCGGCTACTGTTCTGTCCTACCAACAGATCGGTGTCTTCCTCGCACTAATCATGGGCGTGAGTTGGGCGTACGGGACGTTCTTCTTCATGTCTCTCTGCATGGTCATTGGCCCTGAAAAGAACTGTTCTGGCGTACATCCTCAAGGCAGCAGTTGTTGCTGTTGCCGCAAGACTAAGCCAGATAAAAATAAGGATGAAAAACGGAGATATGCATCAGATTTCCACAGTGTGTATGCACATTGATTTGCCATATATTACGTTGTGTGTAACATCTGCGAATCTTTAATTAGAAATTATGAAAATCATGATTGTTAAATATAATGCATTGTCTTAAAAACCGATCTCGTACAAATTATATTTGTTGAGTCGTTAGTCCATATTGATAATGAATATTTATGGACACTATGCACATGATAAACCATGTTGTGCCAAACTGTAGGTGATAGTTGATGTGATTTAAATAAAAAAACCTTGTCATATTTGGTAAAACCATATATTCAAAAAGTTTATTTTATGCTTTCATGAATGATGTACAAACATTTCATAATATTATACGAAACATACTTCGATATCATATTTGTAATATTTTAATAACTAATTGTGAAATAATTCATGGATTCAGCGAACTTAATCTGGAATACTTATTATGTACATGTATTATTAAACATGTAAAATTGTTAGCGGAAAGATGGTAAGATATTTTGCGCTTAATGTTATTTTTAACAAATTAAACATATGGTATGTTATCGTCTCTCCCACAGTAGGCGTAATTCAATTCGTCTGCGATGTACATCATAGTTCATAATGAATCAACATATTCATTAATGATTTTGAAATAAATGGCTTCTGTCATATTTTGCTGTCCAAAGTGGTACTTCACTAAGCTGCAACAAAAAGGTGTCTTCTTCTTCTTCTTTTTCTTCATATTCTTCTTTTTCTTCTTCTTCTACTTCTTCTTCTTGTTTTCTTGTGTTCCTCCTATCGATGAGCACAGTCTACCAACTGGTGTCCTATCATGCCTATTTTTAGTATTGAAATAATGATACAGTAAGACGTCAAACGATGAGTCATTTTAGTCACACCCACCACCTTTCTAGCCGTCCCAGCTTAAACTAAATCAATACATTCAGTACTGCGGTAGTAGACAAATATAAATGACTCAAAGCTTTTAAAACTGTTATTGACTTTCATGTCGCTTATTCATTGTCACCTTAGTCTCGTGATTTAAAGATAGAGTTGAGTCCTGGAGGGTGTTTCACAAAGACTAAGATCGACTTTAAGTTGGACTTAACTATGGCAGGCCGTTCATGCCACTAGTTCCTCTAACCATTCCCGGCATTGGTTTATCAAGGGACGTACAAATCGTGGTCACAAATCTACAGAATTTACCTTTTTTGGTAGTTCATTATTGAAGGAAAACATATTTTTTGAAGATCATAATTGAGAGACCAATGGTGAGAGCAACCAGTGGCATGAATGGCCTGCCATAGTTAAGTCCAACTTAAAGTCGATTTTAGTCTTTGTGAAACACCCCCCTGGTCATGTGATTATATTGTGGAAGACATTAGAAGCAATTGGGAATGGTTCATAATGAAGTACCTAGAATAGCTAGGTGTACATCGGGATGTTTTGGAATCGTCAAAATGATACAATCTTGATCTTAATCTTGCTGGAAATCACATGGGCTGCACACGAAAATGGGTATATGGGACTACACAGTCATGTGGCATAAAAGTTTGGTCCAAATCCTTCACCTATTTTCTTGTCATATTCCTGATAGAATGGCATTTGAGGAGCATTACTTTTCATTGGACATTTGTAATGCGATGTTCTTCCAAGCTGGCATAAAGTTATGATGAATATTGAAACAAAATGTTTACTATTACTGGAACCTAGCCTTCTTTGTAGAGAGATCAGCTCACTTTCTATAGATGACAGATATATAAATATAACAAAAATGCAATACATGTACTTCTGCAAATTATCGAATTCATAGCGGAAGCATATGATTTCGTATTTTGATACACAACTTTACGACAATCGTTCTATTCGTACCATCTTCTTCGTGTTCTTGTTCAAATCATATCTATTTGTGATAATGCCGATAAAATTATGTAATCCGTACGTCTTCCACCGATATACCCATTGGTATTGATGTGAAATCCTATTAATGCTGTTCTCATTTAGCTTACCTGTGGACTAACCAGCAATCTCACAATACCTTCAAAATATATCTCAAAACTCACCTCTTCTGTTAATATCATATGATTGTAATGCGCATTTGAACATATACATGGAAAATGCGCTATATAAATGCATTAATTATTATTGATATTATTATTATTATTGTTATCATCATTGTCATAATTATTGTTGTTGTTGTTGTTGTTATCGTTATTATTGCTTTTTCATTGACGAAAACTTTTGCTTATTCTAGGCCTATGTGTAGAAACCAGGAAATGAAAAAATAAACAAAACAAACCAATTGTTGATGTACTTATTTAATAATTTAAATAAAAAGATCATAAACTGATGAAATAATAATAGATGGCCAGAAAATCGAAGCACTCTAACATTATTTCTATTTTCTATGTTATTCCGCATTATCATATATTTTTAACTTTCAGAACATATTTTCTATGAATTTAATTTGCAGTGAATACATCATGGTAAATAATTCACAAATGATCAGAGATATGAAGAGCGAGAGAGAGAGAGAGAGAGAGACGAAGAAAGGGGACAAAGAAGGGAGATCGGAGAATCTGAGAGAAAGATATAGAGAGTTCTCACATTACCCCTGTTCTTCAAAAACTTCACTGGCTTTCTATCACTTCTCGCATCACTTACAAAATTCTCCTCCTTACTTTCAAGACTTATCATGGTTTCGCTCCTTCATATCTTTCTGAACTCCTTCCTCGATACACTCCTGTCCGGACTTTGCGATCTGCTTCTCAATCTCTCCTCTCTCGGTCTCACACTATTTCTTATAAACAATACGGTCAACGTTCTTTCGTTTACGCAGCTACATTTCTTTGGAACAATCTCCCCCTTCAAATTCGCAATGCCAGTTCTTAAAATACATTTAAAACAATGCTAAAAACACATCTCTTTAAGTCTTGTTCTTAAATAGCCCTCTGACTTTTTGCCTTTTATATTTTGTATAGATTAACGTAGGATACTATTAATTTATGAACTATTTGTATTTTGGTTGTAAGCGATTTGTAATTATGTACACGTATTATTTTCAATTGCAAAGTTTTAATGTTAATTGATTTGATGTAATTTGTAATGCAAATTCTGTTTCCTTTACTTCTCAACTTTTTTCCTTCTAAACCGCTTAGAGGCTTTTTGCAATTTGCGGTATAGAAATGTCTTATTATTATTAGAGACACATTCGGAGGGAGGATTCAAATGCCAAGACAGAGGGAGAGAGAGAGAGAGAAAAAAAAAGAGAGACACAGAAGTTAAAAAAGATATACATAAAGTGGAACCTGAAGAAGATGAAACAGAACACGTTCGTATGTGTGTGTGTTTATGTGATTGTGTGTGTGAGAGAGAGAGAGAGGAGAAATTAAAGAATGTTTTATTTTGTACCCCATTGTCATGTCAATTACACACCCTCTCCTTCGACGCTAAAACTGCAAACATGAAGAAGGGTACCTTTGAACCTCTTTCTGTATCCTCCTCCTAAGTAAAGACGCAAGATGTTGACCAATCGTGAAGATGACAACTATACAAAAAGTGGCAAAGACAAACGAACTCGTAGAATTTCGTCTTAAGACAACGCCTTTGAAATTCATTTATATACGCAGAAGTACAGGCTCCAAGTTCATTAATAGTGGAGGTCTTGAATAAATCGAATCGCTGGTTCGTTTGATGTCTTCGTAGACAGGATAGGAATTTATCAAGGAAACAACTTTCAAACAAATTACATGTATTAACAATGTAAGTATTACAATTATTACTTTTTACACCAAGGATGTTTTTAAAGCGAGTGATTATTTGCTGTTTGGGGTAAAAGTAAAAGTAGAATTAGTGTGACAGTAGAACAAAATATTGGTTTGAATGTTATCTCCCATATTTCTATTTCAATTGAATATAATTACAGGAACTTCGCGTTTCCATGGTTTTAAACCGTTTAAAATAGCGGATTTGAATGATTTTCCCACATACATATTTAAAATTATGCTACCTTTTCGCCCTAGCGCAAGTGCTTTTCACACTGTGTTGCAATATCATTTTCTCATGTGAAACTATGAAATTTTGTAAATATGAAATACAAATTAACTGGATGGTTGAATCTGATAAGTATCTATCTATCTATCAGAGCAACTATAGTCTTGATATTAATTATTATGACATTTGATATAACTCCCATCGGAATTCGTACAATTGTTTTTTTTTGGATAAAAATTGGCCCTTCTAAAGTTATACATATGATACCTAATATTCAAGGAATTCATAATTTAGAGAGATTTAATATATGAATCAAAATTACTAATATGCAACACATTTACTAATTGTTCTGTGAGAAATAAACCTATTTTCAAACTGTTTCCGGACATTTTAAACATCTTGAAAGATATTTGAAACTAAATGGATTTGATTGTAAATGTCGAAAATTCAGATGCAAATTACAAATGTGAAACAAAAAGTAAGGCAATATGAAATTATGCTGCTCTCTTGCTTACAATTATAGAATCAACTGCTTTCAATCAATTGGCAATTTTTTTTTTAACGCATAAAGTTAACAGATTTCGTCGGGAGAAGTAAATTAAAATACTGACTTCTTATGACTTCCTTCTCATATTTTTGTTCTAATCTTACGTCGGAATGAACGATGGCGATCAGGATTTTGATAAGCTAGAACACGACTAGTTATCTCTAGCTGAACATAATTATCAAGTCTTTATGTCCATTTTTATTGCAGTTACTCCGGCCGCTTGAATCTTGACAACAATTGCCTGGCCAGTGCATCGCTATTTTGATGACAAAATTCCATATTCGATAAAAAAAAGTTGAAGGTAAGTCAGTTTTCCTGTATAAAAATTAAATCGTTGACAGCAAATCTAATTGTACGACACATGCTCTGGCGACATTTTGTTCTGCGGTCAGTTATCTAAACCAAATTTAAAACTGTACTCAATAATTTACTTCTAACTCTAAACGTAATCAAAAGATAACAAATTTCAAACTTAACCTTAATACACTGTATCTGTGACGAAATAAAGTCCGGAGCAATAATTGTCACAGGAGTAAATGGCAGATCATCAGCATAAAAATATTCTTAAAATAAGAGAATAGTAGTTTTTACTCAAGTATTATAAGGTAGCGAATTAGTAAATACGTTCAGGCATATTGCCATTGGAAATAATGCAAATTGTCTATTTAGTGAGAATGAAATGATATTTGGGGCATTACGACATATTTTTTCTTAAGATAAGTCGGTGTCCGGGTCTAATAAAAGTAACATGGTATGAAAACCAAATACTTTTTAACGGATTTTAGACTAGCCGTCTTGCTCAAAGTTTATACAAAAAAGTTTTATATTAATAATAATTAGTAATAATATGATTGCAGGGCCCTCGTGGAGAATACTATCAATACTGATGAGGCAACCCTGGGTAAACAAGACATATTATTATTATTATTATTATTATTATTATTATTATTATTATTATTATTATAATTATATTCCCTTCAATCCCATTTGTATTAGTTATAAATAGGAGAGCTTTATTATTTTGACAAAACGTATCAATATCTGAGATGCAATAACGTGTGTATTGTCTGTTTTACAGCAAAACCACTGGGTCAGGAGTTTGTAATGCAAAATAAGATACCATGTACGGGAATTCAATCTAGTCTAAATGTGTAAGAACTCTTAGAATCAATTTAATTCTAGATGGATTCATTGTGATATGCAATGTTATTATTTTTTGTAACAGATTCCTACCAGGATGCAGCAGCATACGTTCGGTAGTGCTATCCTCATGAAGGCATTGTTTCTTCTTCTCATCATACAAGCAAACGGGGTCGCTGGCCAGACATGCCCTATTGATTGCCAATGTTTCGGGCTTAGGCTGATCTGCCAGCCGCCACTTCCCGATGGAAGAATACCGGACTGGATACCCGAAACTACCAATGCACTAACCATGATTTCAAATGACTTAAGGAACATCTCCGCTGCGGATTTGGGAGGTCTCCCGAATTTAGAGGAACTTCAAGTGATCTCGCGTAATATTGAATACATCGAACCTGGTGCCTTCTCACCCCTGAAAAGTCTCACTACCTTAGCAATCTACCTTGCCGAAGCATTAACGGTGATCGATGAAAGCCTAGTCCGAGGACTTCCACAGCTAGAATTCTTACGTGTCGAAGGTACATCAGTTGATCGCGTCACTGAGGGCGCTCTAGAAATCCTGCCCAATCTGCGTCGACTAAACCTCGTTGCCGATGTTTTCAGGTCTCTGCCCGACAACTTCCTTTCGGGATCTAATATCACACACTTGGAAATGAGCTCCAATTTCATGTCAGATATATCTAGGAATGCGTTTAACAGTCTTTCGAGTTTGGTGGATTTGAATTTAGCAGATAACAGCTTGAACATAATTTCGGGAGATATATTTAAGAACCTTTACAACCTGGAAGTTTTGAACCTGAGAGCAAACAACATTGCATTTGTGAATGCATCTACTTTCAATGCGCTTCAGAGTCTCCGTATCATCAATCTGGAAGGCAATGCCATTTCCTATCTACCTGCCGATACCTTTCGTAATCTTTCTAAGATATCAGAGCTGAACCTAGCATCAAATTCGCTGTCCTTTCTCCCTCATCGGCTATTCGGGGACCTATTGAGTTTGTCAATTCTAAATCTGAGTGGTAACAGACTCAAGACCCTTTACAGGACAGTCTTTGATTTTAACAAAGACATGGATCAAGTCCTTATCGATCTTACAGGAAACCCGCTACACTGCGACTGCCATATTGAATGGTTGCAATCGACGATGGACACCACGAATATAATCTGTGCCAGCCCGGCAAATGTGGTCGACAGACAGCTCTCCCTGATCAATGCGACTGATTTTGAGTGCACTTTGACAGGATTCATCGGCAGCAGTGTCCTACTCGTGTGTCCTGTTGGGTCAAATCCTGATTGGCAAATATCATGGGTGGTACCAGGTCGTGGTATTGTCAATCCCGACACGGCAAGCGGAACATTTGAGGTAACTCCAGATGGCGATCTTTTTATCGCCACTGCATCGTCAGGAGATGCCGGGGTATACATGTGTTACGTTGTAGATGCCGATCAGTATATTGTCGCAACTGAAACTGTTTTACTGGAACTGTCACTACTGCCAGGGCAAACTACCGATCGGGCAGACACCACTGATGATAGATATCCAAGTGCAAGTGCGGACCTCACTCGGAGGACAACATTGCAACCAACAGCGGGTAGGATGACAAAATCGCAGACACAGTCGAATTCAAATGATGCTGAAATAGTTCTCGGAGAAGTAGGATCCATTTCGCCTAATATGCAGTATCCAGAAAACTACAATTACATCTGGATAACACCGGGAGGAGTCCGACTTCAGACGAATGAAACTGTTGTTAAGTTTACCGTGTTAATTGATGGTACTCTGTTAATTAATCCTGTTACAGAATCCGATAGCGGGATATATAGAGTTTCTGTTATCGATCAAAGCAATGTAGTAGTTGCATCAACCGTTGTTCGTGTAACTTTAAGGGCAGTTAGTATGACTACAACGCAAAGACAAACAGATTCATATGATTTTGAACTAGTTCCTGGAACACTAGGATCCATTTCGCCTAATATGCAGTATCCAGAAAACTACAATTACATCTGGATAACACCGGGTGGAGTCGAACTTCAGACGAATGAAACCGTTGATAGGTTTACCGTGTTAATTGATGGTACTCTGTTAATTAATCCTGTTACCGAATCCGATGACGGAATATATAGGATTTCTGTGATCAATTTTAGTAATATAGTAGTTTCATCGACAGTTGTTCGCGTTACTTTCGCAAATGCTAGGTCAACTTCAGCACCTACCGAGCCAACAGAGTCTGCAACAGGGTCTAACAATACAAAAGCTCCTCAAAGTACTCCATCGTTATCTCCTACAATGTCAACAATATCCTCTCCCTCACCTCCTGTGACTGAGAAGAAGTCTTCTACTGCAGATCCTGATGGTATCATTCTTGTAGATCGAGATGGGGCTTCTCTAATTTCACCTAAACCTGAAGACCAAGTCGATGTTATTTTCCGATGGGTAACTCCCGATGGCCAAATTTTATTTTTAAACGACTCGAGTGGCCCATACAGCGTTAACCCAGAAGGAGATTTGCAGATCAGGCCAGTGAATGACTTCAACGTTGGAACATATGTCGTCTTCGTCACTGACATGTCTGGATTTGAGTTAGATTTTAAAGTTTTTAGAGTCCAAATAGCACCAGAGTTGACTACAGCATCCGAGGCGGATAGGACAACTTCTGCAGAAGGTAGAACTACGCTAAGTTCTGATACTGTAACGCCACCGAGTGAGAATATGGCATCGCCTACTACTGTATCCGAAGAAACTACTTCACAACAAGCTGGCTCAACATCAAACACTCAAGAAAACGTAAATCCAAGCGAGAGCATCACGCTCGACTCGTTACCATCAACAGAGGGTAATGTTATTGACCAAGATTCTTTCATTGTTTTTATAACATCTTTACAAAGAGTTGTGCTGTCTCCTGAATATCCCAATCTGCGAGACCTTAATGTAATTTGGGTAACCCCTGACGCCATGCGTATAACCAAGAACCAAACAATAGGACTATTCAGCGTTTCCAATGATGGATTTCTGTCAGTGGAACCTGTGCTGGATTCCTTGATTGGAGTCTACACGGCGGTCATAACAAACAGCAGTGGAGTCGTGTTAGATCTGAATGTAATTCGCGTCGTGTTTACTTTGCCTACTACCCAACCAACAACAATTACATTAGGACAATCTACAACATTACCATTTACTTCTTCTACAGTGCGGCCAACAACTTCTAAGACCACTGTCATTATGACAACCTCAACTGAAAGTACAACTACTATAGCTACCGAAGACAGGACTACTGAACGGGAAACCACAACAGTGAGTACGACTGAAGCTATTACTGATAGGGATTCGTTCACCGTCATCTGGTATTCCAGAAATCAAGCCATCTTATCACCTAGGTACCCTTTTGAACTCCTAGTGAACATCATTTGGGTAACGCCAGATGGTGAAAGGCTGACAATGAACGATACGGTTGGTCCTTACGAGGTCAGATCTGATGGTCATCTCTTGATTCAGCCTGTTGAAGACACCAGCCTGGGAGTTTATACGGCGACGATCACGACATTGGACAACACACTTATAGATCTCAACATCATCCGCGTGGAATTCCTCAACCCGTCGACGGGTTCTCCTGACTTGACGTCAATAGAAGTCACTAACTCCACTACTTTAGGAGGAATATCTTCCACAGATGAACCGACTACTTTCTACACCAGTACGAATGTATCAGGCTCTTCGCAGCCAACTGAGACTACTGAATCAAACAATGAACCTACCGATGGCCCTACGAGTACCTCAGAAATACCAGACGAAGACTTTTTTGTCGTGATACTTACACAGAGGGTTCAAGCTATTGTTTATCCGCAGTATTCCATCACTAACAACACTGACGTCCTTTGGGTAACACCAGATGCGATAACGTTAAGACGGGGTGAATCAAGAGGACCTTACAACGTAACCGATGATGGAAGACTGATAGTACAACCAGTTAGAAATATTAATCTTGGCACTTATACTGTATCTGTAACAGATGGACTTGGTTTTCTTCAAGACTTGAATGTAATTCGTGTTCAGTATTCTGAGCCTACAACGAAAACGTTAAGCACATTAGCAGCAACGACTGATTCTGTGACGCTAACACCAACGCCTGAGTTAGGTACGTCAACATCGACTACAAGCTCTGATCCCCAATTCCGTTTGCAACCACCAGTCCAACTACTGAACATCGTGAATCAACAACTATCCAAACCACTTTGAATCCTCTGACCACTGATGATAATGCAATGTATACCACAAGCACCGAAAACTCAACACCTCTCTCATCGACTGAACAGACGGAATCAAGAAGTACTACACAAAATGCCCCTGACATGACGTCAATGCCTATTCTTCCAACAACAGTTCCTCTACCCGAAGAACTAGTACTATTCCTAAGAGAGGGTCAAATTAACGTCGTTTTCCCTCGCATAGCAAATGGAATAAATGTAAGCGTTAGTTGGGTAACTGCAGATGGATCCATCCTCTCTAAAGGCGACACTGTCGGTTCTTATTCCGTTAATAACCTCGGGCAACTTCTTATCTCACGTGTTTCGGAGTCACATGAAGGAACGTATAGTGTTTTACTTACAAATTCCGATGAAGAATTCATAGGTCTCAACGTCTTTCGGGTAATAGTTAACAGCGTTACTAGTCAAGAACCTACGCAGACGGCTGTTACATCAACAGATCTGTCTCCCACTAATGGAACATCCATGTTCTCTGCTACACAAACCCGCACGGACGTAAGACAAACTACAGGAAATGCAACTGCAACAAAACCTACAATTTTACTTGATTCGTCAACTGTAGCTACTTCGACAACAATGGCTACAGATTCATCAGTCTCTCCCGCAAATCCAGAGGTGATGAGTACATCGCTCTTCGCTTCATCCCTTTCTTCATCAACCCCTTCCGCAACTGGAACGTCAGCTACTTCTGAAACTGAAACCACAGGAACGACTGTCAAATCTACCGGATCTGAATCTACACCAGTCAGATCATCTTCGACAGTTTTGGCAACTTCAGCTGATGCTACAAGTATAATTAGTAGGATCAGTACCTCTTCAGGGGATTTCACGACAGGTGCTGCAACGTTATCAACACCAGGATTTGTATCAACAACGCCTGTGACGTCAGGAGAAACCGCCACAATGTTAGAGAATGTAAGCACTAGTCCCACAATTCCATCCGTGTCCACCTCTCAAACCGAACCATTTTTTACCACACCAGTGTCAACCCCGTCAAAGTCAGAAGGATCAAGCGAAAGTTCTACCGGAATTTCAACAAGTTCCACAATAAACGCAATATCTACCCAAGTGCTGTCGACCCAGCAATCTTTAACATCGGACAATACAGATGCCACGCTTTCAAGTGTTTCCTCATCTGTGTCAACAATAGATTCATTCACACCAACCACTGCTCAATTAGAAATCTCTTCAGAAACATCATCAAGAATTTCGACTAGGGATGAAACTACAACTGAAAATTATATACTGACTACGACTGAAGCTCCATTACCAGAAACATCGTCACAAATATCCCCAAGAACAGAATCATTCTCGTTGAAGACAGACCATATTTCGACAGGCACTACCCCCACTCACGACACATCAACAGAGCCATCGACAGGAAGCTCAAGCCCACAAACCACGGTGTCTCCAACTACAATAAAAATACCAACAGAACCTACATCTGACCTACCGGAAAGGACAGTATCTCAAAGGACGGTATCGCAACAACCTACAGAGAGGCTCCCAATGACCAGACTGTCGACAGAAGCCGGGACCGAACCACGCCCAGCTTATCTTATCCCATTATCCGTTGGGATCGGTCTGGCCGGCATTGCCTTCCTCCTGATCCTCATCTCGTTATGTCTCGCACTGGCTAAGAACCACAAAGAAGACTATGGTGTTCATATCATCGAACGAGAGAAGACGCGGAAGGGTGAGCTCGTACCCATCGGTGATATTGATGAGGAGTCCGGAGGACTCCATAACCATGGTAAAGGTGACATTGCGGAGAATGGGAACTCGTCTAATCCCTACACGTTAGAACCAGAGCGTACTGATGCTTCGGATTCCCGCTTAGTGTCAATGGTAGGTAAAGATGGCAGCGGCTATGATACGAGTTACTATGTGGATAGCTCTGTGCAGGGTGCGAATAATAGTCCAGCGGATAATGTTTTCTATTAGATGCGATAAAGGAAATCAAGAAATAGCTTTATGCTTGTCCCTCGCAAATGCTTTCGATACGATATTACATCGATACATATCTACGTAGCTTTTAAACTCATGAAATTGATTGTTGAAAGAGCAAAACATGCTTATCATGTGCACACTAATGGAAGATGAACATAAAATAGAAAAAAATCTCTTTAAAGTGGGTTGGAATTAGCAGTTAAATCTTTTAATTAGCCAGTTTGGATTCTAAAATATCATGTTTATTGGAATGATGACAAACGCACGATAAGCGTGTTAAAAATATATGAACTTTCAGGTTTTATTCATAAAACGTAAGCAATGTCCAATGTTCATTGTTCACGTTTTTATCATGGTGTGGTCTATTATGAGTCACAATTTAAATTGATTATTTCGATTCATTTAGCTGTTAACGGTATCATTGTAGTGGAAATAAATAGTTGAATATTGTGCTCATATAGTTAATAAACATGTTTAATATGAGAGTGAATGCTATGTATGTAACTGCTGTCCTAAGAATTGATTATGGCTTTGGAGCTATAGTATAAAAACACAACTCTCCTTACAACCAATGATATACTCAAGATTTTGCCTAATTAACCAACTCATGTGTTTTGTATGCATATGCATATGTGTAAATTGCATATCTAATTATAATTACATATTGGTATAATCATGTTAATTGAAATAGTTGCCTTTTTATATTGCAGTTGTATGTGAAGAAAATTACATCTGCAAAGACATACGCATTATTTAGATAGAAAAAAAGACTTTAACAGATACATGTGTGTATCATTATATTAGTGTCTCATCTTATGATTATGCGATTGATTTATGTTCTGTTGAGTAAATGTTATGATATAGATATATATTATCTAATCAATGAGATTTTATTTTTGTAAACAAGAATATTTTCCATAAAATGTAAACTGGGTCAAGAAATAAAATGTTAAGTTTAGGAACTACTGGCAGATGTTGAAATGCGCTTATTTTACCTCATTTTACAGTGCAAAATACAAATGGCTCTTCTAATTCCTTAAAATAATCTAGCAGGATACTACAAAAAATGCTAATTAAATGGACTGTGAAAATGTTATTTAAAGAAGAACAGTAATACTATATTAAAAATATGCTCAGGGACTGAAGAGTATTTATTATTTTATTTTTAATACTGTCTAAATCAGTAAAGTTTGCTATTGAGGTTGCAGTTTCGTCAGTGCTCATCATAAGTCGGCAGTGGTTTATATTCTTATGTGCGTTTATGTCACTATAATTGGTATAGTGTGGGGGAAAATGTACTGATAGCTAAAGAAAGTTAAACCATTGCAATGTATATACGTAAAATTTAGAAGACTGGGAGAAAAGAAAAGTATTAATTTAAAACTTAAATTGTGGGACCAAAAGTAACATCAACAATTTTAAAGTAATAGTATGAGAGCCGTTACTCAAACATGAATATTTTATTTTTTGTTTTATTGTGATAGGCACTTGCGTTTTGCCCATTTGTCATATTCGTGTTGCATTTGTTCATAAAAGGCTTACCATATGATGAAAGTGGCTGAGTATCTATATTACTCTAGGTAATGTTTATTCTGACAACACTAAGCAAAAGCTATACTGCATAATATGAAAGTGACTCTCACATCAAATTTTTCAAATGTCTATGTTTTGTTATTACGAATTTCGGAAAATGCTAAAGAAGGCACGTTTTCTTCATATATATTTGTATTCATCTACAATTTTCGCTACTGATCTTACCACAGATCGGTCTATGAATACTAGCTATGCTTTTGATTAGGCCTCTCCACCCATATTTTTCATATTTTGACAATACTAGGTACTGTTACAACTTTGTAGTTAATGTACTTTTTGTATATATTATCGAATTGCGAATAACTCTTTCTATTTTTTGTATACATGAAAAAGATATGTAAGAGGAAATATACACCCTGGACCTTAAACCTGCATTAGAAAATAATGTCTGATTATTTTTATCAGACAGTAGTTCAGTGTTTATCATACTCTTGTTATTATACTCTTGCTACTACATACTTGTTTATCTAAACCAGAATAAGTTATTAATCATATTAATCAAGATTAATTATTTTTTATCTTCCTACAAAATTAACAGAAGTTGTAGCTTACGTTATGTACAAATCCAAGATTATATTGTTTGAAGTGACAATATATCCAGATGTTACATTGAATTGACAGAAGTTGTAGCTTACATTATGCACTATCCAAATTGTTTTGTTTGAAGTGACAATGTATGCAGGTGTGCAAATGAATTGACAGAAGTTGTAGCTTACTTTATGAACAATCCAAGATTATATTGTTTGAAGTAACAAAATATCCAGATGTTTAAATGGATTAACAAAAGTTGTAGCTTACTCTATGTACAATACAAGCTTATTTTGTTTGAAGTGACAATACATCTAGATGTTTTTTGAATGAATTCTAACATAAAGACGTGTTAACATTTCGATATTCTATCTGATTTTTATCTTGTTTATCATTCACGTTCTGGTGAATCCTTTAAATGCCCCTTTTCCGTTTGTGTACTGACATTTTCACTTGTATTGGAAAAGGTAGCATCAACAGTCATTATTTATCATGTTAATTGGAGCTAGTCCATTTCATACCATTCATTTTCACCTCTATAGCATGCCCGATGTCACGTCAAATGCAGACGACCACACCCTGCTAAGTCTCTACGAAAACGAAGAGAAATTCATCTTGTTTTTGTTTTGTTGGAATGTAGTGTTTAAATGGGCGAATGTATTCACTTTATTATGTTCATACTCAGATAACATACGACACACCCCATATGTTATTTCATCGGGGCACACCTTATAGGCGAATCCGTAAGATATGAAGGTTGATGATTATTTTATGAATAAAGAATAGAGAAGTATTGACAATTCAACTGCTCGTAATATTTGACGACATTCCTTTGAGAGAGCTGTGTCAATATCCCTTTTAATTGAACAATGCGTGAAGAACATGATTTGTATAATAGAGCAGTGAACCGAGATTTAAGTGGGTAAACAGAAGAAATATACTCACACGGTCAAGAGATGATATAATTGGAATATTTCTTTGTCGAACGTGTTTACCTTTCACTCGGCATGAGGGGGAAGATGGTCTCGACAGATATTCAAGATATTTAGTAAAGAGGACCTTTCTTCAACAGGACTGCAACCGTAATATCAATCTGACTTTACATACCTCACCAAAGTTCATCAAGTCGACGGAAATATTTGAATGAAATGGACAGACTGTTATAGAGAAAATGCAGGGACAGAGAGAGAGAGAGAGAGAGACTGAGAGACAAGAAAGAGAGATAAAGAAAGAGAAAGGGAGAGAGGGGGGTAGAGAAAGAAAAATGGGTGATTGTAAAGCAAAAGAAAAATAAGTAGATAGGAGAGAAGGGTTGAGAGATGAGGAGAGACAACTATAAGGAGGGATGAGGGAAAGAGAGAGAAAGAGAGAGAGAGTGAGAGAGAGAGAGAGAGAGAGAGAGAGAGGTGAGAAGGAGGGAGAAAAGAGAGTTAGAGAAAGGGAGAAGAGCGAAAATAAGCGTTAAAAAAAAATCTTCGGAAATATATGTGTAGACGGTGGTAAAGACTCTTACCCCCTCTCTCTTTCTCTCTCTCTTTCTGTCTCTATCTGTCTGTCTCTCCGTGTGTGTGTGTGTGTGTGTGTGTGTCTCTCTCTCTGTCTCTCTCTCCCTCTCTCTCTGTCCTGCACCCTTCTCTATATATGTCTCTCCATTTCCAGCTGCTCCTGTTAGGGTTTCCTATCCCATAGGAGGTAAATAAATGAATGACAGAAAATCTCCGTTTCTTTCTTCTTCTCCCTATCAATCTCTTTCCCCACGTCTCTCTCTCTCTCTCTCTCTCTCTCTCTCTTTCACTGTCTTTTGCTTTTACACCATCCTCATCGATTCCTTAGCACATTCACACATACACGCACACACACGTGCGCGCGCTCTCTCTCTCTCTTTCTAGCTTTAGAGGTCTATTTTTTCTAACCTTGTCCATGGTTCCTCCCCTTAAAGAAAACATGACACAGGGCCCCGAAATATGTGGGTACCACAGTCGTAAATCCCGAAATATGGAGGGGTGGCCTATACAAAACTAATATACCCCCACTCTTCAAGAGGAAAAATACCAATCAGTTGTTAAAGCTTTTGATCAAATCAAAATAAGTGATTTTAAAATGGAGAAAATGTCTATTTAAAACACTGTTGAAAAGAGTAAAATATGTTAAAAACTTCCTGAAATGAGTGCAATTTATTTATTTCTTCAAAATATCACACCCATCTCCATTAGAGTCGTGTGTGTTTGTGTAAGAAATCTTGCAGCCTGATTCATCGAGTGTCAATGTCGTCTTAATAACCGACCACATCCTGGTAGACGAATATCAATGGCAGCATTAGTATAGTAGGACAAATACTTCACTGAGCACGCAAACATATCCATCATGATCTTATAATGGAGTTGGTATTGGCACGAACCCTTCCATGGCAAGTTCAACGTACTGAATGATCGATACAGTCATTTTTAATTTGGACGTATCATAGTCTCATAAAAACAAAAATATTCCCCCTACTGTTCTAAACAATAATCAATTTACAGTTTCCATCCAGCATTTTTTTCTTCACACAATAAATGTTTTAACCGGGTTATACGTTGGGTCTTAACAAATAGTTTAAAATTCATCCTTTTTAACCCCCCGTACGCGTAGTCCTGATCCTGATACTGATAATATTTATTTCGGAATAGGACATACCTATGTACAATACCCCAAAACCATTATTTCGTTTTCGTTTGCATGGAACTTACTATGTAGCTATATAGGGAGAAGATATCTTCAAATACTGAGTAGAATATAAATGAAATAAAAACACCACGGTGACGATATCAGAAGACCCTATCTTTACGACAAAGAGTTCTTAAACGTTTGTGTAAAATTAATTTGCAATGGAATGGAGTCCTGAGACTTATCCACTGGACGAACAAGTAATAAGAGAAGCCATATCTTTAGTTTAGATACATTATCAAGCATAGCGTTACAATATCTTTAAATGAAGGATTCACATGATTCCTCTCAGATATCAGTATATCAGGGGGTGTTTCACAAAGACTAAGATCGACTTTAAGTTGGACTTAAGTATAACAGGCCGTTCGTGCCATTGTTTGCTCTCACCATTATGATCTTTACCTTAGTATTAGCTAATATTTTTTCTTCAATAATGAATTATCAAAAAATTTAAGTTTTGTAGATTTTTTACCATGATTTGTACGTCCCGTGAGAGACCAATGCCAGTAAATGATGAGAGAAAACAATGGCACGAACGGCCTGTTATACTTAAGTCCAACTTAAAGTCGATCTTAGTCTTTGTGAAACACCCCCAGGACTTATGCAGAGTCCCAGGTTTCTAGAATATTAAAGTACGCTCGGCTAATTCATCAAAAACCAAAATGGTCCCATGCTACCATGCTACCTCACTGTTAATCAAACTACACTAACACAAACTAAACAAAGCGGCACTAATGCACTTTGGCAAGACATTGATCTACATTTGCCACTCTCCACCCAGGTGTTAAATGGGTACCCGGTAAGATGCGAAAGCCAATGTAATATGCTTAGCAATTTCAGCCTAGTAGCTCTTGCTGGAATGCTCCCAAGGGAGTGGAGAAAGTGCATACATTGTGTGTGGGCAAGCCAGAATCCGATGACCGGGGGTAATAACTGTAAAGCGCTTAGAAACTCGGACTTGCCGATGTGTTAAGCGCTATATAAGCAGAAATATTATTATTATTATTATTATTATTATTATTATTATTATTATTATTATTACACTGGCTTCCAGTTACCGAGGGAATGGATACCGGATTCTTGTTCTAACTTTTTAAGTCTTTGTAAACCACACTTTCTGTATACATCTCACTCTTTCATCAACAGAGAACATCGTATTCACTTCGATCTACATCAGCTCCTTCCTTTCTCATTCCCAAATCCCGGAAACAGGCTGGTTTCAAATCGTGGCAGGTTAGATCGGTATTATCTGGGAGGAGGAGGGGGGGGGGTGGGGGCAGCAGTCTAAGATTAGAGATGAAAGATTCATCTATTCATCAATAAATCATGAACGATCCAGTAAAATGCATATATAATGTTATTAATATTGCATAAATATAGGCAAATGGATACGTTAAAAATAATGTTTAATCACATGTATGAGGAAGAGAGAGAGAGAGATAGGGAGAGAAAGACAGGAGTAATGAGTGGAGATGAGAAGAAATATCTTTAAAAGAACTTGAGTGTTTAACCCATTAATTGCAAACGAAAGTGTTGCATTGTAATTTACTTGCATATTAAACGGCACAATACATTACAGAGGAAGAGAGCATGAGAGGCGCAGAGAAAGTGAATAGCGTGTAGGGAATGGAAGGGAACACATTAAAGGGAGAGAGAGAGAGAGAGAGAAAACAAAATTAATGAAGATTAGAGCGTCAAGGAGGGATTTAAACAAGGTGAACAAAAGAAGACCCAATTAACATACTTTTAGGTGCTTTGTTTATTGATTAAACAGGAGAATAGAACGAACAGGGTATAAACACTGTAAACAAATAAAGTTTGGTGCTGTTGACTTCTGACTCCATAAGGAAGAAGAAGACAAACAAAGTTGGAGAGTATCAAAATCACTCACGTCAAATCTTGATTTGCAAGGTGGTGTACATAATTATGACGTGTAGCGAAGTAAGCAAAGTTTTAAAAAGCCGAAAGTACACATGTATATCAAATTACAGCAGGGAGGCCAACGATGCTTATTATCTTCTTCTGTTGATGCCCGATCACGAATCAATGGCATGCTTTCGTCATCCGGATTTTTTGAAGGGGCACGTTCGTCAACGCGACTATGCTGGACGTAACTTTTTTGCTGGCCGCCTTGACCTTGGCGACGTTGCACTTCATCATTTGTTTCCTCGACGCTGTCCTCGACGCTGTCCTCGACGCTGTCCTCGACGCTGTCCTCAGCGTCAAAAATCTGTGGGCTTTTATGTATAGAAGAATCGGTGGACAATTGAATATTAATGTCCGCACCAAGGTAAGTATCAAGTTCCCATCTTTGGATACTCGATGAAAACTGGCCCTCACCTGACATGCCTGACGAAGTGTTGGGATTTAAGAGCTTGACGAACCCGCCGGCTATCTTGTTCGACTTCAGGATGGATCGGACGTCTCTGACAGATAGGTGAGTGACCTTCACGCAGGTTGGACCGGTGATACTGCAGCTGTTATCTGAAGATTCTGAAGGGGTTGTTTGGTCGATGAGGTACTCTGTGCAGAATGTATGGTGGCACCCCAGGTATCTTGGTACCTTCAAGGTGCCTTAGCATATGTCACATGTTAGCATCTCTCTAATTTGGTTGGGCGAAACGGTGCAGGCTCTGGCCATACATGCGTTGATCTGTGAATAGGAATGTTACACAAAGACTGATATATTCATTTAACTGTTGGTTTTTTGTACCGCTCCCCTCTAAAAAATATATATATATATATAATTACAAAAAATTGCCACATGCATGTTTTGTAGAGGTAGAAGTAGTGGTAGTGGTGGTGGGTGGTGGTGTTGGTGGTGGTGTTGGTGGTGATGGTGGTCGAAGTAGGTGGAGAAGTATCAGAAGCAGCAGTTGTAGTAGAAGTAGTACATGTAGTATATAATACGGGTAGTGGTGATGTTGGTAGTATTAGTAGTATAAGTAGTAGTAGTGGTAGTGATGTGGTGCTGGCGGTGATAGTAGAAGGAGAATAATTAGTAGTGGTAGCAGTATCAGTAGTATAATAATATTCGTCGTCGTCGTTGGAGTAAGCATGTTTGGGTAGTAGTAGTAGGAGTATACCACACACGCTTCTACGTCGGCTTCCTTAAAGACAGGCTCCCACTATGACGAATAGGGGGTACCGCAAGCTACGTTAAGCTGCGAATTACAATTTTTAATTTCCTGCCAATCATCGTGTGTTGCCTTCAATTGTCGCTGACGAATCCGCTAGCGACCGCAGACGGCTGAAATTATCAGTCGCGTCCGTCGGCAAATGTTCAGTGTGTTGAAAATTTTGTGGCGGCCAAAAAAATCGTTGTGATTCCGTTCAGATTTCGTTGGAGACCGCAACTCTCATTTCCTTGACGTTTCCAAGCCGTGCGATTCCGTCTCTCAGTCTAGTCGTTTTTAGGTCGTCACAATTTCGTTGGTAGTCGTTGTCAACGACCATTGTCTGAGTGGATGACCAGAACATTGCGAAGAGTGGGAACGCCCAATTCGACTATTTATACGACCCGCACACACACAGGCTTTGATGTCGGCCGCTGAGTCACGTCATCGTCGCCGCAATCCACCGTAAACCGCTAGTCAGGTGGCTTAGCGTCAAATTTATCGATTATCGTTACTTGCCGGATAAAAGCACCATTTTTGGTACAGGGCTTCCTTAGGACGTACTAAACGAAATTAGGCTAGGAGCCCCCGGCAAAAATTTCAATTTAAGGGTGTGGGGCGGGGGCATCTTTTTGGAGCCCCCAAATGATTTTATAACATTGATTTGTTGTTGTACAAATGCCATTTTTGGTACAGGGCTTCCTTAGGACCTACTGAACTATATTAGGGTAGGAGCCCCCGGCAAGAATATCATATAATGGTGTGGGGTGGGGGCGTCGCTTCGTAGCCCCCAAATAATTTAGAAGGTTATATAACATTTATTTGTTGTTGTACAAATGCCATGTTTGGTACAGGGCTTCCTTAGGACCTGCTGAACGATATTAGGGTAAGAGCCCCCGGCAAGAATATCATATAAGGGTGTGGGACAGGGGCGTCGCCTCGTAGTCCTCAACTAATTTGTAAGGTAATATAACATTGAGTTTTTGTTGTACAACGCCATGGGGCCCCCAATCACACATATATGAATATTTATGCCGGGGGCTCCTACCCTACCATCATTCAGCAGGTCCTAATGAAGCCCTGTACCAAAAATGGCGTTTGTACAACAACAACTCAGTTATATTACCTTATAAATTATTTGTGGGCTACGAGGCGACGACCCTGCCTCACACCCTTATACGATATTCTTGCCGGGGCCCTTATATCGTTCAGTAGGTCCTAAGGAAGCCCTGTACCAAAATGGCGTTTGTACAACTACAAATAAATGTTATATTACCTTCTAAGTTATTTGGGGGCTACGAGGCGACGCCCCTGTCTCACACCCTTATATGATATTCTTGCCGGGGGCTCCTACCCTTATATCGTTCAATAGGTCCTAAGGAAGCCCTGTACCAAAAATGGCATTTGTACAACAACAAATCAATGTTATATTACCTTCTAAATTATTTGGGGGCTACTAGGCGACGCCCCGCCCCACACCCTTATATATTATTCTTGCCGGGAGCTCCTACCCTAATATCGTTCAGTAGGTCCTAACGAAGTCCTGTACCAAAAATGGCATTTGTACAACAACAAATCAATGTTATAAAATCATTTGGGGGCTCTAAAAAGACGCCCCCACCCCCACACCCTTAAATTGAAATTTTTGCCGGGGGCTCCTAGCCTTATATCGTTTAATAGGTCCTAAGGAAGCCCTGTACCAAAAATTGTGCTGTTATCCGGCAAGTAACGATAATTTCACTATTAAAGCCACCTGACTACGCCGTTCCTTGCCGCCAGCCAATCCGCTGCCAGCCGTCTGACCTCGTTCCTTGTTGCCGGGCTCCGTCGAGACATCGTCACTCGCCGCCCAGACAACGTCCGATTTTGGTCGCCAGACTTCGTTCCCTACCGCAGCCATTCGTCCCCTGCCGTCGCGTTGTCGCTGAAGATCGTTTCCACCCGTCAGCGAATCTTGGTTTTCGCCTTTTGCCGTCGCTTTGCTGCCAAAATTTTGTAATTTTCACGTCCGTCGCCTTTCGCGGGGTTTTTGCCGCCACTATGTGAGCCAGCCTTTAATCTAGAAGCATATTTATTCTATGTTGAGGTTGCCCTTTTAATTTCGCTGCAAATAAATCAAGCAAATTATTATTAATATCTACTCACTCGTGTTCCAAATAAAATTTTTATCACAATGAGTTTCTGATCCAACTGTTATTTATTCTTTAATTCAACAGGTTGTTATTATATCCAGCTCCAGTCGACGATGGGAAGTGAAATGTTGAATTTGCTGCGTGAACAAAGTGGGCTCAATTTCGGTGAACAATCATAACAGGGAATGATCATAACTGTATACAGGTCTTGTGATTCAAAATATATCATAGCTGGCTATATAATCATAGATGGGTTCAGGTCATGTCATTCCCCTAAACGTAAATGGTCTCATTTCCCAAAATGTAAACAGCATCAACCAATAACATAAATCTTGAGAATGGATTTTGGTGCCTGGGTAATTCAAAATTTCATACTATTAAGATACAAAACCACAAGAACGCTAACATCATGTGAGCAATGTTTATATATCTATCCACAGCTTGGCAGCAGTTTGCTGTCTAAAATTAGTTAATAAACATTTAGTGTTCTCGTGTCATGTAAGACAAATTCTAAAGGTCATGCTCATGGCGCTTTACACATATTACGATTGTCATAGCCAAGCTGCCAAAGTAACTAGCGCTCAAGCATATCAGGTACCCATTTACACCTGGGTGGAGAGTGGCAAATGTATATTAACGTCTTGCCAAAGGACATTAGTGCCGCGGCGGGACTTGAACCCTGTACCTTGTGATCTGCAGTCGGGTGACCTATCTACTAGACCACAACACCTCTACATCAGTAATATAAAAAGGTGTGATTTTTTTCTTCTCATCTCTTGGATAATAGACAATATCTAAGATGTAACTATGTACCAAGAGGTACAAGGCATTATCGCCTCATATGATTTATTTCCCAAATCCCGAAAACAGGCTGGTTTTTAATCATTTCAATTCGTTGCCCCACGCAACGGAACAAACTCCCTGCATTTCTGAGAAATAGTACTTCACTTGACTTCTTCAGAAAACATCATGATTTCTGGAAAAGGCGTTTGTATAAATCAAATTATTATTATTATCATTATTGTTATTATTTTTATAAGTCCTTCAATATTTTTCAGAGAAATCGAATGGAGTAGCCGACGTCCCATTTCACGATCATTTTGAACTGTAATTAAAGTAAAGTTAATGATAAAGTCAATTTACAGGCCATGCATGCACCATTCAGTATCGCATAGGCTTACAACATTGGCCTATCTAGGGTCTGTGGAACATTTATTGAACAAAAGGATTTTTGATTTGTTGAGCAAACCTTATTTTTATTTATTTTTTATTTAAAAAAGGTCAGTGTGTCAGTCTGAAAACACCGTAGGTTCTAGCTTAAATCCAATCCAATCCAATCCAAAAGATATTTGATATAGCGCCTTTTCCTTGTGGTTACAAAGCGCTGCACACACACCGCTCCACAATGTTTGGGCCACTTATAAACAAAAGTTAGTCACTTCTCAGAGATCATTCAAGTATATGTAGGCTGGTAATAAAGTCATTTCTAGCAGAATAGATGTGACTTGAGTAATTTCTTGAACTGGTCAACAGATGAGGCCGTCTGCACAGCAGTAGGTAGCTGGTTCCACAGTTTTGCAGTTGATATGCAGACTGAGTAGTTTACGGGAGACGAATTCTAGAACTTGTTGCCAAGGAAGTGAGTTTTATTTCGCTGACATTGAACATTCAGTAATTTCATTTATGTGTCATAGAAGTATGAATAAATACATAATTGTCAGAGCTCAAGCATATAGAATGAGCTAATATTGAAATAGACATTTTCATTTTAAAACATGTACAGGAGTTTAACTGTACTGCATACGTGTACATGTACATTATATTTGGTTTGCCCGTAGCCGGCGTTATACAAATTGTGAACGTGGCGCATAAGTTGAAAGGGACATTTGGAAAATTCCAGAAATATTATTAAATATCATTTTTCAGTTATAATACATTAAAAGAAAACCATATTATGCATTTATAACAATTCAAAGTTTGGTAGACATACAATATGCTCGCGTATCGATCCTTTGAAGAAATATTATGGATATGATGAATTGTAGTGTATTAAATTGTTTCATCGAACAGTACGATGGACAAGGCTTGAAATTGTTAATTGTTATACCCATGAGGACAAGTAAAATTTAGAGTTTGAAGATTTTGGTCATAGTAATGAAGGAAATGACCATATTTGACATTTCTTTGGTAGTTTAAAATTTAGTGAAGGAAAAACATTAAATAAGTTTGGTGCCTTATTTGCAGATGCACTTTTGTTATTTTGAATGTCAAAATATGAAATTAAATATAATTTACTTGGGCCTCGAGCAATAAAGTAAATTGAGATGTCAAACCCTGTTTTGAACATTCATGTATTTCGTGTATGATAGATCATTCAAATTAAATTTGACTTTTTTGGAGATAGAACAGAATATAGAAAAAAATGGAGTAGACAAAAGAAGGACAAAATTATGAGACAGCAATATTTCATAAGACATAAACTGAATTTATTATCTTATTTGGCATGAAAGAATGTTCAGATACAAACAAAATTACATTGTATAAGTCTATAAGATGAAGTATTTATTTAAATTCATCTGAAACACAGGCGTTGTGGCGTGCGCCTGTAATCCAGCTAACAGTGGAAGTTACAAACTGATTCAGCCAAGGACACAGGTTCGAAACTGAGTCACGACTTTCAGATGGTGACGTTTAAAGGTCGGTCCCCAGACGTAAATCATATCTGATTGACACACGTCTGTAAAAACACAATACACACACACACCTACATTTGTATTCTTAATTGGGTGATTCATAGTGTGAGAAAAGGAAATTAAAAAAATCTCTTATACATGTACTTGAGAGTTGCATTCATTATTGATCAATCAAAAGATATTTGATATAGCGGTTACAAATAAAACGTGCATATATTTCTGAGTCCTTTGATTCATGGTATCTTTTCTGCAGATTTGAATAAATAAACTTATTCAGTTTCAACTGACAATCTGGTACGGAGCGAACCTAGTTCCCATATTGATCCATCTTTCTATATCCCCTTTCCCTCATTTATTTTCGATGTCATCCTCGAAGTCTTTGCCGTGATACTTGGTCGGACAACGGCAAATTTGGTGGCCTATTTGAGAGAGAGAGAGAGAGAGAGCAACTTGAGACTGCAGTAGGTTTTGACAGTCAGTGCATTTTTGTTCATGAATAGCATTAAAATGGAACAAAAAAAATGCTACTTCTTTTTGCTCACCTAATTCTTGGCAGGCTTGATCCTTATTATCTTGGGCGGGGGTGGAGGGGGGTGGGGGGCAGCAGTCTAATACTAAATAATAAAGATTCATCTATTTCATTCATCAATATACGAACGATGCCTAACAATGCATAATGTTAATAATATTGCATAATTATAGACCAATGGATACATTAAAAAGGCACAAAGATAGATAAATAGATAAATGTTTTTTTTTATTGCAGCTTTCATGAATGACAGTTTCACAACTAAATTGCACATGAATTACACAAATTGAAAATATATACATGTACATTGTAAAATATTACAGAAGATTTAGTTTAAAATTATAAAAAATGTGTCATGTTACTAATGCCTAAATACCATAAACAATTAAAAAAACATTTAATAAACATAATTTGAAAAAGGAAATGAATAAACATAATTTTATGCCAACACATTGACTTAGATAAATTATATAACAGTTCTTCATATTTCAATATTGCATTTGTTGGTATAGTGGGAAAATAATCAAGGATAGCGGCAAGAGCAGTGGTATGAACAATTGAAAAGGAGATGATGAACGATAAATGATTGGTATTACAGAGATAGATACAATTTTTTCAATGCTCGAGCGATGGACGTTTAGTGGTATTTGAAATACTTATACAAATTCAAAAGTAAATAGCAACTAGACTTGAATTCTTCAATTAGACGAATTAGGTGATACGTATACTCATGTTTTACATAATGAAGAATGCATTTTCATGATTTCATATTATCGCATAAAATGCCCCTCCCATTATGGTCTATCCATATGTCAAGTTTCAACTGTTTAGCATATTGATCATTATGAATCTATGGAAGATAGATTGAGACAATATGACCATTGACCCTGTACAATAACCAGTTACACCTTTGACCCTAATTGACATAATGAAGAATGCATTTTTACAATTTCATCTTTTTTCATGAAATGCTCTACCCGTCATTTTCTACCTATATTATGCTGCGCAAAGATTCAATAAGTTTATTTTAGGCCATTACAAGAAGTGGGTTATTGATGAAGACAAATGCTCATGTACACTTAGACAGTAATTCTAGAAAGTAAACGGGTTTCCTTGCATAATTTTAATACTAGGACACTGCTTACGTTTAAATTTCACAGATAGGACATACGTGACATATTCATAATTCCTGCAAAGTTCTACAGAATTTGAAATTTCAACTTTCAACTGTAAATTTCGACATAATTTTAACATCTGTTAGTTTATAGTCTCGGCTATAACATACCAACATTTTGGAGAAAATGGAGCAAAATTAAGCGAGATACTGCTCAAAGAACAATGCCATGTAGGCATGTCTAGGCAAATTAAGAAAATTGTGACATGTCTCCTTTAATCGCAATTTTCACTACGATGACTCATAAAAATGATAAATAGTGTCATTAATCTTGTAGATAATTATCTGAGCTACAACATATCAAACTTTGAAAGAAAATCGATCCATATTTACAGAGATGCACTCAATTTTCCATAAATATGCTGACGTCATAATATGCAAATTCGTATTTTGAGTTCCAAGGCCTTTATGATGATGTCAAAATGTAATTAATGGCTAAATGAGACATGAAATCATATCTCCGACTCATACTCTATCCATATATGAAAACAATTGGCGGTCCTTAAGCATCCCGAAAAGATGGACTTTTTATAGGCATGTTTTTGCACATATATGCTATGTATAACAAGAGCTCGCGCGTACGGACATTTATCTTGAACGGACGCTCATTACATTATAATAGTCATAAAGAGATAAACATGGTATAAAATTGTTCAAGTAAGGGGCGAATGTAACCAACACAAAACAGTAATAAGGTCTTCCTGTGGAAGACCATATTTCACCAAAGAACGAAGCATGTATAGTTTTGCACTTGCCTCTTTTTTCGATGTCTTTTATATGAGCATCCCACGTTAAATCATTTTGTATAAATAATGGTAATTCCTAACAATTTAACTTCACTCACTGTTGCCAATAGACAAATCTCTAAAATAATACTCATCTGATTAACTGGTGCCCTAGAGAAATAATTATCAATTTTTAAAACCTTTTATAGAATTTAATTTCATTTTATTAAAGAGAAGGTTCATTGATTTTAAACACTAAATTTATTGTCTTTATTGCAAAGGTGACACTTTGATTTGACAAGATTATCAAAATTCAATCCTTGGAAACATTCGAAGTAATGATTATTATGAATTACAAAACGCTTAAATACAGCCCCGGCATAGCACCTGACATGCTCTCCGATCGCTGCTGAGATGTGTGACGTCACATGTTGAACATGATTTGCACAAGCAGACGATGTCCCATGACATCTCACACATTTTCAGTGCCTGTTTCGTCATCTTCTCTTCAGTTATTTCTGTTTCTTCACTACCGTCAGGCTAAATGTTAAATCTATTGCCTCACTCTAAACCCTGCGCATGGTATTATTTTGATGAAAAATGCAGCAATAAAAAAATAAAGGAATCCGTCACTTGTAAACAAAATAAGACGCCATTGTATTTTCAGCTGCATACACCGCGGTATGTTCGGCGTTTCAAGAGGAACAAATGCGTCGATGCTATCATTCTATCATTCCGGTAGGTTTTAAATTTGAAAGTGTGGTTTCTTTGATTGTTCATTAACCCCTATCCTGTGTATTTACAAACAAAAGAATTTAGTTATCAGAATCGGTTTCATATCCCTTTTTGAATGGTGTAAAATTCCATCACATTTATATACACTAAACTCATTATAATTTGAGAACAAATAGCATTGCAATTATGTTCATTCTTTATGGGATGTCGTCTGCTTGGGCAGGATTGGTTCATATTGTGACGGCATTAAAATATCGTTATTTTTCTGGCGAATCTCTCGCATTTCCCAAATGCTATGGAGGTGGTTTTATTTGTATTTTTATAAATCACCCGATATGTACTTGACCTAAAACTTGTACGATGGCCATCTTTTAGCTTACCAGTTTCTATTAATACATTATTTGCCATATTTATGATTTTCTTTGAACCCGCACTTTAACATCAGCCCCAAAGATAGACTATCAGCAGCTTCCTGCATTTGAGATTCTTGGACAAGTTTGCGGCACTCGATCATTGTTAAAGAGAAGGTTCATTGATTTAAAAAACTAACTTTATTGTCATTATTGCAAAGGTTAAACCTTGATTGGACAAGGTTATCAAAATTCAAGGCTTGGGAACATTCAAAGTACTGATTATTATTAATTACAAAACGCTTAAATATAGCCCCGGCATAGCACCTGAAGAGCTCTCCGAACGCTGCTGAGATGTGTGACGTCACATGTTGAACATGATTTGCACAAGCAGACGATGTCTCATGACATCTCACACATTTTCAGTGCCTGTTTTGTCATCTTCTCTTCGGTTATTTCTCTAATGCTACGTTTACACTATGTTCCCGGCGGCCACGGCAATCATGTTTCAGGCCGTCGTGGACATAACGGGATAGACGTGAGACAACGCGAGGGAAGGAATGGGCAAACGTGACAGGCCGTTATGGGCCCGGCGCGCTACGACGCGTTGCGTTCTACTCCGGTCTGACACGGCGCGCGCGGTCTCAGGATACAATGATTTGCTATTGCTTGGGAGGCCTCCTTTTTATACCGTGGGCACAAACGTGCTCCGAAGCTGCCCGGCGTCCACGTTTCATCCGTAGAAAGCGTTGACAGAACATAAAAAACGTGTCAGACCTTGAGGGAACCCATCAGAACGTGACGGGCCGGGAGGGAACGTACTGTTATCCGGGAAAGAACGCGGGCCAAACCGTAGTGCGCCTTGGAGTTTCCGGGCGAGTAGCCCCTTTTCCTCCCACGGCCCGTGACGGATACCGTGATAGACCGTGAGAAAACTTGGCAAGACCTAACAAAACTTGAACTTAGAAAAAATGGCCAACGGCGGACTATGTTTCGGGCAAACGGGGCTGCCGTCGCCGGCGGAACATAGCGTAAACATAGTGTAAACGTAGCATTACTTCACTACCCTCAGGCTAAATGTTTAATCTATTGCCTCACTCTAAACCCTGCGCATGGTATTATTTTGATGAAAAATGCAGCGATAAGAAAATAAAGGAATCCGTCACTTGTAAACAAAATAAGACGCCATTGTATTTTCAGCTGCATACAGTACACCTCGGTATGTTCGGCGTTTCAAGAGGGAACAAATGCCGTCGATGCTATCATTCCGGGGGTTTTTCAATTTGAAAGTGTTTCTTTGATTGTTCATTAACCCCTATCCTGTGTATTTACAAACAAAATAATTTAGTTATCAGGATCGGTTTCATATCCCTTTTTGAATGGTGTAAAATTCCATCACATTTATATACACTAAACTCATTATAATTTGAGAAATAACAGCATTGGAATTATGCAACTTGCATTTGAACCGGGGCTTGTTGTTCTTTGACAGCTTGGTGCTGTTGACCTCTGACTCCCAAAGGAGAAAGAATTATGAACAAAATTGGAAAGTACCAAAATCAACCACTTCAAATCTTCACTTGCAAAGTGGTGTACATATGACGTGGATAAATATGGTGATAACCCCATCCAGAGGAAGCCATGGATAGGAGCAAGAGTAAGACTATAAATCCTGGATGAAGTAAGTTAGAGGGTGACAAAAGTTTTCAAAAGGATAAACACATATACGCAACGACTCCTATATCAAATTACAGCAGGGACACCAACGATGTTTATTATCTTCTTCTGTTGATGCTGGATTATGAATCAATTGCGTGTCTTCGTCATTCCGATTTTTTGAAGGGGCACCTTCGTGTCTTTTTTGCTGGCCGCTTTGACTTAGGCGAAGTTGCACTTCATCATTTGATTCATCGACGCTGCGCTCAAAGTCACGAAAGTTCGAGATTTCCTTTATAGAAGACTCGGGAACGGACGATTTAAGAATACTGTTCGCCGCACCAAGGTTAGTCTCGTGTTCCCGTCTGTGGATGCTCAATGAATAATCGACCTCACCTGACATGCCTGGCGAAGTGTTGAGTTTTAAGAGCTTGGTGATCCCGCCGACTATCTTGTTCGACTTCAGGATGGATCGGACTTCTCCTAGAGATAGGTTGGTGACCGTGGAGCAGGTTGGACAGGTGATACTGCAGCTGTTCTTAGAAGATTCTGGAGGGGTTTGGTCGATGAGGCACTCTGTGCAGAACGAATGGTGGCACCTCAGGTACATTGGTTCCTTCAAGACGCCTTTGCAGAAGTCGCATGTTAGAATCTTTATAATTTGGTTGGGCGAAACGGTGCCGGCTCTGGCCATAACTGCGTTGATCTGTGAATAGGTTACACAAAAACTAATATATTCGTTTCACTGTTTTTTTGTACCGCCCCCTAAAAAAACAAACATATATATATATATATATATATATGATTACAAAAAACTTGCCACATACATGTTTTGTAGAAGTAGAAGTAGTGGTGGTGGTGGTGGGTGGGTGGTGGTGGTGGTAGAAGTAGAAGTAGGAGGAGAAGTATTAGTAGCAGCAGTTGTAGTAGAAGTAGTACATGTAGTATATTGTACGGGTAGTGGTGATGGTGGTAGTATTAGTAGTAGAAGTAGTAGTAGTGGTGGTGATGTGGTGCTGGCGGTGGTAGTAGTAGCAGAAGAATTAGTAGCGGTATCAGTATTAGTAGTATAGTAATATTCGTCGTCGTAGTTGGAGTAGGCGTATTTGGGTAGTAGTAGTAGGAGTGTACCACACACGCTTTAATAGGATGCCCCTTTTATAATTCACTGCAAATAAATCAAGCAAATTAATATTGATATCTACTCACTCGTGTTCCAAATAAAGTATGTATCACAATGAGTTTATGATCCTTTAATTCAACAGGTTGTCATTATATCCAGCGCCAATCGACGATGGCAAGTGAAATGTTAAATTTGCTGCGTGAACAAACTGTGCTCAATTTCGGTGAACACACAATCATAACTGGGTATGAACATAACTGTGTACAGGTCATGTGATTCAAAAGATATCATAACTGGGTATAATCATAAGTGGGTACAGATCACGTAATATCCCTAAACGTTAAGGGTCTCATTTCCCAGAATGTAAACACCATCACCCAATAACAGAAATCTAGAGAATAGATTTGGGTGCTTGGGTAATTCAAAATTCCATATTAAGATACAAAACCGCAAGAAAGCTAACATCATGTGAGCAATGTTTATATACATATGCACAGCTCGGCAGCAGTTTGCTGTCTTAAATTAGTTAATAAACATTTAGTGTTCTCACGTCATATTAGACATGTTCAGATTCTAAAGGTCATGTAGACCTTATGCATACAGCGATTGTCATATCAGTAATACAAAAAGGTGTGATTTTTTTCTTCATCTCTTGGATAATAGACAATATCTAAGATGCAACTATGTGCCAAGAGGTACAAGGCATTATCGCCTCATATTATTTCTTTGCCAACTCCCGAAAACAGGCTGGCTTCTTATCATTTCAATTCGTTTTCCCACGTCTATGGAACAAACTCCCTGCATTTCTGAGAAATAGTACTTCACTAGACCTCTTCAGAAAACATCTAAAAAAGTACTTGTACAATTCATGATTTCTGGAAAGGGCGCTATATAAATCCAATTATCATTATCATAATTATTGTTATTGGTATTATAAGTCCTTCAAAATCTTACAAAGAAATCGAATGGAGTAGCCGACGTCCCATTTCACGATCATTTTGAACTGTAATTAAAGTAAAGTTAATGATGAAGTCAATTTGCAGACCATGTATGCACCACTCAGTATCGTATAGGCTTACAACATTGGCCCATCTAGAGGCTGTGGAACATTTATTGAAAAAATTATTTTCTATACCCCCTTTCCCTCATTTTTTTTCGATGTCATCCTCAAAGTCTTTGCCGTGATACTTGGTGGGAAAACGGCAAATATTGTTGCCTATTTGCGAGACAAAGAGAGAAAGAGAGAGAGAGAGCAACTTGAGACTGCAGTAGGTTATGCCAGTCAGTGCATTTCTGTTCATGAATAGCATTATAATAGAACAAAAAAATGCTCCTTTTTTTTGCTCACGTAATTCTTTGAAGGCTTGATCATTTTTATCTTGGGTGGGGGTGGGAGAGGGCAACAGTCTAATATTAAATAATAAAGATTAATCTATTCTATTCATCAATATACGAGCGATCCATAATAATGCACAATGTTATTAATATTTCATAAGTATAGACAAATGGATACATTAAAGGTACTATGTCCCATTTGCAGGCCCAAAAATGAAAAGGTTAAATTCCAACGGCATTTGAAAGACAATACTAATTTAAAACTTCCCTAAAAAAAGGGGGCTTGAAAATGTCTTTAAGTGGGAAAATAACGACTATTAGTTGTCGAATCGACTTAGGAGCTATAGAGCCAGTAAGTAATAGTCTGATTTTTCGGACCATTGTACCGAATGGTCGTACGTTTTATGCAGCGCAAAGATTCAATCAGTTTAATTTTGGCCATTACAAGAAGTGGGTTGTTGATGTAGACAAATGCTCATGTACACTTTACAGCTCATTTTATGTATGTTATTACCAAAGATGAAAAAAGCCAGTCAGTCACTCAATAGTGTCTGACAGTGAAGTCTAGGAAGTAAACGGGTTTCCTTGCATAATTTGAATATTAGGACACTGCTAACGTTTAAATTTCACAGATAGGTCATACATGACATTTTCATAATTCCTGCAAAGTTCTACAGAATTTGATATTGGCTCCAAAAGGGAAAAAAGTATCTTTAAAAAGGCACACAGATAGATAGATAGATAAATGGTTTTTTTTATTGCAGCTTTCATGAACAGCAGTTTCACAACTGAATTGCACATGAATTATACAAATTGAAAATATATACATTGTAAAATATTACAGAACATTTAGTTAACAATGATTTATAATGTGTTATGTTACTACTGCCTAAATACCATAAACAATTTTTTAAAATATTTAATGAACATAATATGAAAGAGAAAATGAATAAACATAATTTTATGCCAACATATTGACTAAGAAAAATTATATAACAGTTCTTTATATTTCAATATTGCATTTGTCGGAATAGTGGGAAAATAATCAAGGATAGCGGCAAGAGCAGTGGTATGAACAATTGAAAAGGAGATAGGGAGCGAAAATGATTGGTAAGAGAGGTAGATACAATTTTTTCAATGCTCGAGCGATAGACGTTTAGTGGTATTTGAAACAATTATACAAATTTAAAAGTAAATAGCAATTAAATATTATTACAACATATTTGTACAATATAGACAATCATTAAAATAATGTACTCGAATCAAGACATTAAAATGATAAAATATTACAATGAATATAAACACGAGCAAATTAACTTTTATCATACAGGCGAATCAAATTTGGCATAAGACTATTTTGCATGCGAATTGTTTTAATCTAAAATCCGGAATTATTTTTGAATTTCTATGTGTTTTAGACTTCTAGTACATTGTTCTTTAAATACGGAAGAAATTGTTTAAATGGATCAGTGAGTGATAATGTTTCTTGAAAGAGCGTTACACATAAATCTTGGCGTATTTTTGTCTAATGTTTGGAGTTGAGATCGTTCAAGTGCATTTGTATAGTCATTATAATCCCTAAAAAAAAATTTCCGCAACGCTCTCTTTTGTATTTTCTCCAATCTCCCGTTTTTATTTTGCGTGAGTTCTCTACTCCAAACAGGACTGGCATATTCAAATAAGGGGCGAATATAACCAACAAGACAGTAATAAGGTCTTCCTATGGAAGGCCATATTTCACCAAAGAACGAAGCATGTATAGTTTTGCACTTGCCTCTTTTTCGATGTCTTTTATATGAGCATCCCACTTTAAATCATTTTGTATGGTAATTCCTGACAAATTAACTTCATTCACTGTTGCCAGTAGACAATTCTTTAAAATTATTCTTATCTGATTAACTGGTGCCCAGAATCAATTATCAAACTTTCGATATGATTTAATTTAATTTTATTGACATCAGCCCAGAAATATAGGCTATTAGCAGCTTCCTGCATTTTAGGATTCTTGGACAAGTTTGCGGCACTCGATTATTGATAAGACATCAACATATTTAAATGTGTGTATGTTATTATTTATTTTAAAGTCATTAATCATAACTAAAACTATTAAAGGACCCAGTTTCGTACCCTGAGGGACACCTGCATTAATTGTACATGAATCAGACAGAACACCATGGTAACGAACACATTGCGTACGACAGGAAAGGAAGTCACATATCCAAGTTATCGCTGAGGATTGGACCGCTATTTGGTGTAACTTACTTATAGCGACAGTGTGGTCAATTCGATCAAAAGCTCTCTTAAAGTCAGTTAAGAGAATTGTTGACGATATTTTAGGGATTTCGGCATTTAAATACAAATGATGAAGATTATTAATTAAACATTGAGATGTTGGTAAACATTTTAATATCAGGGCGAGGGGGGAGCACAGAATTTGAGACTTGTAGACCTGCAGAGTGGCCTGTTCTTTGCGAGACTAGCAATTTTGAATAATATAGAAACTTGGATTTATACCGTGGCTTAGTGCTCTGTGGATGGTCTTCCGGGCAACACAGGCAGTTTAGTGCTGTTGATCTCCGACTCTCAAAGGAGGACAAATATGAAGAAAAAAAATGGAAATTACCAAAATCAACCACTGCAAATCTTCACTTGCAAGATGGTGTACATATGACGTGGACAAATACGGTGATAACCTCATCCAGAGGAAGCCATGGGTAGGAGCAAGAGGAAGACTATAAATCCTGGATGAAGTCAGTTATAGGGTGAGTAAAGTTTTCAAAAGGATATACACATGTATGCAACGACTCCTATATCAAATTACACTTATTACAGCAGGAGAGATACAATGCTTATCATGTTCGTCTGTTGATGCTCGATCACGAATTAATGTCATGCTTTCGTCATTCGGATTTTTGAAGGGCACCTTCGTCAACGCGACTACGCTTGACGTAACTTTTCTGCTGGCGGCCTTGACTTTGGCGAAGTTGCACTTCATCATTTAATTCCTCGACGCTGCGCTCAAAGTCTCGAAAATGCGAGATTTCCTTTATAGGAGACTCGGGAACGGACGATTTAAGAATACTGTTCGCTGCACCAAGGTAAGTCTCGAGTTCCCGTCTTTGGATACTCGATGAAAAATGGACCTCACCTGACATGCCTGACAAAGTGTTGGTATTTAAGAGCTTGACGATCCCGCCTGCTATCTTGTTCGACTTCAGGACGGATCGGACGTCTCCTAGAGATAGATGAGTGACCTTTAAGCAGGTTGGACAGATGATCCTGCAGCTGTTTTCTGAAGATTCTGAAAGGGTTGTTTGGAGGATGAGGCACTCAATGCAGAATTTATGGTGACACCCCAGGTACCTTGGTTCCTTCAAGGTGTCTTTGCATAAGTCGCATGTTAGCATCTCTTGAATTTGTTGGGCGAAACGGTGCCGGCTCTGGCCATAATTGCGTTGATCTGTGAATAGGAATGGAACACAAAGACTGATATATTCGTTTAACTGTTGTTTTTACGTACCGCCCCCAAATAAAATATATATATTTACACAAAATTGCCACACGCATGGTCTGTATAAGTAGAAGTAGTGGTGGGTAGTGGTGGTGGTGGTGTTGGTGGTGGTGGTGTTGGTGGTGATGGTGGTGGAAGTAGTCGTAGGAGGAGAAGTATTAGTAACAGAAGTTGTAGTAGAAGTAGTACATGTAGTATATAGTACAGGTAGTGGTGATGGTGGTAGTATTAGTAGTAGAAGTAGTAGTAGTGGTGATGTGGTGCTGGCGGTGGTAGTAGTAGCAGAATAATTAGTAGTGGTAGCAGTATTAGTAGTATAATAATATTCGTCGTCGTCGTTGAAGTGAGCATGTTTGGGTAGTAGTATAGGGTGTACCACACACGCTTCTATGTCGGCTTCGTTTAAGTCTAGAAGCATATTTATTCAATGTTTAGGTTGCCCCATTAATTTCGCTGCAAATAAATCAAGCAAATTAATATTAATATCTACTCACTCGTGTTCCAAATAAAGTATGTATCACAATGAGTTTATGATCCTTTAATTCAACAGGTTGTCATTATATCCAGCGCCCATCGACGATGGCAAGTGAAATGTTAAATTTGCTGCGTGAACAAACTGTGCTCAATTTCGGTGAATACACAACCATAACTGGGTATGATCATAAGTGGGTACAGATCACGTAATATCCCTGAACGTATAGGGCCTCATTTCCCAGAATGTAAACACCATCACCCAATAACAGAAATCTAGAATAGATTTGGGTGCTTGGGTAATTCAAAATTCCATATTAAGATACAAAACCACAAGAAAGCTAACATCATGTGAGCAATGTTTATATACATATGCACAGCTTGGCAGCAGTTTGCTGTCTTAAATTAGTTAATAAACATTTAGTGTTCTCATGTCATATTAGACAAACTCAAATTCTAAAGGTCAATTAGACCTTATGCATACAGCGATTGTCACATCAGTAATACAAAAAGGTGTGATTTTTTTTTTCTTCATCTCTTGGATTATAGACAATATCTAAGATGCAACTATGTGCCAAGAGGTACAAGGCATTATCGCCTCATATTATTTCTTTGCCAATTCCTGAAAACAGGCTGGCTTCTTATCATTTCAATTCGTTGCCTCACGCCTATGGAACAAACTCCCTGCATTTCTGAGAAATAGTACTTCACTAGACCTCTTCAGAAAACATCTAAAAACGTACTTGTACAATTCATGATTTCTGGAAAAGGCGCTATATAAGTCCAATTAATATTATTATTATTATTGTTATTGGTATTATAAGTCCTTCAATATCTTACAAAGAAATCAAACGGAGTAGCCGACGTCCCATTTCACGATCATTTCGAACTGTAATTAAAGTAAAGTTAATGATAAAGTCAATTTGCAGGCCATGCATGCACCATTCAGTATCTCATAGGCTTACAACATTGGCCCATCTAAAGGCTGCGCGGAACATTTATTGAAAAAATTATTTTCTATACCCCCTTTCCCTCATTTTTTTTCGATGTCATCCTCAAAGTCTTTGCCGTGATACTTGGTCGGACAACGGCAAATATTGTGGCCTATTGGCGAGACAAAGAGAGAAGAGAGAGAGAGAGACAAATTGAGACTGCAGTAGGTTATGCCAGTCAGTGCATTTCTGTTCATGAATACCATTATAATAGAACAAAAAAATGCTCCTTTTTTTTGCTCACGTAATTCTTTGAAGGCTTGATCATTATTATCTTAGGCGGGGTGGTGGGGGTCAGCAGTCTGATACTAAATAATAAAGATTCATCTATTTTATTCATCAATGTACGAACGATGCCTAACAATGCATAATGTTAATAATATTGCATAATTATAGACCAATGGATACATTAAAAAGGCACAAAGATAGATAAATAGATAAATGTTTTTTTTTATTGCAGCTTTCATGAATGACAGTTTCACAACTGAATTGCACATGAATTAGACAAATTGAAAATATATACATTGTAAAATATTACAGAACATTTAGTTTTAAATTATTAAAAATGTCTCATGTTACTACTGCCCAAATGCCATAGACAATTAAAACACATTTTATGAACATAATATGAAGGAGAAATTGTATAAACATAATTATATGCCAACATATTGACTAAGACAAACAGTTCTTCAAATTTTAATATTGCATTTGTGGGTCGTGGGAAAATAATAAAGAATAGCGACAAGAGCAGTGGTATGAACAATTGAAAAGGAGATAAGGAACAAGAAATCATTGATAAGAGAGATACATACAGTTCTGTCAATGCTCGAGCGATGGACGTTTAGTGGTGTTTGAAACAATTATAATGAAAGTTAATCCATATGATCACATCTCTAATGCACACATTCATTCACTTTTAAAATGGTCGTCTCTCGAATCCAGGCGTAAGACAAATTTAAATGTATTTGTCTGTAAATCAGTCCATGATATGTTATCTTCCAGTATGAATGAAATGTTGCAACCCTCTTCTCATATTTATTCTCTTCGCAATTCCGGTAACTTTGTTCTCCCTAAGCCCAGAACTGAATATTGTCGACGAACTACTCAATATAGAAGCTCAATTCAATATAATGCTCTTCCTCATACCACAAAATTACTTCAAACTGTTAACACATTCAGAAAGTATTTAAACAATATTATTCCAGACTTCTTGTAGCTGTTTAGGTATCCTATTATCAGGTAAGCTATTTTTATTTTTTATTTATTTACTTGTTTAGCTTTTCTCTTGTATATATCGTATATATTTCTTTCCTTTTTCTTGTTTTACTCCAATTCGCCCTTGTCATTATTGTAAGTTTTCCTTATTCCTGGACTATATATTTACATGTCTTTTATGTCTATAGGGACCCCTCTGTAAAAAAGCATTGTTATGCAAACATCGCTCAGTAGGTCCTTCCCTCCGTCTTCCTTTTATTAGTGTGTCGTTATGATTGTAAATGTATATTTGTTGTTGTTTTTTAATTGACGGAAAGTAAATACAATACAATATACAAATTTGGAAGTAAATAGCAATTAAATATCATCACAACATTTTGTACACTATAAAAAATCATTGAAAGAATGTACTCGAATGATAAAATATTACAATGGAGATATATATATATATATATATATATATAAACACGAGCAAATTAACTTTTATCATACAGGCGAATCAAATTTGGCATAGGACTATTTTGCATTCGAATTGTTTTACATTTAGAATCCGGAAGTTTCTTTGAATTTCTATGTGTTCTAGTACATTGTTCTTGTGGTAGAAATTGTTTAAATTGATCAGTGAATGATAATGTTTTTTGAAAGAACGTTACACATAAATCTTGGCGTCTTTTGTCTAGGCGTTGTGGCGTGCGCCTGTAATCCAGCTAACAGTGGAAGTTACAAACTGATTCAGCCGAGGACGCAGGTTCGAAACTGAGTCACGTCTTTCGGATGGTGACGTTAAAGGTCGGTCCCCAGACGTAAATAATCATATCTGATTGATACACGTCTGTAAAAACCCAATCACACACACACACTAATGTTTGGAGTTGAGATTGTTCAAGTGCATTTGTATAGTCAATATAATCCCTACGAAAAATTATCCGCAACGCTCTCTTTTGTATTTTATCCAATCTCCCGTTTTATTTTGCGTGAGTCCTCTACTTTAAACAGGACTGGCATATTCAAGTAAGGGGCGAATATAACCAACACAAAACAGTAATATGGTCTTCGTGGAAGACCATATTTCACCAAAGAATGAAGCATATATAGTTTTGCATTTGCCCTTTTTTTCGATGTCTTTTATGTGAGCATCCCACTTTAAATCATTTTGTATGGTAATTCCTAACAATTTAACTTCATTCACTGTTGCCAATAGACAATTCTCTAAAATTATTCTCATCTGATTAACTGGTGCCCAGAGAAACAAATATCAATTTTCAAACATTCGATATGATTTAATTTCATTTTATTGACATCAACCCAGAAAGATAGGCCATCAGCAGCTTCTTGCATTTTAGGATTCTTGGACAAGTTTGCGGCACTCGATCATTGTTAAGTTATCAACATATTTAAAAGTGTGTATGTTATTATTTATTTTAAAGTCATTAATCATAACTAAAATTATTAAAGGACACAGTTTCGTACTCTGAGGTACACCAGCATTAATGGTACATGAATCAGACAGAACACCATGGTAACGAACACATTGCGTACGACAGGAAAGGAAGTCACATATCCAAGTTATCGCTGAGGATTGGACCCCTATTTGATGTAATTTGCTTATAGCGACGGTGTGGTCAATTCGTTCAAAAGCTTCTTAAAGTCAGTTAAGAGAATTGTTGACGTTATTTTAGGGATTTCGGCATTTAAATACAAATGATGAAGATTATTAATTAAACAATGAGATGTTGATAAACATTTTTAAATCGAGGCGAGGAGGGGGCAAAGAATTTGATATTGTGGACCTGCAGAGTGGCCTGTTTTTTGTGAGACTAAAAGTCGTGAATAATATAGAAACTTGGATTTGAACCGGGGCTCGTTGCTCTTTGGATTGTCTTCCAGGCAACACAGGCAGTTTAGTGCTGTTGATCTCCGCTCCCAAAGGAGAAAGAATTATGAACAAAATTGAAAGTACAAAAATCAACCACTTCAAATCTCGACTTGCAAGGTGGTGTACATATGACGTGGGCAAATAACAATAATAATAATAAGACATTTCTATACCGCAAGTTGCATAATGCCTCTAAGCGGTTTAGAAGGAAAATAGTTGATAAGTAAAGGAAACAGAATTTGCATTACAAATTACATCTAATCAATTAACATTAAAACTTTGCAAATGAAAATAATACATGCACATAATTTCAAATCACTTACGACCAGAATACAAATAGTTCATGAACTAATAGTATCCTACGTTAATCTACAAAATATAAAAGGCAAAAGGTCAGAGGGCTATTCAGGAACAAGACTTAAAGAGATGTGTATTTAGCATTGATTTAAATGTATTTAAAGAACTAGCATCGCGAATTTGAAGGGGGAGATTGTTCCAAAGAAATGTAGCTGCATAAACGAAAGACAGTTGACCGTATTGTTTGTAAGAAATAGTGTGAGACCGAGAAAAGAGAGATTGAGAAGCAGATCGCAAAGTCCGGACAGGAATGTATCGAAGAAGGAGTTCAAAAAGATATGAAGGAGCGAAACCATGATAAGTCTTGAAAGTAAGGAGGAGAATTTTGTAAGTGATGCGAGAAGTGATAGAAAGCTAGTGAAGCCAGTGGTAATGTGAGAAGAACGAGGAACACAAGAAACAAGACGAGCTACTGTGTTTTGGATACGCTGGAGCTATATATCACTAGTTATCACCCAACATGGTGATAACCCCATCCAGAGGAAGCCAAGGATAAGAGTAAGGCTATACATCCTGGATGAAGTCAGATATAGGATGAGCAAAGTTTCCATTAGGATATGCACAAAGTCATGTATGTAACGATTTTTATATCAAATTACAGCAGGGACACCAACGAGGCTTATCATGTTCGTCTGTTGATGCTCGATCGCGAATCAATTGCGAGCTTTCGTCATTCGGAATTTTTGAAGGAGCACCTTCGTCAACGCGACTATGCTGGACGTAACTTTTTTGCTGGCCGCCTTGACTTTGGCGAAGTTGCACTTCATCATTTGATTCCTTGACGCTGCGCTCAAAGTCACGAAAATGCGAGATTTCCTTTATAGGAGACTCGGGAACGGACGATTTAAGAATACTGTTCGCTGCACCAAGGTAAGTCTCGAGTTCCCGTCTTTGGATACTCGATGAAAAATGGACCTCACCTGACATGCCTGACAAAGTGTTGGGATTTAAGAGCTTGACGATCCCGCCTGCTATCTTGTTCGACTTCAGGACGGATCGGACGTCTCCTACAGATAGATGAGTGACATTTAAGCAGGTTGGACAGATGATCCTGCAGCTGTTTTCTGAAGATTCTGAAGGGGTTTGGAGGATGAGGCACTCAGTGCAGAATGTATGGTGGCACCCCAGGTATCTTGGTTCCTTCAAGGTGTCTTTGCATAAGTCGCATATTAGCATCTCTTTAATTTGGTTGGGCGAAACGGTGCCGGCTCTGGCCATAATTGCGTTGATCTGTGAATATGAATGTTACACAAAGACTGATATATTCGCTTCACTGTTTTTTTTAACCGCCCCCTTAAAAATATATATATATATATAAATATATGTATATAATTACAAAAATTGCCACACGCATGTTTTGTAGAAGTAGAAGTAGTGGTGGATGGTGGTGGTGGTGGTGGTGGT
>CP137683.1:25953132-25971027 GCA_037976565.1 Mesocentrotus franciscanus | reverse complement strand
AATGAATAACCCCCAACAAAAACACAAAAACACAAACTATCTGCTCCTTTGCAGCTTTCGAAAATTAGCTGCATATCATGTATAGTGCATGTTTACCCATTGTCTGGAACACACAAAACACTACCTTACACCGACTAGCTCGCACTTTGTTAACTTACCCTGAACCTAAATGCATTACCATATCGCCCTTATCATGTACTTTAAATACAAAGTCACAACATTTTGAGCTTTCCTGCCAAAATGAGCGGCCTTGATGGACCGTGGATCCTAGCTTGATGCATCAGTGGGTTCAATGTGTTTTAACCATATGGTGTTTGCATCATGAAGAGAAGGGGGGGGGGCACATCCTCTATCATGAATTCATGATCATGTCATAAAGAGTGAGAGAGAGAGAGAGAGAGAGAGAGAGAGGAGGGGGCAGGATGGAGAGATGGGAGACGAGAGAGGGGGGAGGGAATGGATGGGGTCCTTGCTGTACTTCTGCATCACCAGGAACCCCCTATATTATGTCTCATGTTTGCTTGTATTTAATTTAAGGGGATAACCTATATAAGTATTTATACTTCCCTCCACTTCATTGATTGTACATGTATCATTTTGTATACTTTTGTTTCATATTTGGTGAAAATAATTTCAATTCAAAATTCAATTCAGTTCAATTGTAGGGATCATAGGGCATCAAGCCCCAAAGGATTCAATATATACTTGGAACAAACTACCCGCCCCAAACTTAGTTTTAAGCCTAGGTCACATTTGCCGCGGCGGCCGTGGGGTCTAACATATCTACGGCCAATAGCAATTATAGGGCCGCCGCAGCATTCACATGGTCACATACGGTAGCAGTCACATATGTTAGGGTAGCCGCACGGCGTAATTTGAATTTGTGGAGACAGAAAACCTGCGGCTGCCGTACAGCCTTTGAAGTGACGACGCACGGTCGCCTTAGGCCGTCCCTGCGGTGGTCGAAGGTGTTTGACAAATGCCAAGTCAGACGCAAGGTAGCGGCAAGGCCACCGTACACCCGACGTATGGTCGCCGTGGAACCGCTCTACGGCATGGCTACGGTGAGTCTAGTTGTCTAATTGCTACGGCGAACCTAGAAATGAAAAAGTTATAACTCCACGCTATAATCCCACAGCGACCCGTACGGCCTGTAAAGATAGGGATACGCCCTAGGATGACCCTGAGACCACCGCAGATCATTTGCGGCCGCCGCAGGTATCTCTCGATTTCGGGCCTACGGCCGCCGTATCTAGCCGTAGAGCAAATGTGATGCTTAGTTTACATTTGCCCCGGGCGCCGTACGATAAATTGGTCCACGATTTTTCGTGTGATATTTGGGGCATCGTAGGAGGCTAAGGGCTACGATGTTTTTGTTTACATTTTCTACGAGCATCGTGCCATTTCTTGTATTGGCCCTCGGTGGCAGGCCGGGGCAAATCCGTACAGAGGCTGCTCGGAGATTGTACGGAAATCGCGCAATTTCAGTGCAGTAGCCGTGCAGTCTCTGCAGCCTCCCCACGAGCCTCCGCGCAATGCCCGTGCGGGGATTGTGCAATGCCACCTACGACATGTCTACGGGCTACCGGCCTAGGATTTTTTCAAATGTGCATAACTTCCCGCTAAACAAAATCGTAGAGGTCGCGGAGCCCGTGAATCCGTACGAAAATCTCACGGCCGCACGGAAAGGGGTTACCGGAAGGATACGGGCTCCGTAGACTAATCTCAGGCCAAATGTAAACTAGGCATGACCTAGGCATAAGACCTTCCTCTATGTCTAAAAAAGGACCGTTTTAATCATTGTTTCATCCCCGTCCTGTCATATGGCGCATAAACCTGGACTACATCTCTAAAGAAGGAGAAAAAGAAAAGACTACAGGTAGCACAACGGGCAATGGAAAGAATTATTATGATTGGCATAACAAGAAGAGACCGAATCAGACACCAAACCATTGACAACAAAGGTTAGAGATATCATAAAGGAAATAAAATAAAAGACATGGAGATGGGCAGGGCATATCACACGGTATAAAGACAACCGGCGGACTACTAAATTTACAAACTGGGTTTCAAGACCATTACAACAGATGAAGGGGTCGACGTGGAAGACGATGGGCAGAAGACACAACTAATCATCTGGACATTACATGCCAGCTGATTGATTGATTGATTTTTATACGCCAAGCCTCCAACATAACAATATACAAAAATAACAGATCAAAATTAAGTCAGCTTGAACAGGATAACCCAAGCTCGAGCTTATTTCCAGCGGGGTCCCCGACATACATAATGGTAATGGTTTTATTGAAAATTCATACATGTAAAAAATTAATACACACATGTAAGTTAAAATCGTATTATTTACAGACAGATCAGAAAAAGAGGGAAAAAACGTATTAAAGATAATAATCGGGTGATAATAATAATAACAACTTTAAACTGATAATGATAGAAATTATAATAAGTACAAGAAGAATAAGAATGTAAAGAAAAGAAGAAGAAGAAGAAGAAGAAGAAGAAGAAGAAGAAGAAGAAGAAGAAGAAGAAAAAGAAGAAGAAGAAAAAGAAGAAGAAGAAGGAGAAACAGGAGGAGGAGGAGGAGGAAGAAGAGGAAAATAATGATGAATATGTTGAATTTCTATAACGTACAAAACCATAAGTATATACATGTACATGTATATACAAAATTAAAAAGTATGAACCGGCATAGAAAATCGTTCTGTATTTAGGCTTTTTTCAATCATATAACATGTCATTCGCTTCTCTCCTCTGACTCTCAAGTGTTGAGTATTCCTTTAATTTCCTCTTAAAATGAGCAAAGTTTTCTATTTTCAAAACGAAAAGCTCAGAAGAAAGCGGAGTGGAAGCGTGACTAAGAGGCCTCTTTCCAGCAGTGGAGTAAAATAGGCCAAGATAGAATTCATTTGTGAACTATGGAAATACATGTAAATTGCATCCATAATCAAATTCAAGGAGAGATCAATATACCCATGGAAATTGTTTTCACAAATGCATACCTGATAACCAGGGAAAACAAATATATATAAATATAGACTGTATATATACTTTGAAAGGCACATGTAAAACGAGAGATGCGCTATATCTGATGGTGTTAAGTTTTATATTATTTCATTTTTTCTTTTTCGGGTGAAATCTCATCTTCAATACATAATAATCTGAACTGTATCGTAGGGTAGAGAGAAATCTTGTGGGGTAGCATCTCATAAAAATGCTTGTAATTGTTGGGGTAGTTCCTCTGCAGAGTGACATAAGATCCTGGTACTTACAAACAGAGATCTTTGGTGGTGTACACTTGTTAGGGTTTTGCATCTGACAGGTGTGGTTACGCTACTGAGCGGTCGCTTCGTGAAAATCGTTTTTGAAGATGATTGGAGAAAATGATAAGACAGCACATCTCTAATACTAAAAGCTTAATAATAGTCTGCATGTTCTCTGAGTAATAAACTAACGTTATTCTCCTCCATCCATGGCGTATCCAGATATTGAGGGGGGCTGAATCTTCTCCCAACGAGTATGGAGTGTATATGGACAACCCACGTGATGGCCCATTATAAATTGTATTGGATTCTTGGGGGGGGGGCTTCAAACGGGGGAGGGTGCAGGACATGAGTCATGTTATTTTATTTTCTCATCGTTTCCCTTCCCTTCCTTTATTTCTTCTCTTCTATCTTTCCATTTTCTTCGGTTTCCATTATTTGACTGGGGGCAAGTGTGCCTCTGTAGCTATGCCAATGGAGGGGGTATTCGTTGTTTCCATCCTATATGCCTGATACATGCAACGCTGGTAATTTACCATTCTGAATAGTGCTCTGCTGTTGGTCGAAACAATTATCTCTCTTATTACGAGTGTATAGGAAGGAAATGAGTTTCCGCGACCTGTTAATAGTATGATCTATAGTTGCTTTCCTTTAGAGGTTACGCGATGGCTAATGAGTTATCGACTGTTCTCCCTATTCATAGACATGGAGTATTATTATCATGGCCCCAGTAATTAACACAGTAAATGATGCGATCTCCTTGTAACTATTGTCTTTGTGGTTTAGGTGTGTGTACATGATGACAAAAAAGTTTCGATGCTGCTATTTGTTGTTACCGTCGACATTTTAGGAGGCATTCACACAAAATACATACAAAATGCACACCAAATCAATTAGAGCATGCCCAGTCTTGTTATTTAATAAAAAGAATATCAACATTGGAGGAAACTGTGGCAGAGTGTTGGACAAGGTATCAAGGGGGTACCTGTCATGGGGTAAGTGCGCTCTGGGACCAGTTTCATAAAACTTGTTGTCAATAATATCCGCTACAGATCTATGACTAATCTGCTCACAGCCAATCAAATGTTATGATTTCGGTAGCTTATAACAATGATCGTAAGTTGCTATTGATAACAAGTTTTATGAAACACGGTCCACGTCTTTCTAAGTGGATGGATGGCAAGTGAGCAAAGTGACCCAGCGGATAGGGTGTTATAGAAAATACAAATCATTGGTTACATGGTAGTCTTGTGTTGTGTTAAGTCCGTTCTCTCTCTCTCTCTCTCCTTCCCTTTCTTGACAGAAATCTGCAGACAGGGAAACCGCAGAAAAATGGTCATCCAGCGTCAACGCAACAACAACAACAAGAGAAGCTAAATAAACCACAACAAGGAGGGGTTAAAGACGACAAGGAGACGACACGTGATGGCAACGAGATGGCGCCCTCACTGAACGACAACACTATCTCAGAGAACGGCGGTAGCAGTAACATCAGCACCATCGTTAACACCAACGGCGACGCTAACACTAACGTCAACAACAGCAAAGGGAGCGTAGTAGCCAGAGACTCGTCGACAAAGCTCCACCGCGGACGCAGCAATAATAGGCGCCAATTACAGATCACCAAAAATATGTTCTTAGTCGTCTGCGCGTTTTTTGTATGCATCGCGCCGTTTACAGTATGTCTTTTCTTCGACGACAGTGACCCGTTCGTGCCTTACGCCAGTGCGATTGTCCTCTGTAATGCCTGTATCAACCCGATCATTTACGCCACCAAGCACCCGGTCTTCAAGGCTGTCCTGAAGGCCATGGTCACGTGCAGGTTTAAGGATGTCCCAGAACCAGTTAGGATGGTACATCGACTGACCGTTAATAGAGCAAATTCTCAACGTTAGATGAATATAATTATGCTCACCCAGTAATAACTCTTTCTCTCTATCAATCGTCCCTCATCACTCTCTCTCTCTCCCTCATTCGTTCTCTCATTCTCAACCTCTCTCTCTCTCTCTCTCTGTCTGTCTCAGTCCCCTTCTCTGTCTCTTTATCTGTCTGCCTCTCTCACTATATATATTATATACATGTATATTTATTTGTTTCTCCTCTTTCTCCTATCCCCCTTTCATTTTCTCAGTCTCTTAATCTCTAATTCTGTATTTCAGTGTAGTTTTTCCATATTTATTATTAAGATATAGACACACGGGCTCAATTTTACCCCGGCGGGGGAGGGTCATGTCTCTTGCTCGAATAGGACGTGACGGTTGCCTTGCCCGAATATGGACAATTTCAAAATTCTCTGAGGGCTGAAGCCCATACCCCCTCCCTTTACCTCGTAGGCCTATGCATGCCCGTCTCCTTTTTGCTCTCTATGTTCATTCTTTCATTCAAAAAGTATTATCTATCTATGTACAGATGTATATAACGCATTTCCCTCCCAAAATTAGTGCAGAATAACCTTCTCTCTAATCTCTCTCTCTGTGAGGAGGGAAAGAAGAAGGAAGTGATGATACAAACGAAAGCGAAGATGAATGTTAAAGGGGAAGTAGAAGAGGTAGCATACAGAATAAGTAGAAATAGTACCAGCAGAAGTATAAAACAGAAGGAGGATAATAGTAGTAGTAGTAGTAGTAGTAGTAGTAGTAGTAGTAGTAGTTGTAGTAGTAGTAGTAGTAGTAGTAGTAGTAGTAGTAGTAGTAGTAGTAGTAGTAGTAGTAGTAGTAGTAGTAGTAGTAGTAGTAGTAGTAGTAGTAGTAGTAGTAGTAGTAGTAGTAGTAGTAGTAGTAGTAGTAGTAGTAGTAGTACTAGTAGTAGTAGTAGTAGTAGTAGTAGTAGTAGTAGTAGCAGCAGCAGTAGTAGTAGTAGTAGTAGTAGTAATAAGAGTGGTAATAGTAGTAGTAATAGTAGTAGTAGTTGTAGAAGTAGCATCAGCAGTAGTAACAGTAGAGGGAGGAGGAGTAATTGTAGTTATTGTTGTTGTTGTAGCTTATGTTGTTTATGCAGCTGCTGTTGTTGTAGCAGCAGCAGTAACATAATTAGCAGAATTTCTTTTTACGATTAAACTGTTTTATATACATGTATATCTAATGTAAAGTTAGAGGCATAAAAAAGAATTTTACACTATGATTAAAGGAATATAATAGTCAAACAACCAATATCAGATAAGTGTTTTGCAAGATATAATGTTTAATTCATTTAAATGCGATTAACATGATTAAACGACTTCATGAATAATTTATATTTTATATGACTTTGACTTTGTATGTGAAATTACACTCGAGTGTTTACAGCTTGCCTATATCATGTACATAATTATATATCTATTCAACGTCGTCTTTTCATTTCGTATAATCATCATAAATAAAAGAGAATATGCACTGAATTCTGGGGAAAATTATGTAAAATCATTCGTGCCAATATTTTGTCCTTAATCCGCCTTTTGTTCATATTCTTCCCATCATCTCTTATTTCATGGTATACACCCCCCCCCCACGCCTTCCAGACAAATTCAGGGTACTGATTGTTCTGATCTTCTGCGACTCCGAGATTTGCAGCAAATTGTTTCACTATGTCGAAGATAAGAGGCAAGGATCCAGCTTTGAAATTATCTCTATCTGTAAGGGAAAAAGATCGAGAGACAAAAAATCAGTAGGAAATAAAGATTGTGAAAATCTGTAAATTCTTTGGTTATCCACCAATCAATCGACCAATAAATTAATCCACAAATCAAGTGATCCTACAATACATAATTTAATCCATCGGTTGTTTAATCGATCATACAATCAATCAATCAATCAATCAATCAATCAACCAATCAATCAACCAATAAGTCAATAAATTAATTAATTAATAAATTAGTCAGTCGATCAATGATCATTCAATCAATTAGTCAATCAATCATTTAATCAATTAGCCAGGCAATCAATCAATCAATTAGTCAATCAATCAATCAGTTAATTGGCCAATTAATGAAATAATCAGTCAATAAGTCAATATATTAATCAATCAACAACAAAATCAAAACAAATCAATCAAGCAAACAAGCGAGCAAGCATTATTCCCTTACCTGTTTATCATTACACATGATCTACGTAGAGAAAGAGATCGGGTGAACCGGAACCCACATTCTGGATGACTCCTGGAGTACCCGCAGCGAGAAGGGCCTTCATGGTTTTGTGCAAGGTCAGAGCACCTAAAACATATACACATTCATTCAGTTAGAGATTCCATTTGGACAAGTTTGTGTATGTGTGCAGGCGCGTACGCGGGGGTAGTGCTCACTACCCCCACCCCCGTTTGGTCTACATCCAGTTCGTCTACTACCAACTCGGTCTTTTCCCATACGGTATACACCCAGCCCGTCTACTATCCACATAGTCTAATAATCATTTCGTCTACTTATCATTTGGTCTAATAACCATTCATGCCAATAGTCATTTGATCTAAGTTCCATATGGTCTAATCTCCGATTAGTCTACTACCCATTTTATATATTGTTCATCTTGTCTAATAACCAGTAAGTCTAATTGACAGTTTGTCCAATGACCACTTCCTCTATCATCCATAAGGGGTGTTTCACAAAGATCCTAAGTTGAACTTATCTCTAAGCTGGACTTAAAAATTATGGAAAGCCGTTAGCATCTATAAAAATATTTTGTAAAAGTTATTTTAAAAGGTATAAAATGTTGATTCAAATTATTCATATTTTTAATTATCAAGAAGATTTCATGTTTTTGATGTGGAATTTATTTAAAAGTCTAAAATACTTGAATTTTCGCTTTTGAATATATTTTATTTTAAGGCTACAAATGGCTCTCCATAATTTTTAAGTCCAACTTAGAGTTAAGTTCGACTTAGGATCTTTGTGAAACACCCCAGGTCTAATACTCATTTGATGATTATTATTATTTATGACTAAATGATTATTGGACAATATGGATGGTAGACAAAATGGGCTATCAAACAAACTGGGAATAAGACCGACTGGACATTAAACTAAATGAGCAATAGACCACATGGGAAGTAGACGAACCAGTTGTAGACCAAACGGCAATGAATTGCCGTTTAATTAAAAATCAGGCTAATGGGGACGGCGATCTTTTCATATTTGGACCTACCAGCAACATGGGGGCAGGCCATTGATGTTCCACTAATGGTTCTGGTTACATCGTTTCCATCACCAATCCAAGTTGATGTGATTGAGGATCCGGGTGCGAAGATATCGACGCATGTACCGTAATTTGAGAAACTGGAGCGGACATCAGCGCTTGTGGTTGAACCTACAGATGTAGCCTGCCACAATGATGGTGATAATAATAAAAACAATATTAATAATAATAATAATAATAATAATAATAATGATAATAATAATAATAATAATAATAATAATAATAATAATAATAATAATAATAATAATAATGATAAAAAAATAAAAACGATAATAATATTCTAGGTTTTTATGACATCGACGGTGTCTCTGAGCGCTTGACAGATATATTATTACCCCTGTCATCGGATTCAGGCTTGCCCGCAAACAACGTATGCACATTCTCCACTCCCTGGGAAGCATTCCAGCCAGGCACCATTTTATTGACCCTCACAATGCTGAGCAAACTACAATGACTTTCGCATCCTACCGGGTATCCATTTAGCACCTGGGTGGAGGGTGGCAAATGTGGACTAATGTCTTGGCAAACCCTCAACCCCTGTATTGAGAGTCACGTGAATGAACCACTGAACCACGACACCTCCACATTGAGATGGTGAGGATAATACAGGATAAATAACCGTTTCGTTGTTTTTTTCCACAATTTCGCCTGACGTAAGACTACGTCACCGATTTTTTTTTTTTTTGCGATGTTTGTTTGACGCGCCATCGAAGAATGACATCGTAGAAAATGTGATAAATGCAAAATGGACATTGCAAACACTCCATTGAGTTACTCTTGAATGCAGAAATTGCTTTTACAAGCATGGTAAATGTTTGGACTAGCGTTGGTAATAGCGCAGTCAAAATGACGCTTCGTAAGCAACTGGTATTTAAGAAAAGGAAGAAAAACAGCCCCCTCCTCCCCTCCTCTCTCTCTCTCTCTATCTCTCTCTCTCTCTCGCTCTCTCTCCACTCTCTCGGGTCTTCTCCCCTCTCTCTCTCTATCCATCCACTGACCTTCGCGGCGCTAGCTGGAGAGTAATTACAGGCGTCAGCGTTATCATTGCCGGTGTCACGGGCCAGAGTGTCCGGGTGGCGATCTGTGTCCGCAGACACAGGTCGCCGAAAATTGGGTGGCGAGACGCGTCTTACGTCGGCGATATGTGTCTTAGGTCGGACACATGTCGCCGCTTAAGTCACGGCGAGATGTGTCCACTGGCGAAATGCGTCCTGAACCCTACAACTTAAAAAATCGACTTAAAATGTATATACCTCCACTCTGCTCCACTTGATTGTATCTTACCATTAATATTGTATTTTTATGTAACATAAGACAAGAGAGATGTACTGTTTACTCCCAAATCGTTTGTTGGCTACAATTTATATCAAATTAATAACACCATAAAAATGGCTAAACGTACGAGTCTAGCCCCAAACGGAACAGTACTTCACCATACAATTGGCTGTACGTACGAGACTAGCCCTTGACACTAGCGACCAATAAGCCTGCGACCAATACGTTGGAAGCCCACAATGTTAGCGCTTAATGAGGAAGCCAGCCACCAAACGGGGTTGTAGTGTTTCCAAATCGTCTAATCGAAAAGGAAAAAATACCGGTTTGAGCCCAACTTCAATCTGAAACGGTGAAACCCGGAAAAAACTGTCGGCATGTGACACATGTTTGGCAGTAAAGAACAACTTTACCGCTTTTACATGGTGTGGATCAATATGTAACGGAAACGTCATACGATTTTTTTTTGAAAGACTTCAAACTTAAAGCCGAATTGTTGCCATTATTGTGTAGATAAGCCCTCGATATGCCGGTTTGAGCCCTAACTTCAATCTGCAGAAGACAAAAAAAATATTGGCACGTGACAAACATATGCGCCCTAATTAGGAGTAATGATCAAAAACATTTAATTTGATAAGCTCTTTATCTTATTGAAATATTATACAATACTTTATATGGCCTTTAAATCTAAATACTGTTAATTTGAGTTATATATTTTATTAAACGTTATGCGTTAATTAATGGCCGATTTCCATCTGAAGCTCTAATATAATTTACCAACTGTGAAAACCTGGCCAAAAATAACTTGAAACTCAAGTATTTCATATTTTGTTTAGTTCAATCTTTTTATTTAGCAATAGTTTGAAAATGCTTAAAATTACCTACATCTATTTGTTTAAGTTTCTAAACTCAATAGAATTGCATGTTCCTATAAAAAGGGCGTATTATATAACCTCAACTTGAAATTGAAATGTCAAAATTCGATAGAAATGCGTGTTCCTAAAACTAAAAGGGCATATTATAATCTCAAATCGCTATTCGGGTCGCTATTCATACAAATTAGATAAGCAATGAACAAAATGGTAATATCAAAGGAAAATATTGGATGGGGGACGCCCCGCGGCTGTGGCGTAGCTGCGGGGCGGGGGCTACACATGGCCCCGAATATTTGTCTCTTTAAGAAGTATATTTTACCTTTTATCTTTGATAATTATATAGAGACATCCCCATAATCTAGCTAATATATTTCCCCGCTCCTGCGGTGACGAAAAAGTAGTAAAACATCTTATCATATCATAATTTGTCCGCCTTATGGGAAATGTTGCCCCACTACCCTGCCCCCGACTAATCTTATCCAGGCTTTGCCACTGAGACATTAAGTAGAACAAGCAGGCCCACTATCACTGAGTTTGCTATTTCAGAAACTAGTAATTGTTTATAAACGAAAATAATGTTTTTGTAGCAAGTAGGTTTAAGTAGGACTTATGGACCTACAAATCATTATAGCCTCAGCCATATCCAGGCATCCAGAAGCTCTTCAATTAATAGCCAATGAAGACTGATAGATTTTCGTTTTTCCAGGAATTATCATACCTCAGGATACGAGTAATCATATTGATTAACCTAACTTCATTTATCCATAATCTTGATTTCCTGAAACTTTCCTAACACCGAAACCAAATGGGTTTGGAGAGGGATGAGGGGGGCACTTCAAATTGTTTTTTTTGGGGGGATAGGGGCTTGAACACTTTCGGACCTTGAAGGGTTTTTTCGCGTCATGTAGCGTAAAAATTGGGGTAGGATATATATAGCCCAGGCGCGGATCCACGTGGGGGGCGAGGGCGCGTTTGCTCAATGGGAGGGGTTTTGAGTTTTTTGTTTCTTTGTTTATTTTACTTAGTGCTCACACTACTCCCCACTGAGCGAAATATCGATCGGCGCGATTTTTACATTTCAGGCCGCCCCTATTGGAAAATCCTGGATCCGCCCCTGCTAAAGCCCTCGTAACATCAATAGCCCTCGTAGCATGATTATAAATGGATTTGAATAATTATTACATCATTACATGTATATTTTCTGTGTTTGCTTTGAATTTATGTCTCGAATTAATCAATGTTTACCTTTTTCTGAACCTGATTGCATATTTATGTTTAAATTCCGTATTTTTCCTGTGTTTGTTCTGTATTTATCATTATATCCTGCCTCCTTGTCGCTACGAGGGCTATATCGCACCCTAAATAAAAATAAATAAATAAAAAAATCTCTCACGCCCCCTCACCGCGGCTACGCCACAGCCGTGGGGTGTCCCATATTCATTATTTCGCTTTCTTATCATTTTGTTCATTGCTTATTTCATATTCATTTTTGAATGAATAGCGACCCTCGATCACCCCGTATTATATAGCGACCCTCATTTCGTATTATGAATATAATATAGCGACCCTCATTTCGTAATATGAATAGCGACCCTCATGTCCTATTATGAATAGAGACCCTTTTCTCAAATTATGAATAGCGGTCCTTATGAAAAGCGAGGTTACCCCTCGTGTTTTGCTATGATATGAAATCTGTTATTTTGCTGTGACATTGGAGACTCTGGTGAAAGCTTTTGTCCAATCTTTCTTCTCTTTATCAATATCATCCATGTTACATTTTCACTTTTTGTTTTTTTATTTCGAAGACACCATAGCCTGAATTCTATCATTCTTTTGTTGCGCTAACTACGACCAAAGTCTTATTGGTCGCTTGATCGAAATATAGAAGAGATCTTTCTGTGCGGTGAACTCTGAGTCTAAGACCCAAGAAACTCGAAGGTGAGTCGTGCTATAATTATCCATATATTTAATATATTCCGCTACAATCATGACTGCCATGTACTTTAGATACATTTCTATTTTCTAGTGCTTTCATACTATTTCAGGATTTCATACTAGATCTAGATGTTTTGGAAATAACATACTGTGCAATCTACTCTCGAACTTTTCAGTTTTTGTCGTCATGAGCTAGTTTTCAGCCTTACCCCCTTACCTCCCGGGAAAGTCTTCCCAGACTTTAGGGGGACAATCTCGGGAATTTCCGTGCAAATTAAAGAATAAGAAGAAGTTCGAACTCATAGACCTAATTACATTTTTAAGTTAACCGTTCAATTTCGTAAGTTTCTTGCATCAGTGATCAGAATAAATTCGAGTTATACTGCAACAGATTACCCTATTCCAATCTAGGTGGGTCTTAAATGGTGGATCTATTCTGAAAAGTGAAATGAGTCGTTAATTATACAATGGCAATGGCACTGCTACTGCTACTACTAGTACTAGACTCTATACTATACTATAGACTTTGTATGTAGGCCTACAGTATAGTGCTAGTGCTATCCTGCTACATGCCGTACGCATGCATGCATATCTGTGTGTGTTTAAAATAGTCATCAAGTAGTCATCGAAGTCAAAGTAGTCTAGATCTACTGCATGTTGCCTGCCCGGTTTCCGGTCACATGAGCGGTTTTTCACAGATAACTTCTCTGGCAATGAATTATATAGGCGCTAATATATTCTACTACTACTACTACATCACTTTGTCGCGAAAATTCTAACAAATCATGCGATGCCATTCTTTCTCGTGAAGTTCCAAACATTAAATGTCCCTAGTTCGCCGTCTGCGTGGAGCATTTTCCTGCCCTTTTCCACTCTCAGAGTCGGACTCGAGATCAAGGCTTTTAGATAAATCTCAAATAATTTGTCTTGATGAATTAATTTGTTCAATTGCAGTGTTTCTATCTCCCTGATCCAAGTGTTATTATTAATGCCACTCTATAAAGTATGTGTTCATGGCATGCCAAAGTGGATGAGGTATTGAGTTGTACTGAACGAAACAAGATGACTGTCATTTATAATAATAATACATAAGATTTGTAAGGCACCAAATCCACTTGACAATCAAATGCTCAAGGTGCAGCTTGTGCAAAGATGAAATACATGATAAATAGACAAAAGTACAATAGGAAAGGTATGATGGTTGTTGACAAATTCAGTTGGTCATGTCAGTTCTCATTTGCGAATATGTAGAACTGTGATGGGCTAATGTAGCTTTACAAGCTCAATTGATGAGATAAACTGAGCACAGCATAAAGGTATATTTTGTGGGGCAGTTTTTAAACAAGAGCGCTGTCTTTTCGTTAAATTAGTTGTCTGTGAACTGTGAAAGATAACAATAATAAGACAATTATTAAAGATGACCAATTTTTCTATCGAATGCGAAAACATGTCAAAATGCGGATAGGGCCTATAGATGTAGGAAAATTATGAAAGATTTTATCTTTCGTTTCGATATCTTTTCCTCAGATTAACTTTAACAGAAGAACCCAACTCATGGAACTTATTATAGACATTGCCACAAATGTTGAAGATGCAAGATGGTATGGACACCTAAAGATTTCACATAAAAATTGACAGGTATAGGCCTACATGTACGTCTATTTATAAACATGATGGTGTAATATTCAGTGATCTTGAAATTGATTTTCCTTAATATATGTAGGTAAACCATGAAAAGATATATAAAAGAGATACAGTCAAACCTGTCTATAGCGACCGCCTAAGGAAACACAAAAGTGGTCTTTGTAGACAGGTTCCTTTAGTACATGTTTCAATGAGAAACCATTTTCAAGAAACAAAAATGTGGTCCTTGTAGACAGGTGGTCTTTGTAGACAGGTGGTCACTAAAGCAGGTTTGACTGTATATGAGTACAATTGTGGAGTAAATGTGATAATTTTGGATTGTTTTCAAAATGTTTTAAACATTTGTAAATAGAATGTATGGAAGTGATTCATTTCTAGGATGGACTAATGTGGCCACAGTAAAGTGGTATCATTTGAAAAAATTTATATTGTGGGGTGTCAGGAAGAGTTTGGAAACAATGTTTCCAAAGTCAGTAGATTTACAAATTTGTCAGAAACAAGTTCTGTAAATGACCTGTCACAAATTTGTATGAGGAGGGAGGGGACAGAAGAGGTAAAATCTTGATCATCAAACACTGCCCCACGTGAACATGTATTCTTGTTGAGAAGACTTAATGATGAACATTAGTGCAATTATAATTTGTGTATACTGCTTTTACATATTTAATTTTTCATTTTTTTCTTCATTTTTAGGATGATGCTTTCCCATAGGAGATGAACGCCGATGGAGCAAGATGACAACTTGAGGAGACAAAGGCAGAACAACAAAATAATGGGCCGTTTTGGAGAGGTACATGGTTATGAAAGTTTCCTTCTACCCTGACAACAATCTCTTTTCAAATTTTCCTTTTTCTGTTTGTTGAGACCATTGGAGTCCAGATTACAGGTAAAATCTTGATCATCAAACACTGCCCCCACGTGAACATGTATTCTTGTTGAGAAGACTTAATGATGAACATTAGTGCAATTATAATTTGTGTATACTGCTTTTACATATTTAATTTTTCATTTTTTTTCTTCATTTTTAGGATGATGCTCCCATAGATGAACGCCGATGGAGCAAGATGACAACTTGAGGAGACAAAGGCAGAACAACAAAATAATGGGCCGTTTTGGAGAGGTACATGGTTATGAAAGTTTCCTTCTACCCTGACAACAATCTCTTTTCAAATTTTCCTTTTTCTGTTTGTTGAGACCATTGGAGTCCAGATTACAGGGACTCCATGTGTATACAGACAGAAATGGGAAATCTAACCATGATAACAAGTTGATTTGAATCATAGTAGAAATATCATCAAAAACAAATGAAGGTTATAGTACCGAAGTGTGATGTATTGGCCAAGTTGTCAAGGGTGCTGGTTCCAAACAATTTTGTGCTAAACAATGGCGTGGTGATAACACCAGCGCCACACACTGAATTTGCCCAGGTCCATCCCGTTGCTTGAATGATTTTGCGGTGAACCTCATGCGCAGGCTCTGTTGATTGGAACCAGTAACCAAGACGACGATGAAATATGGCATTTATAGCCCTTCGGTACTATTAAGTTTGACAGTTTGGTTCATTTAATAAATACATGTAGATGAAAATCTAAGAAATTATTTATTAGCTCACCTCAGCAAAATGCTCAACTTGACAGGAATCGTCCTTGGGAAAGGAAGTATCTAAAGTTGTTGATATGAGGTAACCATCTGGCATGGGGCAGCCCCAGGTGCCCCAGGGTCATATTTTGATATACTCTTACTTCTATAAAAGGATTGCTGGAATTTAAGCAAACTTGATAGGAATTATCCTTGGGTGAAAGGGATCTAACTTTGTGAGAATGAGTCTCTCTGACATGTGGGCAGCCTCTCCCAAAATTGCCCCAGGGACTACGGTTATAAAATTTCAATGTCTTCCTTAAAAAAAACTACATATAACTTTCACAAATGTATTTTTCTAGAGAGAGGAAGGGGATGGTACTGGATGTGGATTGACATACTACCTCTCATGTAAGCATAATGTCATGAAACTCTTGATTCAATTTTTCAACTCACACTGAAATAGCTACATGTGGTTATAATGGTTTAATTGCCCTAACCAACCGACCTCCCCTAAAAAAGTTGTTTTCATTTTAGGTAAAGTAAAATCTTGATCATCTACCCATGGACCTACTACGAACACTGCCCCCAGCTGAACATATGTATCCTTGTTCAGAAGACTGATCAACATGAGGGCAATTATAATTTGTGTATAATGCTTTTGCATTATTTTAAATTTTAGGATGATGCTTCACCATAGGAGATGAACGCTGATGAAGCAAGATGACAACTTGAGGAGACAAAGGCAGAACAACAAAATAATGGGCTGTTTTGAGAGGTACATGGTTATGAAAGTTTCCTTCTCTAACAATCTCTTTTAAAATCATCCCTTTTCCGTTGTTGAGACCACTGGAGTCAGATTACAGGAATCCATGTGTATACAGACAGAACTAGGCAAATCTAACCTAATCTAACATTTATTTGTCAAATAAACCCAACTGTCAACCTTAAAGTGTAGACTGACGAGACTAAGTGTCTTTCCCATGGCCTGACTCGGGGCTAATCGAGATTAAGTCGCTGACTACCGTTAATCCAGTCCATTCGTTTACGTGCAGTTGTCCAAAGAAGACGTAGATGGCATTAACCAGTATTTGCCAAGCTACACGGCCTTTAATAAAAATTGGATTTGGTAATTCTCAAAAAAACATATTTAAATATTACATGTACTTTCTATTAACGGATGGTTCCAGTCAAGTATGGTTAACCTCACATTTTCAGAGATTTCGCTGCAAGTCTTATGCACATTCTGATACCATTTTTAAAAATCCGATATACCTGTAAGGTGTAACAATTACAATTAGTATGCGCATGTCATCAAAAGTGCAATACTTGCATATATTCATGTACAAGCAGAAATGTGTAGCGCATATCACATTTTAAACATCTCTATGCGCTTCCAAATTTAGAAATTATTAACCGGCTTTAGCTGTGCCACCATTACGGCTCTAGCATTTCAAGGAATTAATTCCAGCCATTTACCTCACCCAGGTCGAGTGTGGCAAATGTAGATTAATGTCTTACTAAAGAACATTGGTGATGCAGCGGAACTCGAACAAGCGGACCTTGTGATCCGCAGTCCGATGACATATCCACATATACAGGTTTAGATGTATTTCTTCATAAGTGGGAGCTTTGAGCTTCTCTAGTTCTGGTAGCAAAAATTGGAATGTTACTTGTTGAATATGTCCTTATACATGTAATGTTCCAAATTGCATCAAAGATGTCAATTGTATCAAAATGTGCCAGACATGTTCTTGTTCCGTGCATGATTTCTGATGAATTTGAATTTTCTTTTTCTTTTCATGCAGCATTCAAATGGACTTCCAATCCAGCTCTTTTTCATTGGTAACTAGGCCCAGGCTTTGACGGCTGTAGAAGGAGGAGGCATCAATCGTCAGACGATAGCAGTTTACACCTTTTTCTTTTCTTTCATGCAGCATTCAAATGGACTTCCAATCCAGCTCTTTTCATTGGTAACTAGGCCCAGGCTTTGACGGCTGTAGAAGGAGGCATCAATCGTCAGACGATAGCAGTTTGCACCTGTGCTCGGGCTGCCCCGTCATTTAAAATGTGGGCATGTACCGTTGATCTAAATACAGTGGAACCTCGTTATAATAAACACTATAATTATCCAAATGTAATTTTGATGGT
>CP137683.1:25945923-25952632 GCA_037976565.1 Mesocentrotus franciscanus | reverse complement strand
CCGATATATCAAACATTTCCCATACCGTTTACATGTGAACGGAAATGGAATTCTCAAATCCCACTTTGCAAGTGAAATATGAGCATGATCCCGATATCTGATCGAAAATAAAGGGCACACTTGTGATAGCTTATTGTCTCAGCTACAACATACTCAAAGCTCAGCGAAACGAAGCTAAAACGACGGAATATTGCTCGCGAAATACGGAATGTAGAATCCAGTTTTGACAAAAGTCATGTCCCATTGAATACACGCAAAATGTGAAAAATTAACATGCCTCCTTTAATCGCAAAATACGCCATGATGCTTTTGTCAAAATGAAAAATCGTGGTAACTGCATTGGTAGAAAATTGTCTCAGCTACAACATATCAAAATTTGGAAGAAAATCGACAACATATTACTGCAATATTATCAAATGAATACAAAAATTATGATGTCATATTTTCAAAATCAAATTTTCGAGTTCATATGCAAATATGACGACGTCAGAACATACGATTGGACAAAATTATACATGAAATCACATAAACATTTCATGGGCTTCCAGAAAATGTTACAAATTTGGGGGTATTTAGGCATTCTGACGAGCTATGGCGGATTTTATATAGACATGTTTTTACCACTTTTTACATTATATTGCCCATTGACGCGCGCACGAATTTTAAAGTTTGACGCACGCGTGTGGCATTATGGAAGGTCAAGAATGACTGGAAATAGTTGGAAATTGTCAAAATAGTGTCAGGAATAAAACCATGCGAAAAAACGGCGTTTTTATGAGTGTACGCTGCGCGCGCGCATAGCGCGCGCGGACGCGCACGGACGGAAATTTTGAAATGCTTAAAATGACCTGATTCGTACTCGTTTAATAGTTACGTGTTTTTGAGCATTTTAAATTTTGACGCGCGTATGCGCGCGTCATGACCTTCATGTGACCTTTGATGACATGACCTGTTGACCATTGATTTGAAGTATATGTGATATGAATATGAATGACCTTTGATGACGCATCATGAAGATATGATTGATAATGCGATTTCACAAAATGGCGCCTGGATGACGTCACGATGACCTGATGACCTTGAAAATGTTATTTTTACGTCTTATGACAATGACCCATGACTGTGCCAAAATTGAAAGAAATTGACTGTACCGATCTTGAGTTATCATCGGAACAAAAAATTGGAGGAAATAAATAAAAATAAATAATAATAATAATAATAATAATAAAGAAGAAAGAAAATTCTGACAAAACTAATAGGTGATCTGTCGTTGACAGACCACCTAATAAAGAATAAATAAATAAATAAAAAAGAAAATTCTGACGAAATTAATAGGTGATCTGTCGATTACGACAGACCACCTAATAAATAAAGAAAGAAAATTCTGACAAAATAATAGGTGATCTGTCGATGCCGACAGACCACCTAAAAAGAAAATTCTGATCGAATAGGTGATCTGTCGATTACGACAGACCACCTAATAAAGAAAGAAAATTCTGACGAAATTAATAGGTGATCTGTCGATACCGACAGACCACCTAATAAAGAATAAATAAATAAAGAAAGAAAATTCTGACAAAAACAATAGGTGATCTGTCGATGCCGACAGACCACCTAATAAATAAAGAAAGAAAATTCTGACAAAAACAATAGGTGATCTGTCGATGCCGACAGACCACCTAATAATAACGAGAAATTTAATTCGTCATTGAGGACGAATTAGGTGGTCTGTCGTGTAATCTTAATAACTGATCTTGTAGAGAGTCGTCTCAGCTACAACATATCCAAAATTGAAAGAAATTCGATAAATATTTACAGAGATACAATCAGTTTTCCATTATTATACTGACGTCATAATATCCAAATTCGTATTTTGAGTTCCAAGGCCATTATAATGACGTCACGATATATTAAACGTCCAAATGAGATATGAAATCACATCTACAACTCATACTCTATTCAAATATATCAACAAATTGTGGGGTCAACAGGCATTCTAAAGAGCTATAATGGATTTTGTATAGGCATGTTTTTGCCCATATGTGCCATGTATTACAAGACCTCGCGCGCACGGACTTTTATCTGGAACGGACGCTCATTTCGTTATTAATGGTCATAAAGAGATAAACATGGTATCAAATTGTTCGGAAAAAAGTGGGCAATACTATGATAGATAAAACATGGCGATTCTAGGTTGCGTTCCACCATTACGACCAAAAACGTGCGCGCTAATTTATGCGCGCGCAAAGGTGTGCGCACGCAAATTTTCGAAATGCTTGAAATGGCCTAAAACGTACTCTAATTTGATCAAAAAGTGATTTTGAGCATTTTTTATTTTTGCGCGCATCGACGCGCGGAGGTACGCGTACGCGCGCGTTTATTGACGCTAAGTTGACCGGACAGATATTGACCTTAATCGTGACAAATATGAATGAGAAATAATTTTCGGTTATGAAGATATGATCATGATTAGGGTTAGAATGTACTTTACAAAATGGCGCCTGGATGACGTCAGAATAATTTGGTGAACTTGAAAAGTTTCAAGTCACATCTCAAGATGTTCACCTATCACTGTGTCAAATTTGAAAGAAATCTGACGGTTAGATTTTGAGTAATCGTGTGCACAAAAAAGTGTACCAAAAAAATTCGAGTGTTTTTACAATTTCAATTAGAATACTAGAAATGTAATTCGTCATGAGGACGAATTAGGTGGTCTGTTATGTAATCTGAATAACTGATCTTGTAAAAAATTGTCTTAGATACAACATATCAAAATTTGGAAGAAAAAAGAGCTTAAATAAGCTAGATAGTGCTCAAAGATTAATGTTATGTAGATTCATGATGTGAACGAAATTCGACTTTCGTAGACATAACACGCACGTTAAGAAAATTCTGACATGTCGCCTTTAATTGAAATTTTCACTTTGATGACGTCATCAAAACGTAAAGTGAGGATAACTTATCTTGTAGGGAATTGTCTTAGCTACAACATATCTAAATTTGGAAGAAAATCAATCAATATTTACAGAGATACAATCAATTTTCCATAAATATGCTGACGTCATAATATGCAAATTCGTATTTTGAGTTCCAAGGCCATTATGATGACGTCACGATATATGTACTGGCAAATGAGACATGAAATCATATCTCCAATTCATACTCTATCCAAATATGAAAAAATTGAGAGGAATTCAGGCATTCTGACGAGCTATGGCGGATTTTATATAGACATGTTTTTACCACTTTTTACATTATATTGCCCATTGACGCGCGCACGAATTTTAAAGTTTGACGCACGCGTGTGGCATTATGGAAGGTCGAGAATGACTGGAAATAGTTGGAAATTGTCAAAAATAGTGTCAGGAATACAAACCATGCGAAAAAACGGCGTTTTACGTTTGTACGCGGTGCGCGCGCAAAACGCGCGCGCGGACGCGCACGGACGGAAATTTTGAAATGCTTAAAATGACCTGATTCGTACTCTCGTTTAATAGTTAAGTGATTTTGAGCATTTTAAAATTTTGACGCGCGTACGCGCGCGTCATGACCTTTATGTGACCTTTGATGACATGACCTGTTGACCCTTGACCTGAAGTATATGTGATATGAATATGAATTACCTTTGATGACGCATCATGAAGATATGATTGATAATGTGATTTCACAAAATGGCGCCTGGATGACGTCACGATGACCTGATGACCTTGAAAATGTTCCTGTCACGTCTTATGACAATGACCTATGACTGTGCCAAAATTGAAAGAAATTGACTGAACCGATCTTGAGTTATCCTCTACACAAAAAGTGTAGGAAATAAAAATAAAGAAAGAAAGAAAATTCTGACGAAATCAATAGGTGATCTGTCGAAGACGACAGACCACCTAACTAGAAATGTAATTCGTCATGAGGACGAATTAGGTGGTCTGTTATGTAATCTGAATAACTGATCTTGTAGAAAATTGTCTTAGCTACAACATATCAAAATTTGGAAGAAAATCGATCCATATTTACAGATACAATCAATTTTCCATAAATATGCTGACGTCATAATATGCAAATTCGTATTTTGAGTTCCAAGGCCAAAGGGCAAAGGGCAGAGCTATAGAAAATTAAGGAACATTACAAGACATAATAGAAGGAGAACGAGAACCAGAGGCGGGAGAGGTAGAGGGTGAGAGAGAAGAAAAAGAGAAGGGCAGAGGCAGAGGGAGACAGAGCAAGAGAATAAGAGGGAGGCAAGGCAAGAGGTCGAGGTAGAGGGAGGCAGAGAGGGAGAGGGTAAAAGAGTAGAGAGAGATATATATGCAGAGACAGAGCAAGAGAAGGAGAGGGGCAAAATAAGAGAGGAGAAGGGAAACAGAGCAAGAGAGAGGAGAAAGAGAGAGATGCAATGGAGAACGATGCATTCAATATATCCAGCATAAATAGAATTTAATATAGAGAAAGAGAGAAGTATAGACAAGTAAACAATTCTATGTCCACGGGAGAGACGTAAACATGCATATACCTTGGGCTGAATAACTGGAAAAGTAAAAACGTCTGGGAAGGAGACTAGCAAGGTGATTTGATATTGTAGCAGAGTTGGGAGATACACCCTATATTAGGTTTAATACCAGATTTCCCATAGGGTTGTACTCAAACGATTGACATTCTTCTCCCATAGATATAACACGCAAAATTAGGCATTTTATTACATTGTTTGTGATTGTATATGATAATATGTTATAATAGTCGAAGAAGATCATAAAATCAAATTTAAAACGACGGCAAAAAAAAAAAAAAATGACCCACCAGGAATCGAACTTGGGTCGCCGGAATGGGAGGCAAGTGCTATGACCACTATACCAAAATAATCCACATAGACATTACACGTGAACGGAAAATGGAATTCTCAAATCCCACTTTGCAAGTGAAATATGAGCATGATCCCGGCATCTGATCGAAAAATAAAGGGCACACTTGTGATAGCTTATTGTCTCAGCTACAACATACTCAAAGCTCAGCAAAAACAAAACTAAAACGACGGAGATATTGCTCGCGAAAGACGGAATGTAGAATCCAGTTTTGAGAAAAAGTCATGTCCCATAGAGAATACACGCAAAATGTGAAAAATTGACATGCCTCCTTTAATCGCAAAAATACGCCATGATGCCTTTGTCAAAATGAAAATCGTGATGACTGCATTTGTAGAGAATTGTCTCAGCTAGAACATATCAAAATTTGGAAGAAAATCGATCAATATTTACAGAGATACAATCAATTTTCCAAAAATATGCTGACGTCATAATATGCAAATTGAAATTTTGAGTTCGGAGGCCATTATGATGACGTCATGAGTTAATTGAGGGTCAAATGAGACATGAAATCATATCTCCGACTCATAATCTATCCAAATATGAAAAAAATTGGGAGTTCCCATCCATTCTGAAGAGTTACAATGAATTTTGTATAGGCATGTTTTTGCCCATATATGCTATGTATTACAAGAGATCGCGCGCACGGACATGTATCTTGAACGGACGCTCATTCCGTTATTAATGGTCATAAAAAGATAAACATGGTATCAAATTGTTCGGAAAAAATGAGGAATATCATGTCAAAAAACTGGCGAATTATTTTTGTTCGGCCGTCACGAACGAAAACGCGCGCAAATTCGCGTTTGCGTTTTTTTGCGAAATGCTTAAAATGGCCTGAAACGTATGCAAAATGAATTTGAGACGATTTTGAGCATTTTGAAATTTTGCGCGCGCTAACGCGCGGACGTACGCATGCGCGCGTTTTTTGACCTGAAATTGACCGGACGGATATTGACCTTGATCATGATAAATATGAATGAGAAATGACTTTCCGTTATGAAGATATGATCATGAGTTGAAAGTACCAAAAAACACAAAATGGCGCCTGGATGACGTCATGAAGACTTGATGACCTTGAAAATGTTCCTGTCACGTCTCATGACTATGACCTATGACTGTGCCAAAATTGAAAGAAATTGACAAAACCGATCTTGAGTTATCAACGGAACAAAAAGTGGCGGAAATAAATAAAAATAAATAATAAAAAAGAAAATTCTGACGAAAACAATAGGTGATCTGTCGATACCGACAGACCACCTAATAAAAAAGAAAATTCTGACGAAATTAATAGGTGATCTGTCGATTACGACAGACCACCTAATAAAGAAAGAAAATTCTGACAAAAACAATAGGTGATCTGTCGATGCCGACAGACCACCTAATAAATAAAGAAAGAAAATTCTGACAAAAACAATAGGTGATCTGTCGATGCCGACAGACCACCTAATAAAGAAAGAAAATTCTGACGAAATCAATAGGTGATCTGTCGTTGACAGATCACCTAATAAATAAATAAATAAATAAATAAAAATAAAGAAAGAAAATTCTGACGAAATCAATAGGTGATCTGTCGTTGACAGATCACCTAAAAATAGAGGCAAAATGTGCTTCAATTGCACTACCTTTATTACAAAAGTCAAACTTTCTGCTCGAGCTTCGCGTTCGCAATGGCCAGTCCCGAAGAAAGGTCCTCTATTTCGAATGTCGTAACCCCCTCCCCATAAAACAATTATAGGCACTGGCCTGTGATTGCGACTTTTTACGATCTCTAACAAACCCCCCAAATTCGCTACGTTCGCAAGGATTTGCCGCTGATGACAAAGGAAAATTTAGCAAACATTTGCCGCTCG
>CP137683.1:25930923-25943423 GCA_037976565.1 Mesocentrotus franciscanus | reverse complement strand
ACCACCGGTCCCACTTTTACTGTCATGGGATGAAAGACTAGGTGTCCTCCCACAATTCCACTAAGGGATTCCCAGGAGCAATCTGTCGTTCTCGGGCAAGTACGTCATCAAATATTCACTATTTATACCTCCTGTTTTGAATTACGTCCAAATTTAAAAGAGTGGGGCTAGTAAAACTTGACCACTGGTCCCACTTTTACTGTCATGGGATGAAAGACTAGGTGTCCTCCCACAATTCCACTAAGGGATTCCCAGGAGCAATCTGTCGTTCTCGGGCAAGTACGTCATCAAATATTCACTATTTATACCTCCTGTTTTGAATTACGTCCAAATTTAAAAGTGGGGCTAGTAAAACTTGACCACTGGTCCCACTTTTACTGTCATGGGATGAAAGACTAGGTGTCCTCCCACAATTCCACTAAGGGATTCCCAGGAGCAATCTGTCGTTCTCGGGCAAGTACGTCATCAAATATTCACTATTTATACCTCCTGTTTTGAATTACGTCCAAATTTAAAAGAGTGGGGCTAGTAAAACTTGACCACCGGTCCCACTTTTACTGTCATGGGATGAAAGACTAGGTGTCCTCCCACAATTCCACTAAGGGATTCCCAGGAGCAATCTGTCGTTCTCGGGCAAGTACGTCATCAAATATTCACTATTTATACCTCCTGTTTTGAATTACGTCCAAATTTAAAAGAGTGGGGCTAGTAAAACTTGACCACCGGTCCCACTTTTACTGTCATGGGATGAAAGACTAGGTGTCCTCCCACAATTCCACTAAGGGATTCCCAGGAGCAATCTGTCGTTCTCGGGCAAGTACGTCATCAAATATTCACTATTTATACCTCCTGTTTTGAATTACGTCCAAATTTAAAAGAGTGGGGCTAGTAAAACTTGACCACCGGTCCCACTTTTACTGTCATGGGATGAAAGACTAGGTGTCCTCCCACAATTCCACTAAGGGATTCCCAGGAGCAATCTGTCGTTCTCGGGCAAGTACGCCATCAAATATTCACTATTTATACCTGTTTTGAATTACGTCCAAATTTAAAAGAGTGGGGCTAGTAAAACTTGACCACTGGTCCCACTTTTACTGTCATGGGATGAAAGACTAGGTGTCCTCCCACAATTCCACTAAGGGATTCCCAGGAGCAATCTGTCGTTCTCGGGCAAGTACGTCATCAAATATTCACTATTTATACCTCCTGTTTTGAATTACGTCCAAATTTAAAAGAGGCTAGTAAAACTTGACCACTGGTCCCACTTTTACTGTCATGGGATGAAAGACTAGGTGTCCTCCCACAATTCCACTAAGGGATTCCCAGGAGCAATCTGTCGTTCTCGGGCAAGTACGCCATCAAATATTCACTATTTATACCTCCTGTTTTGAATTACGTCCAAATTTAAAAGAGTGGGGCTAGTAAAACTTGACCACTGGTCCCACTTTTACTGTCATGGGATGAAAGACTAGGTGTCCTCCCACAATTCCACTAAGGGATTCCCAGGAGCAATCTGTCGTTCTCGGGCAAGTACGTCATCAAATATTCACTATTTATACCTCCCGTTTTGAATTACGTCCAAATTTAAAAGAGTGGGGCTAGTAAAACTTGACCACTGGTCCCACTTTTACTGTCATGGGATGAAAGACTAGGTGTCCTCCCACAATTCCACTAAGGGATTCCCAGGAGCAATCTGTCGTTCTCGGGCAAGTACGTCATCAAATATTCACTATTTATACCTCCTGTTTTGAATTACGTCCAAATTTAAAAGAGTGGGGCTAGTAAAACTTGACCACCGGTCCCACTTTTACTGTCATGGGATGAAAGACTAGGTGTCCTCCCACAATTCCACTAAGGGATTCCCAGGAGCAATCTGTCGTTCTCGGGCAAGTACGTCATCAAATATTCACTATTTATACCTCCTGTTTTGAATTACGTCCAAATTTAAAAGAGTGGGGCTAGTAAAACTTGACCACCGGTCCCACTTTTACTGTCATGGGATGAAAGACTAGGTGTCCTCCCACAATTCCACTAAGGGATTCCCAGGAGCAATCTGTCGTTCTCGGGCAAGTACGTCATCAAATATTCACTATTTATACCTCCTGTTTTGAATTACGTCCAAATTTAAAAGAGTGGGGCTAGTAAAACTTGACCACCGGTCCCACTTTTACTGTCATGGGATGAAAGACTAGGTGTCCTCCCACAATTCCACTAAGGGATTCCCAGGAGCAATCTGTCGTTCTCGGGCAAGTACGTCATCAAATATTCACTATTTATACCTCCTGTTTTGAATTACGTCCAAATTTAAAAGAGTGGGGCTAGTAAAACTTGACCACCGGTCCCACTTTTACTGTCATGGGATGAAAGACTAGGTGTCCTCCCACAATTCCACTAAGGGATTCCCAGGAGCAATCTGTCGTTCTCGGGCAAGTACGTCATCAAATATTCACTATTTATACCTCCCGTTTTGAATTACGTCCAAATTTAAAAGAGTGGGGCTAGTAAAACTTGACCACCGGTCCCACTTTTACTGTCATGGGATGAAAGACTAGGTGTCCTCCCACAATTCCACTAAGGGATTCCCAGGAGCAATCTGTCGTTCTCGGGCAAGTACGTCATCAAATATTCACTATTTATACCTCCCGTTTTGAATTACGTCCAAATTTAAAAGAGTGGGGCTAGTAAAACTTGACCACCGGTCCCACTTTTACTGTCATGGGATGAAAGACTAGGTGTCCTCCCACAATTCCACTAAGGGATTCCCAGGAGCAATCTGTCGTTCTCGGGCAAGTACGCCATCAAATATTCACTATTTATACCTCCCGTTTTGAATTATGTCCAAATTTAAAAGAGTGGGGCTAGTAAAACTTGACCACTGGTCCCACTTTTACTGTCATGGGATGAAAGACTAGGTGTCCTCCCACAATTCCACTAAGGGATTCCCAGGAGCAATCTGTCGTTCTCGGGCAAGTACGCCATCAAATATTCACTATTTATACCTCCCGTTTTGAATTATGTCCAAATTTAAAAGAGTGGGGCTAGTAAAACTTGACCACCGGTCCCACTTTTACTGTCATGGGATGAAAGACTAGGTGTCCTCCCACAATTCCACTAAGGGATTCCCAGGAGCAATCTGTCGTTCTCGGGCAAGTACGTCATCAAATATTCACTATTTATACCTCCCGTTTTGAATTACGTCCAAATTTAAAAGAGTGGGGCTAGTAAAACTTGACCACCGGTCCCACTTTTACTGTCATGGGATGAAAGACTAGGTGTCCTCCCACAATTCTACTAAGGGATTCCCAGGAGCAATCTGTCGTTCTCGGGCAAGTACGCCATCAAATATTCACTATTTATACCTCCCGTTTTGAATTATGTCCAAATTTAAAAGAGTGGGGCTAGTAAAACTTGACCACTGGTCCCACTTTTACTGTCATGGGATGAAAGACTAGGTGTCCTCCCACAATTCTACTAAGGGATTCCCAGGAGCAATCTGTCGTTTTCGGGCAAGTACGCCATCAAATATTCACTATTTATACCTCCCGTTTTGAATTATGTCCAAATTTAAAAGAGTGGGGCTAGTAAAACTTGACCACTGGTCCCACTTTTACTGTCATGGGATGAAAGACTAGGTGTCCTCCCACAAATCCACTTAGGGATTCCTAGGAACAATCTGTCGTTTTCGGGCAAGTACGCCATCAAATATTCACTATTTATACCTCCCGTTTTAAATTATGTCCAAATTTAAAAGAGTGGGGCTAGTAAAACTTGACCACTGGTCCCACTTTTACTGTCATGGGATGAAAGACTAGGTGTCCTCCCACAATTCTACTAAGGGATTCCCAGGAGCAATCTGTCGTTTTCGGGCAAGTACGCCATCAAATATTCACTATTTATACCTCCCGTTTTGAATTATGTCCAAATTTAAAAGAGTGGGGCTAGTAAAACTTGACCACTGGTCCCACTTTTACTGTCATGGGATGAAAGACTAGGTGTCCTCCCACAATTCTACTAAGGGATTCCCAGGAGCAATCTGTCGTTTTCGGGCAAGTACGCCATCAAATATTCACTATTTATACCTCCCGTTTTGAATTATGTCCAAATTTAAAAGAGTGGGGCTAGTAAAACTTGACCACTGGTACCACTTTTACTGTCATGGGATGAAAGACTAGGTGTCCTCCCACAAATCCACTTAGGGATTCCTAGGAACAGTCTGTCGTTTTCGGGCAAGTACGCCATCAAATATTCACTATTTATACCTCCCGTTTTGAATTATGTTCAAATTTAAAAGAGTGGGGCTAGTAAAACTTGACCACTGGTCCCACTTTTACTATCATTGGATGAATGACTAGGTGTCCTCCCACTATTCCACCAAGGGATCCCAGGAACAATTTGTCGTTTTGCGGCAAGTATGCCATCAAATATTCACTATATATAACTTTAAATAAGTTTTGAATTATGTCCAAATTTAAAAGAGCCCCCCACCCCCAAACCCCGGACAAAATGTCGCCGTAGCAATTATCGTGACACCCTGAAAATCCTTGGCCGATTCGCGAAGCCGTGGAAGCAGGCGAGTCCAATTTCTACAGCCCCGCGTAATACTGTATCCGATATAGCTAATCCTGCTAATGTTGGCTAGATTATTGGGCTGGCTTGTTGTGGGCTCGCGTATTGTTGGCCAACTTGACACAGGCCTCACCCATAAACTTCCCAGTTTTCCCATTTTCTCAGATATAGGATACAACAATCGATGGATGGACTACACGAATCCGGAAAATACTCTGAAGCAAACAAGAAAGGAAAAGTGTAGAAATGAAAATCCACAAAAAATGGGACAGATCGATCTTTGATTCAGTACATAAGGAGTGTAATTAGCGTGCGCTTAGTAGCTATTTAGCTTTTATTTCTTGGGCGCTCTACCCCCCCCCATAACGAATAGTTCATTTTTATTATTAATTTGTTACAACCAAAAATAGACGATCGTGAATTTAATTTGTCCTCGAACAAAAATGAATATACTTCGGATACGTTTTTAGAATAGTGTTCCTTTGCTGTAGCGCGGTCCGCATTCAGCGACAATCTCCGTGCCTTTTACACTACAGTTACCGTGTTTACACGGGGATCCGCCTCGAGGGTTGAAGCCGCGAGGCGTGTTGAACCCGGCAATTTTATGTCAAGTAAACGGGATCCCAGTGATCCGCCTCGAGGTTGAACCAGTATAGGTCCATGGTTGAACCAGCCTTGTTTAATCCACCAGAATTGCAGGTCTCAACCCGCGAGGCGTGTTCATGCAACCCGGCAATTTTATGTCATGTAAACGGGATCTGATCCGCCTCGAGGGTTAATTGAACCTAGCTAGTTAGCTAGACCTCATCTGCTCTCAGTTTTGCCCCTGCTTACGATCGGTCTTCAACAAAAAAAGTGTTCCAATCTCCGTTAAATTTATTGATATTGTTGCCTTGAATGAATATAACTTTTCTTTTTCAATGTTCAAGTATCATGATTAATATATTTTCACTTCATTGAAATGAAAGATACCATATTAAATGTTTCCTGTAAAAGAAGTAAGTTTGCTCAAAGTATTAATATAACTTGAATTAAGCCAATTTAATTTACATTATTACTAATAGTATACTCCTACTAGTATTATTAACAGTATACAACATTGTTAATGGAACGGTATAGCCTTAGGCCTAGTCTAGATTCATGAGAGTTAACACGTATCTGAGGTGAATTTGATACACTGCTTGTATAGACTATTACCAGTATTGTGACGAATTTATGAAAATTACCTTTCACTTTCTCTCTCTTTCATAATTTTTTATCTTCAATAATTTATGATTTTTCTGACGATTGAGTATATAAAAATCTCTTCCATATCGTTAATAATGTGTGCCATATATTAATGGCTTTGCTCTGAATGAGCGACTAGTTTTACGAGAAGCATGTGCTCTTGTTGATAAACATTCTGGGTGGTATTCTCGAAAGCCGCCTAACTTATGGTGGCTCCTAAGGGACACGCAAACGCAAAAATTTGACGTATACGTATGCAACAAAATTTTCGTTTTTTACGTCCAAGACGTGAAAATCAAAAAAATTGACGTATACCTATGCAACAAATTTTTCGTTTTTTACGTCCAAGACGTGAAAATCAAAAAATTTGACGTATACCTATGCAACCAATTTCTTATCTTTTACGTCCAAGACGTGAACATCAACAAAATTGACGTATACCTTTGTTTGGTAATTTTTTTCATTTTTCTGTACTCAATGGCCCTGAAGGGACACGCAGACGTGAAAATCGGCTGGAAAATCTGCGTCTAATATTCACGTCTGCGCCTCCCGAAAGGGACACGCAGACGTGAATATTGGACGCAGATTTTTTTTTGGCTGGAAAATCTGCGTCCAATATTCACGTCTGCGTCTTGATCACACGCAGACGTGAATATTTGACGCGAATTTTTTTTCAGTAAGCTGAGCACCTACTAGCTACATGCATAGCTATATATATAGTGTGCCTGACATTTCTGTACCAACATTTCTGGCCTGCCGCCGCAGATGTGATGCGAACGTAGACTTTCTAAAATGTCAACAAAATGCCTTCTTGTGCAGCCATCAAATGCACAAATCGACTCGTGAAAGGCTCCTTGAAAACATTTCACAAGTAAGTGATCATTTCATTTAGATATTACAAAAATTAGCGTTTAAAGACTGGTTTCATATGATAATCTAATCGTCGCGACATTGTACTATTTGTAGTCTAGTTTTCGCTTGTAGTCCCATCTGCTTGTTTTTATGACTATGTGTGAATATTTGTAACTTGGCTGGGCCTGGCCTGGCCTGGGCACTGACAGCTTGCTCTCTATGTCAGTCAGTATGTTGGTGAAGCCTGAAACTGAAAGTGAAACAAGTACTGAGTTAGGGTCTAATAATTCAGTCATAACAAATCTAAATAACAAGAAGTCATTGGTTATATGCACTCCAGCAAAGCTAGAGAGTCCATGCTGATGCGTATGGACCTCTAGCACTGTATAGCACTGAGAGTCAGGGGGAATCACTTTTGCACTTTTATACCGGTAAAATACTCGACTAATACAACATATCATAGATTATGTTATATCTGTCTTACATTTGATAACATTAAGTTACCTAATTTTAATTTTAGAATAAAAAATAAATTTCGTAAACTCACTTTTAAAGCCCCTTTTCTCCTCCTTTGACAGAGACGGCTGCATGGTTCCCTCCTCGTGATAGCGATGACATGAAAACTGCGTACGTTGCGGACACCATAGTGACGTCATCGTGACGTCATCTCGACGTCATCTTAAGCACTTGCGCAATATCTGACGGGTAGCTAGTCCTATCTCGCAGACGTTTTCAGTTATTGCTTATCGCCTATTTAGTTTCAGATGTTAATATTGGCACGTCATTTAAATAATATGGCCTGTCATAATAGGATGGAGATTGATATTACAATATTAAATATCGACACTATAGTATAATTGCAGGGCTGTGGAGAGTGGGAAAAAAAAAAAAACCTGCAAAAAAGAAGAAAAAATAAATAAAAAGAAGAACAAGTTCAAGTATGCATCTAGCGTTAATAATCGGCTTAAAGAGGCAGCACTCCCGAAGGAGCAGGGGACAGGGCAGTGGGTGTTCCAGGGGAGGGGGCCGGGCCGCCTCCCCTGTTAAAAAAAAAACTGGTAAAAACACCCTTTTTGTTTAAAAAAATCAGACGGGCCCCTCCCTGGATTTTTTTTTTTTTTTTTTGGGGTTCAAGAGGGGGCGGGGCTGGGTATTGAGTAAAATAGTATTCACTATCCCCCGTTGAGCACAAAAAAAGTGCTCCTTACACCCCTCTTATTAACCGGCTGGCTGATTTGCCGCTAAATATTCTCACGAACTGGGCAACAACAAAAAAGTGCTCCTTAACCCACCATCCCCCTCTTTTTCATCAGCTGGCTGGCCGCTACATATTTGTTTTCTCACGAATTGGGCCCCTCTCTGGCCCCTCCTTTGCCGCCGGCTGGATCAGCCAGGCGCGGATCCTGGGGGCCCGATGGGCCAGGCCCCCTGGCCAAAAAAAAAAAAAAAAAAAAAAAAGGAGAAAAGGGAGAAAAGGAGAAAAATAGTGCTCTAACCCCCGCTCAGGCGCGGATACACGGGGGGGGGGGGGTTTGAACCTCCCCTTGGGCCGCCAAAAAAAAAAAAAGAAAGAACGCACACTGGAGAGAGACCTTTCAAGTGCAAATATTGTGAGAAGATATTTAACTCATCTGGTAACTTAACCAAAGACATGATAACTCTGGATATAACTGTTTATTAAACTGTTACTTGATTTAAAAAGACGTAATCATGCACTGCTTTCTATGGTCTCCATTGTGTTAGTAGATGCCAGGAAAACATCACTTACGGGGATTCAAAATAGCCCCAAAAAAAAAAAAAAAAAAAATCGCCTCGCCGCTACGCGGCTCATGGACGATCAAACTGTTTGAACTGTTACTTGCTTTAAAAAAGACGTAATCATGCATTGCTTTTTATGGTCACCATTGTGTTAGTAGATGCCAGGAAAACATCACTGACGGGGGTTCAAAATAGCCCCCCCCCCCTCCCAACAAAACGAAGAAAAAAAACCCCTCGCCGCTACGCGGCTCGTGGACGATGCTCCGCATCGTCATGGGGTCAAACTGTTAAAACTGTTACTTCATTTTAAAAAGACGTTATCATGCACTGCTTTTTATGGTCTCCATTGTGCTAGTAGATGCCAGGAAAACATCATTTACGGGGGTTCAAAATAGCACCAAAATTACGAATTGGGCCCCCCTCCTGCCGCCGGCTGGATCCGCCCCTGGGATCAGCCCCTGGGACAGAAGATGGGGCACTGTACTCCCCCATCTTTTTCAAGTGTCCCAAAGTACCTCTTTTATCATAGGAAAAGTGTCCCTTTTTACATAGGAAAAGTGCCCCTTTTCCTTGTAAGAAGTAAAAAAATTCCTTCTGATAAGTGCCCCCTTTTCCTTTCTCTATAACATGCGCCCCTAATTTAAAGTGACTTATATGGAGAGGCAGAGCAACTGTTTCTTTAATTTCCACCAATGCATGCTCGCCATGCTCGCTCGCATTTATAGTTGATATAAATATGTTACTTATTAAAAGTCTTTTTAGTCTTTCACTCGCGAAAGCTAGGCCTCCTTCGGCGGCCTTTCGCGCGCGTTGTGTGAGCGATATAGGGTGTTGAAAGGACGTACTTAAGAGTTGACATGTTGAATGGTGGAAGTGGTAAAACAAAACAAAAGAAGTTGGTGAATGCTATCATATACAGAATTATAATCATGATATGTGCTTATATATAGCGCCTAACACTTACTTTGTTAGAAGGCTCTAAGCGCTCTGCAATTATCCAGCACAATTACCCTGCATGGCTTTTTCAGAGCAGCTGTCACGCGCTCTGCGTTAATTTCAAGGAATAAATTCCTACCAGCTAGGTCCCCGTTTACTTCACCTGGGTGGAGTGCATCACAAATGTGGATGAATTTCTTGCTGAGGGAAATCAACGTCCTGGAGTGGGATTCGAACTCACGACCTTATGATTGAAAGACGTGAGTCAGAACCACTACACTATATGACGTTTCCAGATCGTGCGCACCTAATACATGTACAATGATAAATCCAGTCTTATTTTTAGTTGATTTCAAGCCGTCTATATAAAAGTAGCGCATTTACCCCCAACAAAAGGAGTAAAGTAGACATAAATAGTGAACAAAATATATCAGATATTTGTTTTGTATTTTCATGTTTTTTTTAAATTGAAATTTGCCTTTAAAAAAATGATTTAAATGAGCCAGATCTGAATTGCTCATAATTTTGAAACCCTTAAAATGTATCACAATGTCACCTCACAATATTGGTAGAGTCGTTAGGTACATTTTGTGTGAAAATCAGAGATATCCAACATCACTGTATGGCTGAATATGAGCACAGAAGACAAAATGGCCCAATTGAAAAGCCACAGGATACTGCGCGTGCCTGTACATGCATTGTTGTGAAACAGCACATGACTGAATGCATTGATTATGAAACAATGCTTTTTGATATATTCCATCCATATTTATTGGTAAATGGCACATGTGGTTAAATGCATTATTTGCAATTGTAAAACAGTGCATTTTGAAATTGTTTAATACTCAGTAAACTGCAATGATAATATAACTTTTGTGAATCTTTAAATATGAAAATAAAAATTCATTAATGTATGCTTATTCGACCATGCATGGATCAATGATAACCTCTTATTGTTACACATTGTTTTCCTAACTACCATAGAAATATTTTTGCAAGACGAAATCTTGAAATGATTCTACGTTATAAAACTATGAGCAATTGTTTAGGAGTGTACAGGTGTAGTTACTTTTTGTGACAATCAACCATCAACTTTTTTCTTCCAAGGGGGCTCTTTGTTTAATTTACAAAAAAAGCCCCCTTGAGGTTTCTCATGGGCGTTCTTTTCATGACGGGGCTACTTTTGGAATGTAATTTGGTTTCTTAATTTTAGTCCGGCCGTATCGTATAAATACAGCATTCATAGAATCTTACATTTCAGTTAATGATTCCATCCACTATTACTCAAATGGAAATGTTCTTATACTATTAGATACTACATCGTGTCAAGATATATGTCGTGTAGTCACTATTTTTAAATTTATCATTTTGAGCTGTCAAAATTATGTCTCAATAATAATTATGGCATAACTTTGGAAAATTATGAATTTTTTGATAGATATTAATTGGTATACGACTATTTGTTCATGTTATCTTGAAACCATGATTAAATGATAAAGGAAGACAAATAGAGAAACTTAAATTGTTTTATGTGCCTTTCATTTTAAACTTTTGTCCTATTTGTTGACGTGTTTCTCATCATGAATCATATTACTTCATTGTTCACGTACATTCAGCACCTAAGAAATATAGAACTACCAAATTTGCAATACAGTACGAGACTCTGCTTAATAAAGAAGTTAAGAGGACCACTGCCACAACCTTACGTATTTTGTATACATGACAACGTCTAACCATTGAACTAAAATGGTTGCTTTTTTTTTTTTTTTTTTTTAAAGTGGCACTGCCACAACCTTACGTATTTTGTATACATGACAACGTCTAACCATTGAACTTAAATGGATGCTTTTTTACAAATATAAATCAACAAACAAGCAAGTCTTTCTCTCAGTCAATGCATCTCTTAACATTTAGATGGTAGATTTATTATTGATTGGCAGGTATTTTTATGGCACAGGAAATACTTGAGGTGAAATTTACACTGGCAGGTGTGTAACATACATGTACAAGTTTGGAAATACTTGAGGTGAAATTTGCACTGGCAGGTGTGTAACAAGCAGTTTGGTGATATTTACAATAGTAGAAGCAGAAATGTTTTATTGTTATTCAAAGTTAAATGATATCAAACTAAGATATCTCGAAGCTCAAGATGCGGCTTACAATTTCATTTTACATTGTTATCTTAATTGAACTGACAATTCTTTACAACTTGCAGTAGCCTAGCATGTCTGGGTTATTCTACCTCTATAGCGGCACTACCACAACCTTACGTATTTTGTATACATGACAACGTCTAACCATTGAACTAAAATGGATGCTTTTTACAAATATAAATCAACAAACAAGCAAGTCTTTCTCTCAGTCAATGCATCTCTTAACATTTAGATGGAAATACTTGAGGTGAAATTTACACTTGCAGGTGTGTAACATACAAGTTTGGTGATATTTACAATAGTATAATGCAGAAATGTTCTATTGTTATTCAAAGTTAAATGATATCAAACTTAGATATCTCGAAGCTCAAGATGCGGCTTACAATTTCATTTTACATTGTTATCTTAATTGAACTGACAATTCTTAACAACTTGCAGTAGCCTAGCATGTCTGGGTTATTCTACCTCTATAGCGGCACTACCACAACCTTACGTATTTTGTATACATGACAACGTCTAACCATTGAACTAAAATGGATGCTTTATAGATATAAATCAGCAAACAAGCAAGTTTTTCTCTCAGTAAATGTATCTCTAACATTTAGTTGGTAGATTATTATTGATTGGCAGGTATTATATTGCACAGGAAATACTTAAGGTGAAATTTGCACTTGCAGGTGTGTAACAAGCAAGTCAAGTTTGGTGATATTTACAATAGCAGAAGCAGAAATGTTTTTTGTTATTCAAAGTTAAATGATATCAAACTTAGATATCTCGAAGCCCAAGATGCGGCTTACAATTTCATTTTGAAGTCTTGTTCATGTTTAAACTGCCACATGCACTGTTGTTAATCTGAACTGATAATTTTTTACAACTGGCAGTAGCCTAGCGTATTTGAGTTATTCTACCTTTAAAGTGGCACTGCCACAACCTTACGTATTTTGTATACATGACAACGTCTAACCATTGAACTAAATGGATGCTTTTTTACAAATATAAATCAACAAA
>CP137683.1:25851660-25930423 GCA_037976565.1 Mesocentrotus franciscanus | reverse complement strand
TTTGTCCAGTTACTATACCAAGATACTGGCCAAAATTAGAGGGAAAAATATCTACAAAAAGCACCTTTTTGGCTCAAAATTTACATTTCACACTCTACATAATTCAATGAAATTGATATCAACTTGAAGGTATTTCAATTATTCATCTTTGACACCAATCCATGGTGATTAAAGGTTTACTCAAAGTTATCTTTAAAACTCGATGTAAACACACCAAACAGGTTCTCAATACACTAATACATATATGCATACAGTTAATACACATGTGGGCAAAATGTTGTTTTTGTGGAAATCGAATCAATAATTTTGGGTTGCTATAACTTTTATTGAAAAGAGATATAAAGCTTCCTTTTCACAGTATATTTTCATTGTATATGGGCAAATTCCTGGAAAGTTACAAAAATGCATTTCTCCAATTTTGATATATGTAAAATAACGATTATTGATAAAATTCAATATTTGGAAAAAATCACAAAAATCATGTTTTTTACTTAAATTTGCAATGTTAATTAATCCCAATTTCATTGAAATTGGTATCAAAATTTAGATGATTTAATTCTCTTTCATATGACACCAAACTCATGGTGGTTTAAGGTTCCCTTAAAATATAATTCACAAAATACTATTTTTCGTCAAAGGGCCGCTTTTGACGCCTCCGATTTAGGATTGTTCGCAACAAATTAAAAAAAACACCTCTGAAATATTGTGTATTATGATAAAATCTTTCAAATAAACAAGGTGTGCTTATTTTATGCGGTAGTGGCAGGCAAACCCTCTTTTCTGACTTTGGCCCTCCGCAGCCCCAGATCTTTGCCATATTTTTGACATCTGCATCGACTAGCCTATCTGCATGCTGCAAATAACCTTGCATTAGTTGCATACAATACATGTCATGATGTGAGTGACATGCATACGCATCCATTAGCATTGACTACTATGCTTTGCTGGAGGAATGACATGTAGCTTTGGCTTTTGCTTTTGAAATGCTTTGCTTTGTAAAATTGATCTGGACAGGTTCATGCAAACTGTCACTATGCTGTGATGTTAACAAGATTATGTATTGCAAATATTAAAAGAATGCTTGATGGGGTACGTGTTTATTTTTGAAATAAATCAAACAGCAAAATTGACCAGTTAATTTTTGTTATCATTGTCTGGACACACATCCCCCATGCTATCATGCATACAAATAGGACAAAGGCAAATGCAATATAAAAGGCAAATGCAATATAAAAGGCAAATGAAATGAAGATGTTCTCAGCATCCCACTTATCCTCCATTATCTTGTTTTCTATTAATTTCCAGGTTTCCCCAAAGCTGGTCCAGCCCTTTTGAAAGAATGGCTTGTCAAGATGAGGAGGGCAAGTGGACACCAAGCCAGTAGTCCACCGTGTGCTCGGACCACTTTGAAGCAGAGTGTTTTGACCGCATTGGCCAGACAACCAGACTTCGCCAAGGTGCTATTCCAACCATTTTCCTCTTCCTGATCATCTGCAGAAGGTAAACACCAAATGAATGCTAAATTCTCTTGTGGTAATGATTAAAGATGAAACTTGTGAAATTTGATAGATTATTTGAATGTTTCCTTTATTTAAGAAAATATTGTATGGTGAGAGCTAGAAGGGTGTTAAATCATATATTTTAACACAGAGTTAATTCCCTTCTGGCTCTCAACAGATGATTATAATTGTTCCAGTAGTTAATTAATTTCAGTTCAATTCAACTTTCAATTCATTTCCAGATGAGTGGTTTGAATCATAGAAAAGTTCTTCTAAAAGAGTTTGCATTTCAAATCTTAAATGCATATTTTACTCATATATTGTGGGAATGTAAACTGATCTGGTCCAAAGTATGTATCCCTTTCCAAAAGAAACCAGTAACACCAATTTAAAAATGCAATTTCAATTTCATAAATGTAAGACAACATTTGAAGGCATGATGTTTCTGCTGTATATCGGCATATCCATGAGAAGGGAACAGAACATTAAAAAAAGAAATATGTCTTTATGAATATCATTTGCTTTACTTCTGTCAAGTAGTATGCAGGTTTATGTTGTCCATTTGCACATAAATGAACATCTTTGTTTATATTTAAAAATCTATCTGAAATGAAAATATAACCTGAGTTACTATAGAAATGCCAATATAATGGCTGTTATATTTTAAGGACAATGATTAGTGAAATCTGTGAATTTTCGGAGAATTAACCATTTCTTTTTCCAAACTATTTTCATCTTTGTCCCTTATAGACTGTTAAGAAACGCAAGCCTCCAACAAAGCCTAGAAGCAGTGAAGACATGACTAGTCTTCCTAGCACATCAACAACTCCACCACTCCTCATGGCTCACAGGGGCGGATCTAGATTTTTGCTAAGGGGGTTTGACCCAATGACGATGCGGAGATGTTTTCCGGCATCTACTAACACAATGGAGACCATAAAAAGCAGTGCATGATAGCGTCTTTTTAAATCAAGTAACAGTTTAATACACAGTTATATCCAGAGTTATCATGTGTTTGGTTAAGTTACCAGGGGGGTTGCCCCAATGACGATGCGGATACTGTGTGGGTCTGAACACATGATGGCGTTTTCTATGCACATCACATTTTCACTTGGCAGCCCAAGGGTTTAAACCGTCCACGAGTCCGAGCAACGTAGCGGCTGATGTTTTCCTGGCATCTACTAACACAATGGAGACCATAAAAAGCATTGCATGATAACGTCTTTTAAATCAAGTAACAGTTTAATACACAGTTATATCCAGAGTTATATGGTTAAGTTACCAGGGGGGTTGACCCAATGACGATGCGGATACTGTGTGGGTCTGGACACATGGCATTCTTCTATGCACATCACATTTTCACTTGGGAGCCCAAGGGTTTAAACCGCCTAAAACCCCCGTAGATCCGCCACTGGGCTGGTACATTACATTTTACAATACATTTTACATATTTATTGGTTTGCATGAAATCTAAATGCAAGATATTGTCTACTCAATGTGAGAGAAACAAAATTATATTTTATTCCATTTCATTTGGACACTAAGAAAAGTTAAGAAAGTAATTAATTTGTGTTGTGATGTTCCTTTTTACACCTGTATGAAACCCTGAAAGTAGAACTATACTATATGTTAATTCAACTGTTTTGTTTAGTTTTCCAATTCTTCAAATTATGCTGACAATTTACCTGTATACATGTACTGGAATTATGATGTATAGTGATATTACTGTTTAGATCTCGACTAGTGTTTGAAAAAGGACAACATTTTGTTAATTATTTCATGTGATATTCAACATTTGTTTATAGTAACACAACTGTAAAGTGGTCTTCAATGAGCTGAACTAAATGCATTTTTTGTTGTTGTTTTGTTCCAAAGTGATGTATGAAATTGTGTTAAACAATCAGAGAATCAATATCATTTTTTCTTTTCACTGTATAGTATTAATTAAAAATTAAAAATGTATAACATAATCTTCATGAAAAACGGTTTATAAATATTTAACTACATGTATGTAATTTCATAAGTCAACTTGAGATGTATTTCAGTAGCAATTGAAGAAAGTAAACATTAATAAATTATAAAACAATTCTTTACATTTCGTGAAAACAAATGGTAATAATAATTTTTCCGTTGTGTCATGACTTGCATGCTTGGAAATGGATTTATTGTGGTAAATGCCGAGAAATTTCGAATACACATAGTACAGAGAGAAGGGAAGGGAGGGAGGATAGGAGAGAGAGAGAAAAGAAGAGAGGGGAGAGACAGATTGGGAGAGAGAAAGGAGAAAGAGGAGAGAGAAAGGAGAGAGAAGGGAGAGAGAAAGGAGAGGGGGAGGCAGATTGGGAGAAAGGAGAAGAGAAAGGGAGAGGGGAGGCAGATTAGGAGAAAGAGGAGAGAGAAATGGGGACATTGGGAGAGAGAAATACAGAGGGAGACAGAATTGGGATAGAAAGAGGAGAGAGAGGGGAGAAAGGAGCTAGAAAAGATCGAGAGAAAGGGAGAGAGAGAGTGGTGAGACATTAAGAGAAAGGGGAGAGAGAGAAAGAAAGAAATAGAGGAAAAGGGTGTGATAGGAGGGGGGCAAATGGCAACAAGATGCACAAAAAAGTAATTGCTTGGTACAGGCAAAATATGTTTACAAATATCAAAGCGTAATGTATCTAGGCCTATGTATCTATGTCAATTTTAGACCATAAAATATAATGAAGTGGTGTACAATCAGGAAGCTGTATTCCTGGTACAATTAATGTCGAGATAAAGCTGTTTAAAAACATAGCAAAACAAACCAAGATACACTTATCTTCCTGCATGGTGCTCAGCTTACTGAAAAAAAATTCACGTCAAATATTCACGTCTGCGTGAGACGCAGACGTGAATATTGGACGCAGATTTTCCAGCCAAAAAAAATCTGCGTCCAATATTCACGTCTGCGTGTCCCTTTCTGGAGGCGCAGACGTGAATATTTGACGCAGATTTTCCAGCCGATTTTCACGTCTGCGTGTCCCTTCAGGGCCATTGAGTACAGAAAATGAAAAAATTACCAAACAAAGGTATACGTCAATTTTTTTGATTTTCACGTCTTGGACGTAAAAGACAAGAAATTGGTTGCATAGGTATACGTCAATTTTTTGATTTTCACGTCTTGGACGTAAAAGACAAGAAATTGGTTGCATAGGTATACGTCAATTTTTTGATTTTCACGTCTTGGACGTAAAAGACAAGAAATTTGTTGCATAGGTATACGTCAATTTTTTTGATTTTCACGTCTTGGACGTAAAAGACAAGAAATTTGTTGCATACGTATACGTCAAATTTTTGCGTTTGCGTGTCCCTTAGGAGCCACCATAGATATCATATAAACATGAGTTAAGTTCAATTAGCAAAGGTGAATTTGATAAAACTGGATTTGACGTTTTATTCTTTAGACCGTCGTAGTGACAATTCAATCTGTATAAAATAAATAACAAGAATAGGCCTGCATATTTACAGACATTTAGCAAAAATAAATACCTGTGTATTGCACTTAAATTATTTCTATGATCTATGCTCACTTAACTGCATAATATTATCACTGAATAATTACTTTAGTGCCTGCATGATGTGTCGTTTCACATACTATGTACCTGTCATAATAAATGACTTATGAAATCAAACTCTATATAGCTACGCGTACTTCACCTCGTGAAGATACTCTTTCATATTAAACGAATAAGGATTTATTTGTGACACACAGTGCTATATTCGTTCTCACCAATTCTAACCGGATTAAATAACTGCTTTCTTTCCTAAGCATCAATTAAATAAACACACTTGTTCAATTTACTTTATAACCAAAGGGACAAAACTAAGTCACTATATACAGTGTATCAAAGTCACCTTTGCCGATTGAACTTAACTCATGTTTATAATAATGTATCACATATTCAATACCAAAATGCAACCTCTGCTTGTAGGCCTAATATTCAAAAAGCAAACAGCGAACCGATTACTTTCCCTTCATGAAAAGAACTAGGTTCACCTTGACCTCAGAAAAGTACGGTAGGCCTACTCATAAATTGCCTATCAAGACTCTTGCTTGAAATATATGCTATATATCTTCTACTGACATTTTGGCATTTACTAGTAATTAAACACAGCATTTATGACTGTATTATCTAAATGACCATGACATTGCTTTTCTATGTCGTTTTATAGGCCTACCATTAGTCCAACGTGTATACACACGACATTCGATGCTGCGCATGCTAGATGCTACACGCGTAGGATAGTTCCCGCCTCGATCATACATGAATATTCAAGAGAATCGAGACTTTCCCCGACCCTGCGTAATGAATATTCATGATATAATAGGAATCTGGGCTCGCCGTGGTACGAAAAAATAAGACGCAGCCGGGATGCGAATTTGCGATTCCCAAACCATTCAGCTATGGGAGACTTTATGAGCAACGTGATTGGTCGAGAGAAGAAATAAATATTACGTCATTTACTGCACGCTCGGGCTCGCTCACAGCTGACACAGCTAGGCGTTGTGGCGTGCGCCTGTAATCCAGCTAACAGTGGAAGTTACAAACTGATTCAGCCGAGGACGCAGGTTCGAAACTGAGTCACGTCTTCGGATGGTGACGTTAAAGGTACTATGTCCCATTTGCAGGCCAAAAATGAAAAGGTTAAATTCCAACGGCATTTGAAAGACAATACTAATTTAGAACTTCCCAAAAAAAGGGGGCTTGAAAATGTCTTTAAGTGGGAAAATAACGACTATTAGTTGTCGAATCGACTTAGGAGCTATAGAGCCAGTAAGTAATAGTCTGATTTTTCAGACCATTGTACCGAATGGTCGTACGTTTTATGCTGCGCAAAGATTCAATCAGTTTAATTTTGGCCATTACAAGAAGTGGGTTATTGATGTAGACAAATGCTCATGTACCCTTTACAGCTCATTTTATGTATGTTATTACCAAAGATGAAAAAAGCCAGTCAGTCACTCAATAGTGTCTGACAGTGAAGTCTAGCAAGTAAACGGGTTTCCTTGCATAATTTGAATATTAGGACACTGCTAACGTTTAAATTTCACAGATAGGACATACATGACATATTCATAATTCCTGCAAAGTTCTACAGAATTTGATGTTGGCTGCAAAAGGGACATAGTATCTTTAAAGGTCGGTCCCCAGACGTAAATAATCATACCTGACGGAAATGAGAAATTTTGTAATGCCTAATCCTTTCATCAAACTCTGATTATTAGAACAACTGCTGGGCCTCTCTGCAACCCCTTTTTTCCCTCAGACTCAAGCTCTCATTTATACATAGACATCTAGACTAGTAAAGTTAGACTCCCCCCTCCCCCAATAAATAATGTTCCATTTTTTATTTTTTATCATAGGTCTATAGATCTAGGGTCTAGATCTATAAAAAAAATTAAAAAAATCATCCAATCGATATCTATATTTCATTAGAACATACTTGTATCTAACTTAAAAGATCTATCATCTAAATCTACATGTAACTTGTGTTATTGTCTATGTTCAAACCCCGGTGGGGTCACTCCCCCGCAGAGGGTGACACGTATGACCGTTACAACAAATGCAAATAACCCCCTTTTGCAGTCAATTTCAAGGGCATTTTGTGAAATTTAACCCCCTTTTTTATGTCAAAACAAGGACAAAATCGTAGGCTCAACAAAACACTCAGGACTGCACATACGCTATGTTGTTAGGTACAATGCACTTCACACGCGAGCTAGCTACAGGCACATACAGGCCCACTGTTATTCATTGTTTATGTGCAGCCCATTCATGCAAACATCATTCCAAAAGTCATAGACACGGATCTGATCATGGCGACTTTATAATAAAATAATTAAATACAGGGTCTAAATATCTACTTACATGCAGATTTGGAAAATCATTTTGAAGATTTGATGGTTCACTCGGACTTGGCCCCAGACACATTCGCACCGCCATGATGAGATGGCTCGCGTCGATGTGGGCGTGTCTTTATAACTTTTTTAACCAATCACGTTGCTCAAAATGTTTCCCATAGCTGAATGGTTTGGGAATCGCAAATTCGCAGCCGGGATAGCGTTGCAGCTATGTGTGGTTATATGTCTGCGCATAGCCATAGCCATAGGCATAGCATAGGCATAGCGACGTTGTGTGTGCTATACTTGTAGTTGTAATTGTATAGACCCCCTACTTTTAATTTTTTAAGAGAGATATTTTGATATAGATTCTAGAGGTCTAGACTCTAGATCTTATTACACGCAATTTCAATTTGTTTTGACAATTAATATAGATCTACCTTTCACTAATAAGCGGAGGGCCAAAGTAAAAAATCATGCTCAGTTTTTGAGTTGCCTGCCACTACCGCATAAACTAAGCACACCTTGTTTATTTGAAAGATTTTATCATAATACACAAAATTTCAGAGGTGTTTTTTTTTTTAATTTGTTGCGAACAATCCTTATTCGGAGGGGGCGTCCAAAAAAGCGGCCCTTTTGATAAAAAATAGTATTTTGTGAATTATATTTTAAGGGAACCTTAAACCACCATGAGTTTGGTGTCATATGAAAGAGAATTAAATTATCTAAATTTTGATACCAATTTCAATGAAATTGGGATTAATTAACATTGCAAATTTAAGTAAATAACATGATTTTTGTGATTTTTTCCAAATATTGAATTTTATCAATAATCGTTATTTTACATATATCAAAATTGGAGAAATGCATTTTTGTAACTTTCCAGGAATTTGCCCATATACAAGGATAATATTCTGTGAAAAGGAAAAGTGTATATGTCTCTTCAATAAAAAGTTATAGCAACCCAAAGTTATTGATTCGATTTCCACAAAAACAACATTTTCGCCCACATGTGTATTAACTGTATGCATATACGTGTATTAGTGTGTTGAGGACCCGTTTGGCGTGTTTACATTGAGTTTTAAAGATAACTTTTGAGTAAAACCTCTAATCACCATGGATTTGGTGTCAAAAGATAGATAATTGAAATATCTTCAAGTTGATAACAATTTCATTGAATTATGTAGTGTGTGAAATGTAAATTTTGAGCCAAAAAAGCGCTGTGTTATCTCTGGAAGATACAACAAAATATAACACAAAACTTACAACAATGTTCAGAATACCGCCCTGTTCAGAATACCGCCCCTGGGGCGGCAGTATTCTGAACATTGTTGTAAGTTTTGTGTTATCTTTTGTTGTATCTTCCAGAGATAACACAGCGCTAATATTGTTGTAAGTTGGTATTCTGAAAATCATTTTATCCCTGTGTTATCTCTTGAAGGACCGCCTCTATCTTATCTTTGACCACTGTTGACACGCCCATTTTTATGGATCCTACCAATCAAAATCTATTTTATATAAGCATGATAAGTAGGTCAACCAATAGGAATACTTTATGCCATATCTAATGATGCGCCTTGCGCATACTAATCTTGGGCGTAATTAGTAAATTGAGTGCTTATTACGCGCGTCATCATATGCGCTGTGGCATGTGGATCATGAAGACAAGTCACGCTTTCAATTAGTGGTTATAGATGAGAGCATTAAAATCGTCATATCCTAGCATGTAATTTCTTAGAAAGTTCTCATCTGTGATGTCTCCGGTCAACACACAATCTTCTTCTAACTCGTCTACTGGCACGAAGTTGGTTTTGGGCAAGGAATATTGCCGCCATTATATCACCCCGAAAGATACAACAACCCCCTACCTATTGTAAATATTGTTGTAAATACCACGCAAGATAAGATAAGATAAAAGATACAACAATGTTCAGAATACCAATTATCTTGTCATATTATCTCCCGTGCGCATATGCAAATGAGGATTAAGCGCCATTTTTGTAATACTACGCACTATTACAAGCGCGAAAGTTTGAGCGCAGGCGCGACCAAAGAAATGAGAGAAAAGATACAACAAAAGATACAACAAAAGTTACAACAATGTTCAGAATACCAACTTTATCTTATCTTCAAAGATACAACAATATTAGAGATAACACAGGGTTCAGAATACGGCCCCAGGGGCGGTATTCTGAACATTGTTGTAAGTTTTGTGTTATCTTTTGTTGTATCTTCCAGAGATAACACAGCGCTAATATTGTTGTAAGTTGGTATTCTGAAAATCATTTTATCCCTGTGTTATCTCTTGAAGGACCGCCTCTATCTTATCTTTGACCACTGTTGACACGCCCATTTTTATGGACCCTACCAATCAAAATCTATTTTATATAAACATGATAAGTAGGTCAACCAATAGGAATACTTTATGCCATATCTAATGATGCGCCTAGCGCATACCAATCCTGGGCGTAATTAGTAAATTGAGTCCTTATTACGCGCGTCACCATATGCGCTGTGGCATGTGGATCATGAAGACAATTCACGCTTTCAATTAGTAGTTATAGATGAGAGCATTAAAATCGTCATATTCTAGCATGTAATTTCTTAGAAAGTTCTCATCTGTGATGTCTCCAGTCAACACACAATCTTCTTCTAACTCGTCTATTGGCACGAAGTTGGTTCTGGGCAAGGAATATTGCCGCCATTATATCACCCCGAAAGATACAACAACCCCCTACCTATTGTAAATATTGTTGTAAATACCACGCAAGATAAGATAAGATAAAAGATACAACAATATTAGAGATAACACAGGGTTCAGAATACGGCCCCAGGGGTTTAAACCATGGATCAGTTAGTCCACCTTTCGAGAATTGAAATTGACTTAGTCCATGGACTAAAGTTAAGCCTGGCCTAACTAATCCACGGACTAAGTTAGGCCAGGTTTAACTTAGGCCGCGTTCGAGAATACCACCCTCTACTGTTCATTGATACTTGCACACTCATGTATTATTCATTAGCTGAAGGTGTGGGCCGACGTGAGCAGCCAATGAAAATGGTAGTACTGATATATATGCGCACATAGCTTTCTTTTATGCCCAAAATAGGCTGGGCGTATGTAACTGGATGTAGGTCATTGTGACGTCATTGTGATCCGCCTCGAGGGTTGAACTCGCCTTTTTTTTCTTCTTCCGTGTAAACACGATCACAGTTGCAGGCTAGAGTGCGGACTCGTCATATGCGCCCGTGCAAAGCTCTGTGCGCGCATGGAGGGCGGTCCGCCATTACTGAGAAGGGCAAAACATCGAGAAATACCCGGATGTCCCATTCAGAACTGTGCAATATTATGCTTTATTTTTCGGGTTGATTTATCGGTTTTCGAGTATGAAACGTAATAATTGTGGTATTTTGCATAATGCATGAACCCTACTCATGCCTCAGTCATGGTGACTGGTATAGGTCAAGTTTAATTACGGGTGTTATGGTGAGGTAAAAGGGATACAGAAAGCTATTTGTATTGCAGTATATCTACAAATATAATTTGGGTTCCTCTTTGTCAATCTACATCAGTTCGTGATTTCATGCAAAGAAAATGTTTATTTTTATTTTATACGAGTAAAGAAATATTTTTGAATAATTTAAAGTCAGAATGAGACCTAGCAGAACGTCACACAATGGCGCCGTTACTGTGCGTTACATAAACTTTGATATTATGACATCAAATATTACTTGACTTTCAACCAATCAGAATCAAGCATTTGGGACTTGTGTTTGATTTTTATATCATGATATCAAACAAAGTTTTATGCAACAGGGCCAATGTCTTTCTAATTCAGTTATTGGGACTGACAGGAACATGAGAGCCAGGGTTTATTGATTTAAAACGCTTTAAAGGTAATATATTCATTTTATGTTTATGGCTATTATAAACAGATTGATACTTATAGATTTAGGATAGAGATGGATACGTAGATAGCTAGACACATAAATACATGGATAGATAGATAGAATATAGAAGGATAGGTAGATTTCCCCCGTATGTTGTGCACAGTATCTTGTTGGGTCGTTCGTTTTTCTGCCCTCCTTAGTAATGGCGGCCAACGCTCCAAGTCGGCACAGCAATTTGAGCGAGTACGCCCTCTAGCGTTAGTATATATATCTCTATGGATCATACACAGGTTTTGCATTGGATGCATTATGGGGGGTTTTGGAGGGGCAATGTTTATTCATGAGCAATGACGTAAAAAGTACGCCAATTACTGTTTGGTGATTGGCCATCAACAACATGTTTTAGGTATTAGGTCATCATGCATAAAAAAATTTTGCATTCCCAGAATTCCCTACGATTTGAGCACGAAATTGAGGAAAAATGGCGATTATATGAACTGCAACTTTATGAAGCATTTTTCTTTTAAGTGAATTTCTATTGTAATAGAAGTTTGTCAAGTACATCTCAGTGAATCAGAAAATGTTCAGGCAAACATCAACATCGAAGTGATAGATCTACCATACGTTATCAAAAAAGTAAGTAAAGATCCATTTTGTGTTAATCTGTCTGAAATGATTGTGATGTGTTCGTCGTTGCAGAGGGGCTCTCCGATTGTCACAACGTATATATTACCCCCTATCCCATCCCTTTTTCTAAGCAAAGAGATTCGATCATACACAGTATGTCCTCCGTATTATTAATAAAATGGTGCTTAATCCTCATTTGCATATGCGCACGAGAGGTAATATGACAAGATAATTGGTATTCTGAAAATTGTTGTATCTTTTATCTTATCTTATCTAATTGCATGGTATTTACAACAATATTTACAACAGGTATGAGGTAGGGGGTTGTTGTATCTTTCGTGGTGATATAATGGCGGCAATCTTCTTTGCCCAAAACCAATTTCGTGCCACTAGACGAGTTAAAAGAAGACTGTACGTGTGTTGACTGGAGACATCACAGATGAGAACTTTCTAAGAAATAACATGCTAGGGTTTAGGCCCGTTTCGAGTAATCGTTTAATCGACTACCCGCCCGGTAAAGCCAGTAGTCGAATAATGAACTTGATAACCGACTACTCGATGACTCATTGGGAACCCAAGAACATCGCCTAAAAAGAGTCTAAATGGATAGAAATCTGTCACAAATTACACAATAATTCTACTTTCTAAGACATTGGAAGGAAGTTTAAATTAATCAAATTCCTACCTAACCTTAACATAGAAGCAAACAACTAGCGGGCTGGCTCAAACTAAATTGTTGACGTACGTGCAGTGAATACAATTATGCATTGCCCCATGTGTGATTATTCATGTAGTGAGCCCGTAGTGAGATGAAGAAATACGCGACGACGATGAAGAAAGAAAACAATTCTAGCGATAATTTGTATGTAAATACCTGTCACGAACCTACAAATATGCAATATTTTATTTGTTAAACTATTATTATTGTAATATTTCTGGTTGATTGATGATTTTGACTATCGTGAAGATGGATGTTTGTCGATTCTAAATATGTGTCTGGTGGTTGGCTTTGAGTGTATTTCGTATTTTGAGTGTGTGTACGTATGTGTGTTGGTACATGATACATAAGTGTAACAATTTCGGACAAATTTTTCAATGTAAATGATGAAATAAATATATAATATAGTATTTTAATTTTTTTTTCTGGAAAATTACGATCTTTTTTATTTACCATATTAAAAATAAATATTTATAAGAACAGTAATCGAACGAGCCCGGCGGCCATATTGAATTTACCCATATATACGTATGATACGTACCGTTATCACTGACCGAATATACATACATCGGTACTGTACGTACGGTAAATTCAATGGCAGTTTTCATGAATCGTAACGTATTTTGACAAACAACACTCGACAAATCTTTAAAAATAATCATTTATTGTCGAATTAAAAACAGGAATCTTGCACAATTGCAAATAAAACACGATTAACGACGGAAATATGAATGTAAGTACTTCTTTTCTTCACAAATAGTTAATTTAAAGCAGGTTTTATGTGAAATTAGTGCTGGGCGGAAGCAGTGTTTTTCATCAGGAGTGGTGGGCGGAAATCCCCCGTGCTGGGCGGGCCCGCCCGCGACTTTGCGTTTTACACCCTGGCCTGGACATTTTCCCGGTAAATAGCAATGAAACTGCTTGAATGAGTCTAGTCTACGCTCCTCGATCGGGCGCGCCAGTTCCAAATCGAATCGTACATGCACAGACGTACGTCGATGCAGCATTTATACACACCGTACGCAGCTGCAATACTGAAGATTATTAAGGGAGAAGATATAGGATTTCAAGTTCAGAACAACAAGTTAAGAAGCTTGCTGCACGATGGAATTCATCGAGGATGATGACGGAGTGGCAATGCAGACGCCTTAATTTGCGGGTATGAATACTGTAAATCCAGTTTTGAATTGTAAAACTGGTGTATAATTTCCTTTATATGTTATGTGTCTGTACATTACACTAGACAAAGTGATGAATGGAAAAAGAGAGAAAGAGAGGTCTTATAAACAAATATCATGAATTTAAAATGAGAAAGAGAGAAAGGGAGAGAGAGACAGAGGTCTTAGAAACAAATATGAATTCAAGAAGTGATGGAAAGAGAGGGGGTCTTAGAAACAAATATCATGAATTGAGAGCTAGAGAGAGAGGTCTTAGAAACAAATATCAAGAAATGAGAAAGAGAGGGGGGTCTTAGAAACAAATATGAAGAGAGAGAGAGAGGCCTTAGAAACAAATATGAAGAGGGGGTTAATGAGAGAGAAAGAAAGAGGGGTCTGAGAAATACATACGAGAGAGAGAGTGGGTCGAGAGAGAGAGGTCTTAGAAAACAAATATGAATAGAGATGGGGGGCGGGGAGAAATGGGTCTTAGAAAACAAATATGAAGAGAGATGAGGGGGAGGTCTTAGAAAACAAATATGAAGGGAGAGGGGTCAAGAGAATTAGAGAAATTAGGTCTTAGAAACAAATGACATGAATTTAAAAATGAAAGACGTGATCCCACAATAATAGAAAATGGTACGAGTGCAATATTTAAATCACAGTTTATGTATTACATTACCATTACACATATTATGTCGAGTGTAGTCTGTGTATGTGTCGATATGTGTACACGTGTGTTAGGGGGTCCGAATCAGCAAATGGTTTGAAAGTAGGCTACACGTCAAAAATTGAAACCCTGAAGAAGGCGGAATTAAACCACAAAAACCATAATATTATTTGGTTTCTCTCTTTCCTTACTTTGATTAATTCCTTCTCTAATTTCTCTCTTTCTTTCAAGTTAGTTTTTGTTTTCTCTCTCTGCTTATGACATTCTTTGTTTCCTCTCTGTTCTTTAATTATTTATTGTTTTTCTCTATTTCCTTCTGTTGTTATTCGTTTTTTCTCTCACTCGTACGTCTCGATACAAAAGTACATGTACCGCGTACCGCGACACTGGACATATAGGACGTACGTTGAGCGTTGCAGAAGAGCTACGTGCGCGCGCAATATCTTGTCATGGATAGACTTTTCCCAGTCGGTTCCTTGAAATTTATTGGGAAAAGGTCCAGGCCAGGGTGTAAAACGCAAAGTCGCGGCCCGCCCAGCGCCGCCCACCGTAGCTATAACGCTGATAATAGTCTATATCAGCTTACACCTATATTACCGACTAGTCGATTAATCGTCCAAAAAAATCACCGAGTAGTCGACTACCAAAAAGGGGCTTTCAAAACAGGCCTTATAGCTAGGATATGACGATTTTAATGCTCTCATCTCTGTGATGTTTCTTAACCACTAAGTGACTTTTCTTCATGATCCACATGCCACAGCGCATATGATGACGCGCGTCATAAGCGCTCAATTAACTAATTACGCCCATGATTATATGCGCTGGGCGCATCTTCAGATATGGCATAAAGTATTCCTATTGGTTGACCTACTTTTCATGCTTATATAAAATAGATCTTGATTGGTAGGGTCTATACGAATGGGCGTGTCAAAGATAAGATAGAGGCGGTCCTTCAAGTTCAAGAGATAACACAGGGATAAAATGATTTTCAGAATACCAACTTAATTACAACAATATTAGCGCTGTGTTATCTCTGGAAGATGCAACAAAAGATAACACAAAACTTACAACAATGTTCAGAATACCGCCCCTGGTCATGCGATTGCATTGTGAAAGAAACGTGGAATCAATCAGAAAAGGTTGATCATCTAGCATATAAGTATTGGTGTGTACTGCAAGGTTCTGGAATCATCAAAATGATAAGAAATTTGGCCCAGTCTTGGTAAAGTTACAAGCACTGTACACAGAAAGATGTATATGGGACTACGCGACCACGTGTGCGATATCTATTTGGTCCCAATAGATATAATAATTTACCAAATATATCAATTACTAGGCGGTTTCCCGACTCTCCCGGCAAAATTTGTATCATCACGTATTAGTCAAAACATATTCTTTCACATGATTGGTAATGAGAGCTTCCATTTCATTTTTTTGAGAGAGGGGCATTTCCAAAACTGGTCTATACCTTTAACTTATATTATCGATCACAAGCATAACAGCTGGTGTACCCAGGATGCATCGGGGGAGTGGACCTTAGAGTTCCACTCTGACCATAGAGCTATATGACTCTGACCCAACTAACTTGGCCTTTCAAAACATGAGTACACCTCTACTTATTAATATTCCAGCCTAAGATTTTTCAAAAAATCTCTTTATTAACCAAAAAATGATAACTACAATCCATTTTTCACAGATCTCAAGCTTCCTAAGCTTCACCCCTCATACCCAGGATGCATCGCGATATTGGAGAGTGGACCTTAAAGTTATTACCAAGTTTTGGTATGGGGTCATGAATTTGGTTCAAATGAACATAATTGGAAGCATATGCGATTTTACAATATTCAATGATCGTTGTCGCGGTTGAAATCGAGTCTAAAGTGATGAAATTGTAAATAATAAACTCTTTATGTTGTACAGCGCCCTCAGGCTCAAGACTGATATTACTTTAGCTTGAAAACAACGTTTCTTGCCTACAATCGACCGATTTGCTATTTCCGTTTGGAAATTATATATCAGAACTGCATATTCTGAGATTTTCATGGTCGCAGCTACCATGGAATGGCCTTAGGCGCTATTTGAAATATTTGAAATTTACCGGGAGCACCGGTAAATTTTGATTATTCAATTTGCTCGAAAGCAGAAATGTTTTAGGGGCTTAATTTTTTAGTGCTTATAATACATCCACCGGGGCATCCAAATACATTAAAAATTTTAAGAATAACTATCCATCCAATTTCAAAATTTCCCAAAACTTTGCATTACCTTTATAACTAACTTCATTGAATAAGAAATACTGATATTTCTTAATGTTTAGAGCGTATTCCCTTTTAGTCTATCTAACATGGGTCTGTTTTTGTTTTATTAAATCAAAGATGGTATAAGCCATATAACAACACATTCTCTGGCTATGATTATACATTTCAAATATGCTGATGTATTAAAGGTAAAGACCAGTTTTGTAAACGCCCCTCTCTCAAAAAATGAAATGCATGGAAGCTCTCATTACCAATCATGTGAAAGAATATGTTTTGACTAATAGGTGCATGATGCATGGGTGTCGATCACGGGGGGATGGGGGGATATATCCCCCAATATTTCAGGTGGGGATGGCCTGTACAATCATCCCCCCAATAATTCACCATCAACAACAAAAAATGAAGAGAAAATTAATGATGAGAGCCCGATGAGAGTAGTTAATGGTTATTACTCGCAAGATGACCATCAATATACACATTTTGCTATCTCATTTTCATAATACATACATATATAAATAGAAAACGAAGTAAATGAGACAACCGTATATGAGACAAGAATAAATTGAATTCTCGCTCATACGGCTTCATCAGGAATTGATGAATTTATTCAATTTATTCAATCAACAGCATCATAGAAATGCAAAGCCGCAGCGTTAAAAAGCAACGAGCTAAATGTTAAGCGCGAAGCGCAAAAGTGCAAAAAGAAGTAGAGAGTGGGAGAGAGAGATAATGAGAGACAGAGAGGATAATAACCCAGGTAGCAAGCCCATGTGGGACCCACATGGGTCCCATATTCTCTGAAACATGGGCCCCATATGGAAAACCATCTGGGGCCCTAAGGCATCTGCACCCAAGAAGCATATGGGACCCATATAAGACAGATGGGACCCAGATGGGACCCATACCAAACTGGGCCCAAATGGGTTAACCCAGATTTTCCCCATGTGTTACCCATATGGGCATATTCATATTCTACCCATATGTGTACGCCCAGCTCATTCCCATCTGGAACCCATAAGGGCTGGCCCGATAGATCCCATATGGGTTACTAAATATTGGCCCCATATGGGATACATATATGGGTTCCATTTAATAGCCCAGATGGCACAAGTGACCCAGATCATCCCCATATGGGCCCCATATGGGCTTGCTACCTGGGAAAAAGGGAAAAGGGGAAGAAACGGGCAGAAAAAAAAAGGAAGGGGGAAGAGAAAAGGAAGAAAGACAAGAGAAAAAGGGACATATATTTCAGCATTTTTTTCAGGGAACTGATGTGAATGGGCGATGAAAAAAGAGGTTGACTTTAAAGTAACCTACAATGAAATATTGCTCATGTTTATTTCTTACAATGTCAAAATTACTTTACGGGATCCCCTCCCTAAAAAGCTTAGGCATGGGTGATGGTAGGTATGAGGTTAATGCATGATCAGGAATTAGTTGAGTGGATGGAAAAGAAGTGAGAAATAAGCTGAAAGAAACATGGAAAATTGCCATGGAATGATGGAAGGCAATGTGAGACAGGCCCAACATGTTCTAAAACAAGTAATAATATTCAAGAATAGTTATGATTTCTTTCACCTAGGAGTTCTTCAAAAACTAATTAAAAACGAGTAAATAATCAATGTCACATTATTGACAGGGCTTAAGGAAAGTGAAAAGAAAAACAAGAAACAAAAAAGATTGAATGAAATTTGGGACTTTTGTTTATAACACCCTTCCAATAATAATGCACCTTCTAAGACTGGTTATAGTTTTTGAGAAAAAAATAGTGCTCTGGTCAGGGCCTTAGGGAATATTATGCTTATATTTTAGAGCGTATCTGGTATGATAAGTATATCTGGGTGAAGAAGGAGATAATGGAAGTTTGTTGTTTGGTAGTTGGAACGTGAGTTTTATATTATGTTTTTAAGAAAAAGACAGTTTGTATGAGATCAGGAGTGGAAATTTTCTGTCATTTTGAGAACCAAATTTTGCATCAGTGATATTCTGTTTCATTGAATTGAGTTTCCTGCAGAGAGGATTCAGTTGGTTTAATTAAAGAAGGAAGAGAGTCAAATGAAGAACCAAAAGCAATATGTTTTTCATTTACTAATGAGAACTATGTTTTTGAGATCTCCTTACACAGAATATTGGAATGGGTTTTCACGATGAATGTTGTTTGGAGACATCAATATTCATAAAATGTATGTTTCTATCACCAGGAAATAAAGAATTTTCTGTCTACATGAACCTTTCCTGGTTGCTTATTAATGCATTTGCCCACTGGTAACATAATACTTTCACAAGTTGATATCCCTCACCATTGGATTTTTTGGGGTAATGTCTAAATTTCGTTTAAAAATAGATGATATCAGTCTGGTAGGCCTACACTGCAGGCAAGAGTCAGGACTAACATTTAGCATGTTATTAATTTTATTACCACTCTTATATTCTCTGAAATGTTATCTTTATTGAGGGTGACTTGAAAAAGTTAATAACTTGGAAGGGAGGGGTGCAACCTGCCACACGCTTCTACCTCTTGGTTGCTTTGATCCATTGCCGAAAATATTTTGGCACCTATCATCCCCCCAACCACGGATACAGATCGACACCCCTGGCATGATGCTACAAATTTTGCCGGGAAACCGCCTACTTATAATATACACTTTCTCACGGGATTCACGGCAAACTGCTGCACAATACATAAACTGATAGGCCTAATATCGTTCTATTGTCAAGCTGCATTACCATTTACACAATATAGGATTATAATCAGTCTTAGAAAAGAGGACAATTTAGGAATCCAAATTATCAGGTAACTTTACGAAACATGCAATTAAGGGGGGCCAACTACTACTACGTACTACCATGGAGCTAGAACACTACGTAGATCTACGGCATTATACATAAATAGAACATAGGGTCTATAGAGACAATGGTGTTGACATCTGACTGGAACTTCCGTAAATGACGTAACACGTATAAATATGTTACGTCATTTATACGGAAGTTCTATTGTTCCGAGATCATAAGTTCTCACGCTAGTGTATCGCCGGTGTATCGCTCTGGTAGTGGTAAGATATTCGCCAATATTTCGTTATTTTTACATCCAATTTTTAATTTTCGTAGGCAAGTAGGTGTAGAAGTGGCATAAAATTCATCGAGGCCACTGTCGGGTGTGGGAAGGGGTGATTTCGGACGCATTTTAGGGGTTGTTGACATGCCTACTGTAGGCCTCTATAGCTCTAGCTCTCCGCGCTCCGCGGACGTCTATGGGAGCTGTGTATTAAAACCTGTTTTATTGATCTCAACATTTCAAACACCACTGTACAAAATTAAACCGAATTCACTCAAAATCAGTACGACAATTGATGACACTTATAGCAGTAAAATACAATTTTTTTTCAACTCACCGATTTTAGAAAGAATAATTAAAAAATTTAAATCGTGAGTCCACTCAGCTCAGGGTCTCAATGTCAAACTTGCTTACAGTTTTATTGGCATAATTGCATGTGTGCATCTGTGTGTTATAAGTCTATTGATTATTCACGTGTGAAATTGCTGCCTATTAGTATTACTATTACTATTAGCACATGGTACAGCGCTAGAGGTCCATACCGGCATACGCAGTATTGACTCTCTATGCTTTGCTGGAGTGATTTGTTCCAAGCTAACATTATATCAACATCAGTACGAGAATACACCCGACGGTGACCTGTACTGGACTGTACTCTGTAGTACTACTACTAGAGTAAAGGAGGGAGTTTTCGGCCGGTCCGTTGGATGCATGGTAAAATCCTTTAAAATATATTGCATAATATTAATAGCATATCACATATCACACACATACAATAACATGCCAGAGTCACCGGAGAACCACATTTGCAATGGAAAATATATCCTTAAAGGTTCTATGACATCAGACGACCTCAAATTCAACTTTTAACCTATTGTACAGTAATTATTCATCGTGAATCTGATGATGAAAACAATTTCCAGTCATTTTCAATCACTTAGCTGCAAAATGAGAAAAACAAATAGGTTTCGAACGCCCCTGAAATTGTTGACGATTACGTAATCCCTGTGACGTCAGCGGAGAACACAAAACTGGCTTGAGCGAGAGTAAAATGCGTGATTGTATTGGCTTTGTGCGTTGATTTGTAAAACCACTGAGTGAACTTTGCTGCTTTGGAAGTTATTTTTTCGGAAAAATGGATCATTTGCGTGGGAGTGACAACGAGGATGGATTCTTTGAACATTGTTTGTCTGACGGAGAAGAAAATCTGCCTGAGTTTCAAGAGGAACTTGAGGGAAAAGATGAAGTTCCTGCTGCTACGCTGCTCCTGGAATATTGCCTACACTACTGACTGCATGTTTCAGCCTGCCTTTCCAGATCCAGTGAGACTGAGAGAAGTTGAGACAATTAATTTTGTCGGCGTTCGTGATAATCAGGAAGACATCGAAGACTTGGCCACAATCATTGGTAAGAATGATGTAAATAGCTATATATAGGAGCATTTATAGTTATTAAATTTATATTTGGGTTGAGACAATCGGCACTATTCACATGCGATGCGATGTACCCGGTGATGTGCACATAATATGCTGCAGCCGTAGCTACGTAGGCCTACACCGCCCAGCTGCGGGGCAGTGAATGCTTTGGTGGAGGCCGGAGTGCGTGGCTTACGTAATGAAACTCACTGACTGAGCTGAGCTGACCGAGCTCCGAGCCAGGATTTGCGACACCAAACAAAACAATACTCGAGCTTTTGTATTGTACGATTGCCTTCTAAGTTCTATTTACTTTCGATCTAGATTATTGAAATCTATTTTCAGAAACAAATCACACATAGGGTCTAGATCTAGTCTGCAATGTAATGTTAATTGTGAAACTAATAAAATCTTCAAACATTTACTGGATACATCAAGTACATGTCCTATTTTTTCACACGATTATAGCGCAATGAATGATAAGATGAGATATAGGTCTAGGTCTATATAATAAACAATTTTTTTATACATTCATTCAGGTGTTCATGCAGTGGATCATGGAGGCTGCTCTGCAATGCTGAAGGTCGTGATGACCATCTGCTTTAAAGAACTTCCCCAGTTCACGCAGACAATGTTATGAGCCAGAGGAGTTGGACTAGCTGCATCACAGACCGTCCTGGTTTCAGGAGTGTTTGGATAGACAGGTGGGTACTTGAGACCGCCTTCTACCAGTACCGCCAGAAGTATACTGCCAACAAGCATGACAAGATACCACTGAAAATGAGTGAGTATTCACAATTTTTAGTCCGTACAATACATACATCGTAGTTCCACGGTGGAATTTGGTTATAATAAACTCCTTGGACCAGAAAAACTACCTGTTTTATCGAAACCATGTTATATCAGGGCTAAAATATAATAGAATACAAAGAAGTTGGACCAGAAAAGTAACAATAGTTTGTTACATGTATCTCATTAAGGTTCACTGTACAGGCACAATTTTTTTTTTGTGCGGAGGGTGCCAAATTATTGAATTCAGTATATATCATAACTATGTCATCAAGATGTCTTGGATGAGACATTAAACGATATGGGTGATTCTCTGTTACAAAGTTCGAACCCCACTGTTCGTGTCCGCACCCCCCCCATCGCTACCTCACAGACTTCATTATTCATGTACGTACATATTGTAAAATATAAATGGTGCGATGTATTAAAACAGATATGATTGATAGAAGTGGTGGTTGTTGCATTCCATGGTCACATGCCATCACTGCTTATGCGTCAAATTGTAGTGACGTTCCTAATAGTAGATGCAATTTAAAAGAAAATTATTATTGAATGATATTGAGTGGAGAAAAATGGGAATTGTGCACTTTCCCTTTTATTTCTGTACATGTATATATTTGTCTTGTCAAAACTCTTATAGATAGGAGGTAGATGTTACTATCTCTAATGGTTTGTGTGTTTTTTTTTTTTTTTTTTTGTTCATTGCAGGAAAAAACCCACGTTGCCTATCGTCAGCTAGCTAGATTGTGCTGGGGATACCTGGGAAGATCAGTGCGAGTTTCACTGCCGTCCTGCGCTGTAATTCAGATCCGACAACTTTCCTTCCTCAGAATACAGAGGATTTGAAGAGGAATATACAGATATTTTGTTGGGCATGGGGTGTAGTGTGATTCATTCAAGATATGGATGTTTGCTTTTCATTTTTAAAATTTATTTTGAAGGTGACATTGATATGTTACTTACTTTTCAAACATTGTGGCTAAAGTAATTTACCTTAGTTTAATGGGTTACAAAGCTTACTAAAAAGGATACCGGTAAGTTTTTTAATTTTCACATGATATAAATACCTTCTAGAGCTATAGGTTATCTTCATTGGTAAATGTAATTTCTCTCATAAGAGTATCAGAATTTATAACATTCCGCTTCTTATCTCCTCAAGGTTATGTATTTATTTATTTTTATGCCTCCGCCACCGAAGGTGGTGCCGGAGGCATCATGTTTTTGGGTTGTCCGTCCGTACGTCCGTACGTCCGTACGTCCGTACGTCCGTACGCCTGTACGTCCGTCCGTACGTCCGTCCCGTTTAACCGTTATCACAATATCTCAAGAACCATTTAAGATTTAAACTTAAGACTCGGGAATAGTATTTATCACCATAGGAAGACGATCTGATTAGATTTTGGAGTACGTAGGTCAAAGGTCACAGGTCACAGAGGTCAACTTATGAAATTCCTTGTATTGAGTTTGTTAGCGCGATATCTCAAGAACCATTTGAGATTTAAACTTCAAACTTAAGGATAGTATGTATCACCATAGGAAGACGATCTGATTAGATTTTGGAGCACGTATGTCAAAGGTCAAGGGTCACAGAGGTCAACTTATGAAATTCCATACATTGAGATTGTTATCATGATATCTCAAGAACCACTGGAGATTTAAACTTCAAACTTAGTGATAGTGTGTATCACTATAGGAAAACAATCTGATTATATTTTGGAGCACGTAGGTCAAAGGTCAAGGGTCATAGAGGTCAACTTATGAAATTCCATACATTGAGATTGTTATGATATCTCAAGAACCACTGGAGATGTTAAAACTTCAAACTTAAGGATAGTATGTATCACCATAGGAAGACGATCTGATTAGATTTTGGAGCACGTAGGCCAAAGGTCAAGGGTCACAGAGGTCAACTTATGAAATTCCATACATTGAGATTGTTATCATAATATCTCAAGAACCACTGGAGATTTAAACTTCAAACTTAATGATAGTGTGTATCACCATAGGAAGACAATCTGATTAGATTTTGGAGCACGTAGGTCAAAGGTCAAGGGTCACAGAGGTCAACTTATGAAATTCCATACATTGAGATCGTTATCGCGATATCTCAAGAACCACTGGAGAATTTTCACTTCAAACTTAATGATAGTATGTATCACCATAGGAAGACGATCTGTTTAGATTTTGGAGCATGTAGGTCAAGGGTCACAGAGGTCAACTTGTGAAATTCCATGTCTTCAGCTCGTTTAATATGACTTTACATTTGATATTCGATATGATGTAATTTTAATGGAATTTCTGAAAGGATTATGCTTTTATTGCAAGACTTTTCGCCTGTAGAGTATGATGTCACTCGGTGTTGAGGCTGGTGTTGAGCTATCGATAACGCGATCGGTATCGTCCTTCTAAACTGACCGTCGGTGTTGGAGCTCGGTTTAGCAGCCTTTCCATGCTCTCAACACCAACACCAACACCGAACAACGTACTTGAAATCACTCAATGTCTTATGGGTACACAGTTCATGAGAAAAAGCAAAAGCACTGACAATTGAATTTCATATGCAGCGCATGTCATTCTTTAAAAAAATCAAATGAAAACGAGCTTTAATTCTTTATAATGGCAATACATGGTTACTTTTTATGCCTCCGCTACAAAGTAGCCGGGAATTATGTTTTCTGGTTGTCAGTCCGTGCGTACATACGTGCGTACGCACGCGTCTGTGCGTACGTCCCGTTCTCGTGATCGCGTTATCTCAAGAACCAATTGATGGATTACCGCCAAACTCAGGTCATGTATGTATCTTGCAGAGCTAATGAACTGATTAGATTTTGGGGTCACGAGGTCAAAGGTCACAGGGTCCATTATGTATGCAAAAATAGCTCGTGATCGCGTTATCTCAACCGATTGATGGATTACCGCCAAACTTGGGTCCTGTATGTATCTTGCAGAGCCAATGAACTGATTAGATTTTGGGGTCACAAGGTCAAAGGTCACAGGGCTCATTATGTATGCAAAAATAGCTCGTGATCGCGTTATCTCAAGAACCGATTGATGGATTACCGCCAAATTTGGGTCATGTATGTATCTTGCAGAGCTAATGAACTGATAAGATTTTGGGGTCACGAGGTCAAAGGTCACAGGGCTCGTTATGTATGCAAAATAGCTTGTGATCACGTTATTTCAAGAATCGATTGATGGATTACCGCCAAACTTGGGTCATGTATGTATCTTGCAGAGTCAATGAACTGATTAGAATTGGGGGTCACGAGGTCAAAGGTCACAGGGCTCATTATGTATCCTAAAATAGCTCGTGATCGCGTTATCATTAGAACCAACAGATGGATTACAATCAAACTTGAATTTTAAAAATTGCTTCCATTTTGGTTTGTAAAATTGCTCTATGGCGGAGGCATTTTTCGACTGCGCGCAGTTGAAGTTCCATCTAGTTTATTATTATTATTATTATTTTCTTGGGGGGGATTCTTTCAAACTAAACTTGTGACCTACTGTCTGTAGGTTTAAAGTAGATTAACATATGAACTCTCAAAAGGGTTAATTCATCCTAGAGCAGTTATTTGCTGTCAGCCAATGTTTTCTGTTTAGAGCTATAAATACTGGAAAGTAAATGTGTTCTCTTATAATGACTACTTATTTTCGTATGATATTGCAGCTACATATTGTACTAAAGAATATCTCATTTGCCTCATCTCTCAGTTGATGCCCACAATCAATGAGTTGCTATGAAGGAGGTAGATCACACTTGTCCTAACCTGCATAGTGTACATTTCAGCAGTCTTTCTTGTAGAACAATTTTCCACCAGATGTTAAAGATACTACATGGGTGAATATTTTGGGTGAAAGTTTTCAATAGTTGTCATTTTTAGAGAAATAATGGATGAAACTGCAAGGCAATCATTACTTCCGTGCCTCTTGTTTTCTGATGCACTTAATTTGGGATAAATATTTCAGCATGTGTTTTCTTGTGTTTTATACCTTAAAATGCATCAGTAAATTCAGTATAATTAAATCAGTTCTTTTGAAAATCGTATTGAAGTATTGAAGATACTACATATTCAAATTGATGTATTTATTTAGTCAGTGATTACCCCATCGATTTATGCTGTTTAGGGTCAAGACAAGACAGAGAAACTAAAAGGAAATTTGTAACTTTATTAGCTAATATGGGAATTAGAAATGTAAAGTACATGCACCCAGGGGCGGATCCAACCGGCGCCAAGGGAGGGGGCGAAAAGGGGGTAGTGAGAACAATTTTTTTTTTTTGCCCCGAAAATTGAAAATTGAAAAAAATCGTGCTGGCTGATTTTTCGCTGAGTGGGGATGGGGGAGTGAGTAGTGAGCACAATTTTTTTGGCCTCCGACATTTTTTTAACCACCACCCCTTGAGCGCCAGGAGGGGCCCATCTTCTTTTTTTTTATAAAGAAAGGTGTTTGTACCTGTTTTATCCGGCCCCCCCCCCCTGGATCCGCCACTGCATGCACTATTTCATGGTGTAGCTATTGTAGGACAAATCAACCTTCCAAATGGTTTATATATTTTTTGTGTATTTTTCTACGTCTTTCATCCAAAGCAACATCTTACACACACTCACTCACAGTTTTAGTTAATGTAATATATTAAAGTCGACCAATCCCCCAAATACATATTGTGCTTTCTTTTTATCTGTTATTTTCTTCATACTCCTAAAATGTTAATCCTAACAATGCTTCATAGTAGTTCGTAGTTTATTTTATTCAAACTAAATGTAACACATATTATTTCATTCAAGTGATTGGTCCTCTTGCAATCTTGCTTACTTTACTTTTCACATGATTAGTAAACAGTAAGGAGTGCATTGAATTCAGGATGGAAGAGCAGAGAGGTATAGAACGAGATGCAAAGAGATATTGTGTGTGTGTGTGTGAGAGAGAGAGAGAGAGAGAGAGGGTACGTTGCAAATGATAGAGATAGGAAAAAATATTGCAAGAGAAAAATTGTGATAGAGAGAGAGAGACATTGCAAGAGATAGGGACAGAGTAATTTCGAGAGAAAAAAAAATTGTGAAATTCCCTAAATTTCAAACCAAGGCCCTGACTGGCAGGGGTAATAATAATTCTTTGGACCGCTGAAGGGAGTTTTATTTTTTTCCAAGTGGTTGAGGGAAAATAAAAATGTAACATCATTGTAAATTTTGAAAAATTGAAAGAGGAAAATAAATGAATTGAATGTTGAAGATGGCATGCACCCCATCATCAAAATCACAATCGTCGAAATGTGCACTGCACACTACACAGGAGTCTATGCATGGGGCTGCTCCAACTTGCCCGAGTCAGCTTCACTTTAGCTGTCCAAATTTAACTCAAATTCGGTCTTTGGGGAAAAGATGTAGGCTTACCCCGTCCTGATTCGTATTACAGCAGCCTCCCACGATACACCTCGACGGCATTGTGAAATTCAAAGGAAAATATCAAAAAATTGCCGGACGAATCGAACTTTTCGTACAAAAAAACTTGCCACGCTAAAGCACGTAAACACAATAGAGAAAACTTTCGCACTGCAGCAGAAGCTCGGAAGATTCTCCGATGACGTACTGTCACGTGATCGCTGAGTTTGGGAATTTTGGGAGGCGGGGCTTAGGAGCGTGGGAAATCATGTAATTAATGAAGAAAAACACTATAACTCATTAACCCTTCTTTAGAAAAATTTCAAAAAACGAGAGATTGATTATATTGGTATTTTCTACACGATGGGAAGCATGAATACTTGGATGGCAGAGGACCTTTAAATATCACATTTTAGCGATGTAATCGGCGGTCCCGCTACCCGAATCTGAAAAATCGAGTATCTTACATGTGTCTGTAAGGAATATGGGTACCATAAAATGAGCTTTATTTCAAGTATTTTTCAGATTTGGAGCCCAATTTTGTGTGAGTCGCAAGCTCTAAAGTATTTCATCGCATGTATTAAATCAATGCAGCTGGACACCGCAGCGCACACACGATATTTCTGATCACTGCAGAGGTAGTTTTCGGCACGGGGAGCTCCAGCGTGGGATACCTGCTCCGCCCGCTAGTGCTATAGATCAGCGGGGAAACGCACGGCGCGCGCGCGCGCTTCCTATTGACTTTGTACATGCGGCCGAAAACTGCCTCGCTAGGCCGAAAACTACCTCTGAAACAGTGAAAATGGAAATTAATATTGTCTTGGCAATTCATGATTTTTTTTCTGGTATTCTTTTTTTGTTTAAATAATAATAATATTTGCTTCATGATTTGAACAAGAAATGATAATAAATAGGAAGTAAAGAGTCCAAAAATAGGATTTTGCCTTAAGTGGCCGAAAACTCCCTCCTTTACTCTACTACTTTTACTGTATACCTACTTATTAATAGTTTATATTATATTTTTGATGAATGGAATCCTGTTCAGTGATTGGTCAACATAGCATCATGTGACCAAACATATTATTGCTATGATGTTACTGATAAGAAAAATAGTACTATAACGTGACGTCATGCACTATACCATGGGACTATACCATGGATGACGTCATAGATATGCGATCGATCAAGATCAATGTGCTATCAGTATCCGCCCGGTCGGTCGTCTGCGCCTTGGTCTGTGCTACGCGCTGCGCTGAACTCTCACTGAACTCTTCAGTGTAGTGACCGTGCAGTGCAGTGACCGTGCGTGCAGTGGCTGCATATATCATTATTTCAAGCCACTAGTGAAATTATGGATTCCTTGGTGACAGAAATTGTTTTTATTATTATTATTATTTTGTTTTTAATGAAGGTTGGTTTGAAAAATATAAAGCAAATATACCATGCACTATTTCAAGCAACTAGTGAAATCATGGATTCCTCGGCGGCAGAAATAGCACTAATAGTGCTATTCCTGCCACCTCGATCCATAATTTCAACTAGAGACTCTCAGTGCATGGTATATTTGATTATTATATTTTTGATGAATGGAATCCTGTTCAGTGATTGGACAACATAGCATCATGTGACCAAACATATTATTGCTATGATGTTACCGATAAGAAAAATAGTATTATACCGTGACGTCATGCAGTATACCATGGGACTATATACCATGGATGACGTCATAGATATGCGATCGATGAAAATCAATGTGCTATCAGTATCTGCCCGGTCGGTCGTTCGCGCCTTGGTCTGCGCTGAACTCTCACTGAACTCTTCAGTGACTGTGCGTGCAGTGGCTGCTAGCTGCATTATTATTATTTATTTTTTTTTTTTTAATGAAGATTGGTTTGAAAAATATAAAGCAAATATACCATGCACTATTTCAAGCCACTAGTGAAATTATGGATTCCTCGGCGGCAAAAATAGCACTATTTTCTTTGGGGCTACGCCCCTCAGAAAATAGTGCTATTCATGCCACCTCGATCCACAATTTCAACTAGAGCCTCTCAGTGCATGGTATATTTGATTACTATTTATAGCAAAGAAGAAGAAGAAATGCATGTTAATTTCATTACATGCGTTTCACTTTCAGTGGGATAATATCAGAGATGCCAAGTTCAAAGATCGGCTATGCGTGACATTTTGCGCGCGAGCACGCGGGTGAGGGTTTAATGTATGTAAAGCCTATGGCGTACGTTTGGAAATCGTGCGCGTGCATCATGCGTGAGCTTGCGTTATAGCGTTTTTCAGACCCTCGATGCGTGCGACAGTCACGCATAATGATAATGCGTGACACTAATTGGTAGCTCTGTAATATTAATATGGCGATCTTGTACTTGATCATGCCTGGTTTCATCAGTAACTAGTAAGTAATGCCTCGGCCTCGTGGATTATCCCATCCATCATATCCATGTCTAAACTTGTAATTGTATGATGATGATGGCCCATAGCAATTTCCCCTGCTACTCACTCCAGCAAAGCATGATAGAGAGTCAATGCTAATGTCATGTGTATTGACCTCTATATCTAGATCTAGCGCTCTACTACGTGCTAATAATAGGCAGCAATTGCACACGTGAATAGTCAATACACACATAACACACAAATGCACACATTGAATACAATGTGGCTGTAATGTAAGCAAGTTTGACAGTAGACTTACGATTTGAATTTTCAAATTCTTTCTAACATTGGTAAGTTGACAAAATTGTATTTTACTGCTATTTAGGTAATTTGAAGATGTTTCTATCAAAAGATACAGCCCCCTCAAATCCCGGTAATATTCATCAATTTTATGTCGGAATCGACAAAAAAGACGTAACGCAGAGTTATTTTTGTTTTGCTAATTATAGCTGAACAGCTGCATTGCGCAATATGCAAGCGTACGCATGTTGCTTGGCTGCATGCGCAACTCGAGCGCGATCGGCAATCCATTGTCTTCAATGGGCATCCACTTCCGGGTCTGTTCGCCTAAGACACACGCGGTCCGATTGCATATGCATGTGCATGTGCAGATTTTACGCGTTGTCACCATGGTTTGGGCTGAACGGAGCTCACGCCTCCGTTTAGCTGATCCAAAAAATGTGGGGGGGGGGGGAAGGGTATTTTCAAACCGTTATCGCTTGTGATCCCTTGGGGCTAGCGAAAAATTGATACAGTCAAACCTGTCTATAGCGACCGCCCAAGGGAAACACAAAAAGTGGTCTTTGTAGACAGGTGGTCTTTGTGGACAGGTTCCTTTAGTACATGTTTCAATGAGAAACCATTTTCAAGGGAAACAAAAAATGTGGTCCTTGTAGACAGGTGGTCTTTGTAGACAGGTGGTCACTAAAGCAGGTTTGACTGTATTATCCTTACGTCCAGCCCTACATAAGCCTCACTTCAGGAAAGTGGCAAAGATCGGAGCTACCATGGAAACGATATTTAAATCGCTGTTTTGATCAAGATATTTTTAGAATTCCGAAGTGAGCCCCTTTGGGAAATGTGGAGAAAAACCTGCTCTTTCATATGACACCTCATTTATTGAGTTCACCTTCAGGATCACGAGCGATAACGGTTTGAATCTCAATTTGGTAATAAAAACATTGTCCAATTTTGCATGATCGCGCAATGCACGTAGACTGCATAGGGCTGCGTGCAATCTCTATAGGAAGGATTTTGGCACACAACATCGGGTGCGCGATCAGACACCCTACAGTAAAGTACCAATTTTGAGTGAAATCAGTTGAGTTTTGTACAGTGTTGTTTGAAATGTTGAGAATCAATAGAGCAGGTTTTAATACACAGCCAGGATAGTAATGCAGCTACGGTATGTGTGCTGCTACTCTGTTACCCCTTTCATCCATGCCTGCCATCCGAAATTCATAATAGCCTTCTTCTACTCTTTTTTTCTATACAAACTTGATGCCTGTCGTTCTAATGCTATCCAAAGCTCCTAACCAGTTGGATTGACACGTTTACTTTATTAATTGGACTCCAGGAATCTCCAAAAGAGTGGATGGATCAACTAAGAAGAAGAGCTGGTCCGAGAATAAGAATCGTCCGCATGAACGAGGTTTCTTATTTCCTATCCACGTGTTGGCGATGCGAAAAACGGATTCCGCAATGATTTTCTTGATGCATTTTACATTAACTTTGTACAGAGACTTTCACGTTATGAGCAATAAATCCTTGGGAAGACAGACAACCCATCAAAGTAGACGGTGAACTGGGGGTATTTTATTACGCAGAGTCCGTTTTTCGCATCGCCAGCGCGTGGTTCGTGAACCTGAAACCCGCAGAGCACCGATGAAAATCCTTATTTTTTAGGACGCAATTTGTCCACGTTTACAAGGATATCCTCGTTTATGCGGTTGATCCTCATTCTCAGACCAGCGCCCCTACTGTTCATGTAACGATGGCGATGACCTAAAAATATATATTTTCCTATGTTATCATTCTCTATTAATTATTTTAATATGGTTTTGTGCATTGACAGTGATTTACAGTGAATGGACAAGAATTAAAAATGACAGACAAATCTACGACCAGAAAACGCAGATCAGAGGAGGTGGCATTGGAGAAGTATGACATACTCCTACAGGAAGACATCCCAACCAAAAAGGTAACACTAACAGTTTGGCTCACTTTCTATGGATATACTTGCTATTCGGGAGATCAGAAAACAGCTTCCCAAGTACATGTACCTGAAGCCCACACACCATATTGCTGTGATGTGGTGTAATATATCAGTTGGTGGACAAGGCTTTATTGGCCAAAAGAGCTTGCCTCTAGACCTAACAACTAAACAACTTTCAAAGCCTGTAAATAATCGGTACATTGGCAGTAGATGGAGTAAGGTACTAGAACAGTTTCAGAGGAACAAAACAAAGAAGGCTCTGTGAGGTCTCAATGTGATTTGCTATCTTGAATGAGTTCTTGTCAATCGTGACATTTTCTCTCAGAAATGGCATTGAATTTAGCAGGAAGACTGATACCCTGTTGATATGATGTTTCAAGAATCGCTGTTCATGAATGCCATTGGCATTGGTGATAATAACCATAACTGATCAACAGGCAGACATTGTTTGTAAACATATCAATTGTTTAAAAGTTAAAATCTTTGTACAAAAAGATTTTTGACTCTTTCCCTTTTTCACCCTAATGTTCTCAATAAGGGAGCCATTGGAGTTTCTCACACCCCTTGAATCCAACTATGCACACTTTCAGTTTAGACCATGAAACAAAGTTACATGAATGTTTATGTTTCCTCATTGTGTGCATTCAGCTCAAATACGTAGAAGACAATAAGGAACTGGACGAAGATGCTCTCCTGGGAAACAGCGATGATGAGGAGGTAGGCTACTGTATTTTACATAATTTAAAGGTGATATTCATAGAAGAGCCCTAAATATGAAGCTATTCATATCTACACAAAGCTTATAAGCCATACAATGAGCTTGGATGACATTCAAACAATATAACACTTCCGAAAAAGGGAAATTAGGGTGAAAACAATCACCCTATTCTCTGGGACAAATTGTCATCCGAAACGGCCTTTAGCTGTGACGTAGGAAAGGGAGGCGTGGGTAGTGTGCCACTTCCGGGTATCTAGTAGAACGCATGTATAACATTATAAGGCTGAAAACACAGCTTCAACTTATGTGTTATTTTACCCTTACTATAGAATAAATTATAATACAACATCGTTTGTAAGTTACTTCTCATTAATATTTCCATCTTGATATTCTAAGAAATGTATTATTTGTGAAATAAAAACGTTGAAAAATGGGGAAAAGAAGGTGAAACTATGGCTGTGTCCCCGGCTTTGTTGTACAGCGAGCCTGCATATATAATGGGATTTGGGTGCCGGCGATTTTATACCACCATGTAGTTAATTTACTTTGACATATCAGTCGGAGACTTCTTCTCTTCCACTATGGAAAAAACAGTTAGTATTGATTTAATCATTATTATGAATAAAATAAAATTCAAACAAATCGAAGAATATTTCATTTAGTCGATCGTATCATGGCTAGATTAGCTGGAAAAATCGAGGCGATTCTGCTGTTGTTACGATTCATCTGCGAGTAGTGCGGCTCTTGGCAGCCGCATTACCTACACGGCTGATCGCTGATTGAATTTAGTATCGCTGGCGGATTTACATTACCTGCGCCCATCAAAACACACGTAAACGTGACTGCACTGCACACCGCACACACACAGTACTGTACGCTTGCATTTCAGTCGCGATAGACGAAACCCTTACGAAACCAAACCAAAACAAAACGGCGAGAAATACACTATTCTATGTAATTATAGTTATCGACAAATGAAAATGGAGAAGAAACATTATTCATTGTTATGTCAAAGGAAATTCCACCTCGGAACATGATTCTACTAAAGGTAATTATGTTTTGAAACACAGCTAGGTTGATTTTTCTCCGTGTACATACAGCTCAGCTGGCAAGCTAAAGCCGGTGAAAAAGTTGAGTTGTAAACAGTTATTTTACGGATATTGTCACTTTTTCAATGCCAATAATGACATGAATATTGACATTAGGATATGTTTCAGGACGGGAGAGGACAACTGTATGCCAGATATTGACCATTCAGGCAATATTTCAATCGTTTTGAGAGAGTGGAACTGACATCGACTCTATGAACATTTGTGTGTAGATCGCAGTTAGTCTCTATAGCTGCGTGAAGCATATCCCTGCTCTGACGTCACTCACAAAGACACTTTCCCTTAGGCGATTTCGTAGGTCAGGATAGAGTCAATTTAGTGAAATTTGATTTTCATAAAACACAAAACTGCACACGTTCATGGCATGTTAGCTGCATAAATTGCTTTAATAACTCATTCAATTATAAAATAAACTATTTTTATTTGATTTCATTTCCTATAAGTATCAACTTTAAGAGTATAAGATAGTAAGAGTTTCTTGTTTGCTCTAGATGTCTGATGTGGTTAATAATAGTAATATTGACTGCCTAATTCAGGGCAATACAACTTGTCATATATCACCCTCACCTTCGGTTTGGGCGATATATGTCATATTGCACTGAAGGCAGTCAATATTACTTAATTATCCATGATGATAAATGCTCCAAAGCTAAATGTAGCCTGCCTCTACAACTTAGCAACATTCAAATCCTGTAAATAATCAGTACATTGGCACTAGATGGAGTAAGGTACAGGCACAGATTTAAAGGAACAAAACAAAAAAGGCTCTGTGAGTTCTCTATGTGATATGCTATCTTGAATGAGTCCTTGTTTATAATCGTGACATTTATGTTTCCTCATTGTGTGCATTCAGCTCAAAGACAGCGTAAAAGACATGGAGGGACTGGACGAAGATGCTCTCCTGGGAAACAGCGATGGTGAGGAGACCCTGAATGATACAGGATTGGCAGATGAACATATTAACAACCTTGACGAAGGAGTTGGACTTGAGGAGGAAGAGGATGGGGCGGCCTTATTGGATGACCACACGAGTGAAGAGTTTGGAGATGGGGGAGAGGAATCTACCAAGGAATGTGCAGATACGGCTGGTCCGGAAGAGGATGAAGAAGAAGAAGACACAGAGAGTGATCGAGAGGTAATATTATGCGTCAAAATCCCAAAGAGGGACACTTATGAACGAAAACGCTCCCTACTTCATGTAAATGAGGGTCAAAGGTTATATTGGCTTAATGTATATATTATAGTATTAATGACTGCTTTGAGAGAAATAGTTGATTTTATACGCTCAAGGGAAGGTTACAATTGTGCTATTGCCCGAGGCGTGCCGAGGTGCGGTAAAGTTTAATACTCAGTATTAAACTCAGTACAATGTCAATGACAGTAGATCTCTAGACCCCTCTAGTACACAACAATTAATGTGTGGGACTCCACTGACTGGATTTGACTATCATATTAGACCTTACATTGGTGTGCTTGCTGTCAGCAGAATTAATCAAGTCTTGCATTTGATCATCATCAAGAAGTTGAAATCTTGGGAGAGTTTCTTCAGCCATTTTGCCTTGTTTGGAATTCAGTACGATAGAGATTGCCGTGCGGTCGTCTGCGCTTCGATGTATTAAAAATTGGTAAATTAAGCTAGCGACCGATTATTCGCACACTTTGGTGTCCGTGCTCGCACAAACCAGTTTTTAACACGTAAACCAATGGGTATTTCAGCAAGACTGAACTAATTTCCCGGTAATTGGAATTTTGCCGGGATTTTACCCTCGAACTATTACATGGCTTTGGCATTTTTCGGGAATAGTTAAAACAACGACTGCAATTTCGACCAATCAGATGGCTGGATTTCTTAAGTGAGGTATATAATCCATATTATTAACCGTATCAGACATCTGAGCAGGGCAATTTTTAAATTGTATTGCCCTCTAAGTTTAATTGATAAGCCAACAAAACTACGTGCGAAAAACAAATATTGACCGCTCAGAAAAGTCAATGGGATTTTGTGTGTAATTTGCTGGTCAATATTATTACACAGTAAACCAATGAACAAATATTATTGCCCATTCTGGAAAGTCAATGGCAAAATGCGTGTTAAACTAGTGGGCAATAAAATCCGGGTTTTTAAAATTTTCTTTGCGTATCTGTTACACGTAAGAGAACCTGCGCACTTTGTGCGTACTCTATTATGACGTAATAATCACACCCAAGGCACACTGTTTGCAGTGTATCGAAAATTTTGTCAAGCACTAGATGAACAGTGCTGGTTTGACAATGTTTTTGCAACTTTTCATGCTAGGAAACCCTGTGCAGTGTAGGCTACTGTATTTTACATAATTTAAGAGTATAAGATAGTAAGAGTTTCTTGTTTGCTCTAGATGTCTGATGTGGTTAATAATAGTAATATTGACTGCCTAATTCAGGGCAATACGACTTGTCATATATCACCCTCACCTTCGGTTTGGGCGATATATGTCATATTGCACTGAAGGCAGTCAATATTACTTAATTATCCATGATGATAAATGCTCCAAAGCTAAATGTAGCCTGCCTCTACAACTTAGCAACATTCAAATCCTGTAAATAATCAGTACATTGGCACTAGATGGAGTAAGGTACAGGCACAGATTTAAAAGCACAAAACAAAAAAGGCTCTGTGAGTTCTCTATGTGATATGCTATCTTGAATGAGTCCTTGTTTATAATCGTGACATTTTCTCTCAGAAATGGCATTGAATTTAGCAGGAAGACTGATACCCTGTTGATATGATGTTTCAAGAATCGCTGTTCATGAATGCCATTGGCATTGGTGATAATAACCATAACTGATCAACAGGCAGACATTGTTTGTAAACATATCAATTGTTCAAAAGTTAAAATCTTTGTACAAAAAGATTTTTGACTCTTTCCCTTTTCACCCTAATGTTCTCAATAAGGGAGCCATTGGAGTTTCTCACACCCCTTGAATCCAACTATGCACACTTTCAGTTTAGACCATGAAACAAAGTTACATGAATGTTTACGTTTCCTCATTGTGTGCATTCAGCTCAAAGACATCGTAGAAGACAAAGAGGAACTGGACGAAGATGCTCTCCTGGGAAACAGCGATGATGAGGTAGGCTACTGTATTTTACATAATTTAAGAGTATAAGATAGTAAGAGTTTCTTGTTTGCTCTAGATGTCTGATGTGGTTAATAATAGTAATATTGACTGCCTAATTCAGGGCAATACGACTTGTCATATATCACCCTCACCTTCGGTTTGGGCGATATATGTCATATTACTGAAGGCAGTCAATATTACTTAATTATCCATGATGATAAATGCTCCAAAGCTAAATGTAGCCTGCCTCTACAACTTAGCAACATTCAAATCCTGTAAATAATCAGTACATTGGCACTAGATGGAGTAAGGTACAGGCACAGATTTAAAGGAACAAAACAAAAAAGGCTCTGTGAGTTCTCTATGTGATATGCTATCTTGAATGAGTCCTTGTTTATAATCGTGACATTTATGTTTCCTCATTGTGTGCATTCAGCTCAAAGACAGCGTAAAAGACATGGAGGGACTGGACGAAGATGCTCTCCTGGGAAACAGCGATGGTGAGGAGACCCTGAATGATACAGGATTGGCAGATGAACATATTAACAACCTTGACGAAGGAGTTGGACTTGAGGAGGAAGAGGATGGGGCGGCCTCATTGGATGACCACACGAGTGAAGAGTTTGGAGATGGGGGAGAGGAATCTACCAAGGAATGTGTAGATACGGCTGGTCCGGAAGAGGATGAAGAAGAAGACACCGAGAGTGATCGAGAGGTAATATTATGCATCAAAATCCCAAAGAGGACACTTATGAGCAACGCTCCCTACTTCATGTAAATGAGGGTCAAAGGTTATATTGGCTTAATGTATATATTCCATATTATTAACCGTATCAGACATCTGAGCAGGGCAATTTTAAATTGTATTGCCCTCTAAGTTTAATTGATAAGCCAACAAAACTACGTGCGAAAAACAAATATTGACCGCTCAGAAAAGTCAATGGGATTTTGTGTGTAATTTGCTGGTCAATATTATTACACAGTAAACCAATGAACAAATATTATTGCCCATTCTGGAAAGTCAATGGCAAAATGCGTGTTAAACTAGTGGGCAATAAAATCCGGGTTTTTAAAATTTTCTTTGCGTATCTGTTACGCGTAAGAGAACCTGCGCACTTTGTGCGTACTCTATTATGACGTAATAATCACACCCAAGGCACACTGTTTGCAGTGTATCGAAAATTTCGTCAAGCACTAGATGAACAGTGCTGGTTTGACAATGTTTTTGCAACTTTTCATGCTAGGAAACCCTGTGCAGTGTAGGCTACTGTATTTTGCATAATTTAAGAGTATAAGATAGTAAGAGTTTCTTGTTTGCTCTAGATGTCTGATGTGGTTAATAATAGTAATATTGACTGCCTAATTCAGGGCAATACGACTTGTCATATATCACCCTCACCTTCGGTTTGGGCGATATATGTCATATTGCACTGAAGGCAGTCAATATTACTTAATTATCCATGATGATAAATGCTCCAAAGCTAAATGTAGCCTGCCTCTACAACTTAGCAACATTCAAATCCTGTAAATAATCAGTACATTGGCACTAGATGGAGTAAGGTACAGGCACAGATTTAAAAGCACAAAACAAAAAAGGCTCTGTGAGTTCTCTATGTGATATGCTATCTTGAATGAGTCCTTGTTTATAATCGTGACATTTTCTCTCAGAAATGGCATTGAATTTAGCAGGAAGACTGATACCCTGTTGATATGATGTTTCAAGAATCGCTGTTCATGAATGCCATTGGCATTGGTGATAATAACCATAACTGATCAACAGGCAGACATTGTTTGTAAACATATCAATTGTTCAAAAGTTAAAATCTTTGTACAAAAAGATTTTTGACTCTTTCCTTTTTCACCCTAATGTTCTCAATAAGGGAGCCATTGGAGTTTCTCACACCCCTTGAATCCAACTATGCACACTTTCAGTTTAGACCATGAAACAAAGTTACATGAATGTTTACATTTCCTCATTGTGTGCATTCAGCTCAAAGACGTAGAAGACAAAGAGGAACTGGACGAAGATGCTCTCCTGGGAAACAGCGATGATGAGGAGGTAGGCTACTGTATTTTACATAATTTAAGAGTATAAGATAGTAAGAGTTTCTTGTTTGCTCTAGATGTCTGATGTGGTTAATAATAGTAATATTGACTGCCTAATTCAGGGCAATACGACTTGTCATATATCACCCTCACCTTTGGTTTGGGCGATATATGTCATATTGCACTGAAGGCAGTCAATATTACTTAATTATCCATGATGATAAATGCTCCAAAGCTAAATGTAGCCTGCCTCTACAACTTAGCAACATTCAAATCCTGTAAATAATCAGTACATTGGCACTAGATGGAGTAAGGTACAGGCACAGATTTAAAAGCACAAAACAAAAAAGGCTCTGTGAGTTCTCTATGTGATATGCTATCTTGAATGAGTCCTTGTTTATAATCGTGACATTTATGTTTCCTCATTGTGTGCATTCAGCTCAAAGACAGCATAAAAGACATGGAGGGACTGGACGAAGATGCTCTCCTGGGAAACAGCGATGGTGAGGAGACCCTGAATGATACAGGATTGGCAGATGAACATATTAACAACCTTGACGAAGGAGTTGGACTTGAAGAGGAAGAGGATGAGGCGGCCTTATTGGATGACCACACGAGTGAAGAGTTTGGAGATGGGGGAGAGGAATCTACCAAGGAATGTGCAGATACGGCTGGTCCGGAAGAGGATGAAGAAGAAGACACCGAGAGTGATCGAGAGGTAATATTATGCGTCAAAATCCCAAAAGGGACACTTATGAACGAAAACGCTCCCTACTTCATGTAAATGAGGGTCAAAGGTTATATTGGCTTAATGTATATATTCCATATTATTAACCGTATCAGACATCTGAGCAGGGCAATTTTTAAATTGTATTGCCCTCTAAGTTTAATTGATAAGCCAACAAAACTACGTGCGAAAAACAAATATTGACCGCTCAGAAAAGTCAATGGGATTTTGTGTGTAATTTGCTGGTCAATATTATTACACAGTAAACCAATGAACAAATATTATTGCCCATTCTGGAAAGTCAATGGCAAAATGCGTGTTAAACTAGTGGGCAATAAAATCCGGGTTTTTTAAATTTTCTTTGCGTATCTGTTACCATAAGAGAACCTGCGCACTTTGTGCATACTCTATTATGACGTAATAATCACACCCAAGGCACACTGTTTGCAGTGTATCGAAAATTTCGTCAAGCACTAGATGAACAGTGCTGGTTTGACAATGTTTTTGCAACTTTTCATGCTAGGAAACCCTGTGCAGTGTAGGCTACTGTATTTTACATAATTTAAGAGTATGAGATAGAGTTTCTTGTTTGCTCTAGATGTCTGATGTGGTTAATAATAGTAATATTGACTGCCTAATTCAGGGCAATACGACTTGTCATATATCACCCTCACCTTCGGTTTGGGCGATATATGTCATATTGCACTGAAGGCAGTCAATATTACTTAATTATCCATGATGATAAATGCTCCAAAGCTAAATGTAGCCTGCCTCTACAACTTAGCAACATTCAAATCCTGTAAATAATCAGTACATTGGCACTAGATGGAGTAAGGTACAGGCACAGATTTAAAAGCACAAAACAAAAAAGGCTCTGTGAGTTCTCTATGTGATATGCTATCTTGAATGAGTCCTTGTTTATAATCGTGACATTTTCTCTCAGAAATGGCATTGAATTTAGCAGGAAGACTGATACCCTGTTGATATGATGTTTCAAGAATCGCTGTTCATGAATGCCATTGGCATTGGTGATAATAACCATAACTGATCAACAGGCAGACATTGTTTGTAAACATATCAATTGTTCAAAAGTTAAAATCTTTGTACAAAAAGATTTTTGACTCTTTCCTTTTTCACCCTAATGTTCTCAATAAGGGAGCCATTGGAGTTTCTCACACCCCTTGAATCCAACTATGCACACTTTCAGTTTAGACCATGAAACAAAGTTACATGAATGTTTACGTTTCCTCATTGTGTGCATTCAGCTCAAAGACATCGTAGAAGACAAAGAGGAACTGGACGAAGATGCTCTCCTGGGAAACAGCGATGATGAGGTAGGCTACTGTATTTTACATAATTTAAGAGTATAAGATAGTAAGAGTTTCTTGTTTGCTCTAGATGTCTGATGTGGTTAATAATAGTAATATTGACTGCCTAATTCAGGGCAATACGACTTGTCATATATCACCCTCACCTTCGGTTTGGGCGATATATGTCATATTGCACTGAAGGCAGTCAATATTACTTAATTATCCATGATGATAAATGCTCCAAAGCTAAATGTAGCCTGCCTCTACAACTTAGCAACATTCAAATCCTGTAAATAATCAGTACATTGGCACTAGATGGAGTAAGGTACAGGCACAGATTTAAAGGAACAAAACAAAAAAGGCTCTGTGAGTTCTCTATGTGATATGCTATCTTGAATGAGTCCTTGTTTATAATCGTGACATTTATGTTTCCTCATTGTGTGCATTCAGCTCAAAGACAGCGTAAAAGACATGGAGGGACTGGACGAAGATGCTCTCCTGGGAAACAGCGATGGTGAGGAGACCCTGAATGATACAGGATTGGCAGATGAACATATTAACAACCTTGACGAAGGAGTTGGACTTGAAGAGGAAGAGGATGAGGCGGCCTTATTGGATGACCACACGAGTGAAGAGTTTGGAGATGGGGGAGAGGAATCTACCAAGGAATGTGCAGATACGGCTGGTCCGGAAGAGGATGAAGAAGAAGACACCGAGAGTGATCGAGAGGTAATATTATGCGTCAAAATCCCAAAGAGGGACACTTATGAACGAAAACGCTCCCTACTTCATGTAAATGAGGGTCAAAGGTTATATTGGCTTAATGTATATATTCCATATTATTAACCGTATCAGACATCTGAGCAGGGCAATTTTTTAATTGTATTGCCCTCTAAGTTTAATTGATAAGCCAACAAAACTACGTGCGAAAAACAAATATTGACCGCTCAGAAAAGTCAATGGGATTTTGTGTGTAATTTGCTGGTCAATATTATTACACAGTAAACCAATGAACAAATATTATTGCCCATTCTGGAAAGTCAATGGCAAAATGCAAGTTAAACTAGTGGGCAATAAAATCCGGGTTTTTAAAATTTTCTTTGCGTATCTATTACGCGTAAGAGAACCTGCGCACTTTGTGCATACTCTATTATGACGTAATAATCACACCCAAGGCACACTGTTTGCAGTGTATCGAAAATTTTGTCAAGCACTAGATGAACAGTGCTGGTTTGACAATGTTTTTGCAACTTTTCATGCTAGGAAACTCTGTGCAGTGTAGGCTACTGTATTTTACATAATTTAAGAGTATAAGATAGTAAGAGTTTCTTGTTTGCTCTAGATGTCTGATGTGGTTAATAATAGTAATATTGACTGCCTAATTCAGGGCAATACGACTTGTCATATATCACCCTCACCTTCGGTTTGGGCGATATATGTCATATTGCACTGAAGGCAGTCAATATTACTTAATTATCCATGATGATAAATGCTCCAAAGCTAAATGTAGCCTGCCTCTACAACTTAGCAACATTCAAATCCTGTAAATAATCAGTACATTGGCACTAGATGGAGTAAGGTACAGGCACAGATTTAAAAGCACAAAACAAAAAAGGCTCTGTGAGTTCTCTATGTGATATGCTATCTTGAATGAGTCCTTGTTTATAATCGTGACATTTTCTCTCAGAAATGGCATTGAATTTAGCAGGAAGACTGATACCCTGTTGATATGATGTTTCAAGAATCGCTGTTCATGAATGCCATTGGCATTGGTGATAATAACCATAACTGATCAACAGGCAGACATTGTTTGTAAACATATCAATTGTTCAAAAGTTAAAATCTTTGTACAAAAAGATTTTTGACTCTTTCCCTTTTTCACCCTAATGTTCTCAATAAGGGAGCCATTGGAGTTTCTCACACCCCTTGAATCCAACTATGCACACTTTCAGTTTAGACCATGAAACAAAGTTACATGAATGTTTACGTTTCCTCATTGTGTGCATTCAGCTCAAAGACATCGTAGAAGACAAAGAGGAACTGGACGAAGATGCTCTCCTGGGAAACAGCGATGATGAGGTAGGCTACTGTATTTTACATAATTTAAGAGTATAAGATAGTAAGAGTTTCTTGTTTGCTCTAGATTTCTGATGTGGTTAATAATAGTAATATTGACTGCCTAATTCAGGGCAATACGACTTGTCATATATCACCCTCACCTTCGGTTTGGGCAATATATGTCATATTGCGCTGAAGGCAGTCAATATTACTTAATTATCCATGATGATAAATGCTCCAAAGCTAAATGTAGCCTGCCTCTACAACTTAGCAACATTCAAATCCTGTAAATAATCAGTACATTGGCACTAGATGGAGTAAGGTACAGGCACAGATTTAAAAGCACAAAACAAAAAAGGCTCTGTGAGTTCTCTATGTGATATGCTATCTTGAATGAGTCCTTGTTTATAATCGTGACATTTTCTCTCAGAAATGGCATTGAATTTAGCAGGAAGACTGATACCCTGTTGATATGATGTTTCAAGAATCGCTGTTCATGAATGCCATTGGCATTGGTGATAATAACCATAACTGATCAACAGGCAGACATTGTTTGTAAACATATCAATTGTTCAAAAGTTAAAATCTTTGTACAAAAAGATTTTTGACTCTTTCCTTTTTCACCCTAATGTTCTCAATAAGGGAGCCATTGGAGTTTCTCACACCCCTTGAATCCAACTATGCACACTTTCAGTTTAGACCATGAAACAAAGTTACATGAATGTTTATGTTTCCTCATTGTGTGCATTCAGCTCAAAGACATCGTAGAAGACAAAGAGGAACTGGACGAAGATGCTCTCCTAGGAAACAGCGATGGTGAGAAGACCCTGGATGATACAGGATTGGCAGATGAACATAATAACAACCTTGACGAAGGAGTTGGACTTGAGGAGGAAGAGGATGGGGCGGCCTTATTGGATGACCACACGAGTGAAGAGTTTGGAGATGGGGGAGAGGAATCTACTTACTGGATGAAGACACCGATGGAGAAGAGGATACCAGGAATGATCTAGAGGTATCATTATGCGTCAGGTTTCATTCAGAGAGGAGGACTGTCGCATTTTTGTTTAAGAGCTCATAGACATTCCTTACAAACTCGCCCAACGTGTGAGTTACAAACTTTGTTCAAGTAGCTTTCGCATTTTCGTTTAGAGCTCAAGAACAAAAGACATTCCTTACAAGCTCACCCAACGGTTGAGTTGCAAACTTTGTTAAAGTAGCTGTGCGAGGAAATTTCACAAAATGGGCAAATTATACATGTAAGGAGAGCTTATATCATTGAGAACACAAATCATTTGTTTTAAATTTGTGTAAATATCAACCAAGACCCTTCTCAGAACTTCAAATCCTGGCTTGGAAGCAAAATATACGGGTCCTGATTCATGACGTCGCACGTGGGACAGGGAGCCAAACCGCAAGCGAGAGAAGCACACATGCACAAGAGTTTACACATAAAAGCTGCATAGTGAAAGTGGACTAAAAATCTCTCGAATACAAGGAATTTAAAAACTTTAAAATGGCTTATTATGCCATTTGTATAATGTAAGCATTTTGATTATTCCAAATATCTTGTTATTTATATTTCCCTTTTTGAGATGTCTTTGTATGAATGGGGATGATGATTATGATGTTCAATCGCTTCCACTGCATTAATACAAAAAAGAGAGAGGAAAATTAATTAGTTTTGTAAATTAGTATTTTCTGTGTTGTGATTGTATTTAATTTAAATATCTTGTTATTTTATATTTCCCTTTTTGAGATGTCTTTGTATGAATGGGGATGATGATTATGAATGTTCAATCGCTTCCACTGCATTAATACAAAAAAGAGAGAGGAAAATTAATTAGTTTTGTAAATTAGTATTTTCTGTGTTGTGATTGTATTTAATTTAAATATCTTGTTATTTTATATTTCCCTTTTTGAGATGTCTTTGTATGAATGGGGATGATGATTATGAATGTTCAATCGCTTCCACTGCATTAATACAAAAAAGAGAGAGGAAAATTAATTAGTTTTGTAAATTAGTATTTTCTGTGTTGTGATGGTATTTAATTTAAATGTCTTGTTATTTTATATTTCCCTTTTTGAGATGTCTGATGATGGGGATGATTATCAACCCTGACACTGAAAATCGTTATGATGTCGTGCAGTTCCATTTCCAATGTAGATCTAATTGTAATTAATTTATGCAGGTTTGAATCCTCCATTGATTCATCTATGATCTAATCTGCTTGAAATTTGTGAAGAATGATCTTAAACTTTCCAAAAAATGACAAAATATATCACCCAGTGTGGGTCTAGTTCACAGTACTTTTACCCATGTATATGAATGTATCTTGTAAGTTTCATGTTGTGTGCAGAAACAGAAATTTTCCATTCTTCCATCAATATTCGTCTTCAAACACATTTGTTTTGATAATCCTTGCAAAAATGTGTGTTAAATGACATCCTCTTACATATCATTATACAATTTAGGTAAAATTTTGCCATCAATTTTGGGGGGCTCCCAACACTTTAGCGAGGCCTTAAAGTTTATAAGTTCAAGATATGATAAAAGAATTTATTCCACTGCGTTAATACAAAAATGAGAAAGGAAATTTAATTAGTTTTGTAAATTAAAGCGCCACTTCCTAGCCTAGGCTAAATCTTCTCTTTATACAGTTAAACCGACTTCATAATTATTTTTAAATAATGATAGATATTAATAATGATGAAGAATGTACATTTGATGCTTCCTCATACAATACTAGTCCAAGTGACTTTGACGGTACATTGCAAAATGTATTTGGAAATTCTTTTAGTATCACTCATGTAAATATTAGATCTTTAAATAAAAACATTAATGAATTGCACCTACTGTATGATCATTCTATAAAGCACAAATTTGATATTATTGCCCTTTCAGAAGTTTGGAATGTTACTAGTGTAGACACATTCCCATTAACAGATTATGTTTTGGAGGTTAACTGCCACCAGGAGAATGAGAGGAGGTGGAGTAGGAGCATACATTCACAAACAAATGAATTATGAAATACTTGAATTTAACGTTGTTCATGCAGAAAGTTTGTGGTTAAAAGTGTCTAAGAATATAATTGATAACTTTGTGATAGGTGTGATTTATAGAAAACCAAATACGAACATTGATCAGTTTCTAAATGGCTTACTTGGTGTATTAGAAAATATAAATATTGGAAGATCAAATGTAGTTTTAATAGGTGATTACAATATTGATCTTTCACTAACAGGTACGCCAAAGATATCTGATTTTTGAGCGCAATAGAATCTACAGGAATGCAACAGGTTATTTCGTCGCCAACCAGGGTGACAAATTTGACTTCGTCTCTCATTGATCATGTGTATACTAATGTTCATAATTACGCCATTCATTCAGGCGTTATTGAAACTGACGTTTCGGATCATTTTCCCATTTTCCCATTTTTGTAATTTTTAAAGGTCAAAATGGATCAAGAAAGAGTTCTTTTGTGAGGAAGGTTACTCGATCATATAGAAAGTACAATGTCTGTCTATTTCAAGAAGATCTGTCAAAACTGAGTTGGGAGCATTTATATAGATATGAAAATGTGAATGTAGCTTATGAGAATTTTTATGACATGTTTGTAAATGTGTGTGATAAACATGCACCTAATGTGACATTTAGCACTTCAAAGAAAATATCTAAACCAAAAAAGCCTTGGATATCAACAGGTATTGTAAAATCTATCAGGAAGAAGCATAATCTGTATAAAAAATATAGGTCATCAAATTTTAATGAAGAGTATGGAAATGAATACAAGAAATATCGAAATATGTTAGTAACTATTATAAAGAATGCTAAAAGAATGTATTATAGCGATTCCTTTAGCGAAAATAGAAATAATATGAGGAAGACCTGGGGAATTATCAAAGAGTTATTTAGTAGAAATGATAAAAATAAGAAAACAAAGATTGAACAGTTAGTTATTTGTGATGAGGGAACGAATAAAGTTGTGGTTTCAGATGAGGGCATAGCTAATGAACTTAATAATTATTTTGTTTCTATTGGGTCAACATTAGCAAAGAAGATTCCAACTATTAATCTTGATTTTGAAAACTATTTAGCTAGAAGAAATGAAAAATCTTTCTTTTGGAAACCCATAAAAGAAAAGGAAGTTTTTGATAATCTAAATGCTCTCGATGCTAAGAAATCCCATGGATATGACAAATTGCCAGTAAGATTAATTAAGGATGCAATACCCTATATTGTTGCACCACTGACCTACATATTCAATTTGTCATTGGGAAAGGGAGAGTTCCCAAATGCATTGAAGACAGCAAAAGTGACTCCTTTATACAAAAAAGGACCAAAGACTGACCCTGGAAATTACAGGCCTATTTCTGTTCTACCGGTCATTGCAAAAGTCTTTGAGAAATTAGCTAATGGTCGTCTAATGAATTTCTTAGAATCTGAAAATCAGTACGGTTTTCGCAAGCGATATAGTACGAAGTTATCATTGATAAATCTTGTAGATACACTCATAAAATCAATGGATAAAGCTAAACCAACACTAGGTATTTTTATAGACTTTAAGAAAGCATTCGATACTATTGATCATGAAATCCTGTCAGGAAAGTTAAACAATTATAGTATATGAGGCATAGTATTACAAAGGTTTCAAAGTTACCTTTCAAATCGATCGCAAGTCTTATGCTACAAGGAAATAATATCAAGTAGGAGAAGGATAACATATGGTGTCCCTCAAGGTTCAGTCCTCGGGCCCACTTTGTTTTTATTATATATTAATGATTTACCATCTTCTACTAATTTTGATAAAGGACAGAAAGAAATGAATGAAGTAAATTTCAAATTTTTGGAAGTCCAAAAATGGTGTTTTGTTAACAAGTTGACAATAAACTTAAAGAAAACAAATTATATGCTCATTAAGGGACAAAGGCAATCATGTGAAATTAGGGGTATCTTAAAACTCAGTGATACAGTGGTAAATAGAGTCAGTGTAGCATCTTTCGTAGGAATTCAAATTGATGAAACCTTGATGTGGAAGGAGCAAATTCAGAACATTAATAAGTATATACGGAGGAAGATTGGACTGCTGTGTAAGTTGAGACACTATGTGCCTCGGCACATTCTCATGCTCTTGTACTTATCGTTATACTTTTATGTTGTTTTGTTGTATTCTGTATTTTTTGTATTATTAAGCTATGTTTGTATTCTTTATTATGTATCATTATCATGTCATGTAAATGTGTTGTACTCTCATACCCGAGAAGGGGGTCGAATGAGTCAATAAATTCTATTCTATTCTATTTTATTCTATTCTATTCTATTCTATTCTGTATAAATCCTTTATCCAGCCGCACATACTTTATGGTATTGAAGTTTGGGGAAGTTGCTATAAAAGTCATTTAAATTGCATACTATTGGCACAGAAAATGGCCATGCGTGTGATAACATTTTCCCCATTTAGAACAAGTTCAAAGGCACTGTTCGTACGTCTACAGGTTTTAGATGTGCATAATCTGTTCGAGCATTCAGTATCAACATTTGCATATGACCTGCAGAAAGGACATTTACCACATTCGTTAATGGATTACTTTGTTTTAATGAATCACATGTATAGAACAAGAGGGAGAGAACATTTAATGCTACGATTACCTAAATGTAGTACGACACATGGGACTTTTTCAATTTCTTTCATTGGAGCATAATTTGCCCATAAATAAAAGAGAAGAAAAAACAGATCATCATTTCGTCAAAATCTCAGAATTAAACTCCTAAGCAGAGATGAATCATAAGGATCAAGTAGTATGATATTAATATTAAGTCAAAATAATATTAGTATGACTTTGCATACAGTTTTAGAAACTCGGAGAACCAATCCCGACTAGCACTCGTGCTAACTTTTGGTTCTCCCTTTAACAACATTTTAAGTTTTTAAGTTTAAAAATATCCTTTATTTGAATCACTTATACCATGGAGCTAGTAGTTGGACCTCTGTGAATTTCGATTCCAGCTACAAATCTCTACGTATTATTAAAGAGAAGGTTCATTGATTTTAAACACTAAATTTATTGTCATTATTGCAAAGGTGACACTTAGATTTGACAAGATTATCAAAATTCAATGCTTGGAAACATTCGAAGTAATGATTATTATGAATTACAAAACGCTTAAATACAGCCCCGGCATAGCACCTGACACGCTCTCCGATCGCTGCTGAGATGTGTGACGTCACATGTTGAACATGATTTGCACAAGCAGACGATGTCCCATGACATCTCACACATTTTCAGTGCCTGTTTCGTCATCTTCTCTTCAGTTATTTCCACTGGCGTACTGGTGGGGGGATTGGGGGCGCTAGCCCCCCAAATGAAATTAAACCATGACTTATTTTCAATTCCATACAAGAGATTTATAAATGTTCGTGATATCACATGATTTTCAACAAAATGCGCGTTTCTCCATTTCTGTTGCAAACTGACACATTCCCAAATAGCCAGGAAGAGCATATGTTTGTTATATTCACCAATGGGCCTTAGTGTCCACTGACACTAACACTAGTAGATAACCGTATATCCAGTTTAGCGAAAAGTCTGGATACCCGTATGTCCAGCCTAGAGAAGAGCTTAGAGAAGTTCGCGGCAGCTCTAGGCGGTACGCGGGGAATGCGCAGGGTTTGTTTTGGATGTGGCGAGGAGGGTCATTTCCGGAAGGAATTTTCCACAGGCGTGGATCCAGGGGGCGAGCTGGCCTTTGAAAAGAAAAAGAAGAAAAAAAGAGGAAGAGAAGGAAAAAGGGAAAAGAGGAGATAAAGGGAAGGAAAAAAGAAAGAGGAAGAAGAAAAGAAAAGAAGGGGGATATCAGTTGCAATTTTCCCGCCAACAAGTTGTGGATCGGGGAGGAACAGGCCCTTGCCTCTCCCACCCCCGCCCCCACCAAAAAAAAGAGAAGGGGGAAGGGAAAGAGGAGAGCTAAAAGGAACACAAAAGAGGAAGAAGAAAAGAAAAGGGTGAAAAGAAGGGAGATCAGTTGCGATTAATCCCGCCAACAACATGTGGATCGGGGCGAAAGGCCCTTGCCTCCTCTAGCAAACCTAAAAGAGAGAGAGGAAGGGAAGGGAAAGGGAGGGGAGGGAAAGGTAAGGAAAGAAAGAGAGAAAGAAGATAGATAGGGGAGATGAGTTGCGATTTTTTCCCGCCAACAAGGTGTAGATCGGGAGGGGGGGCACTGGCGTACTGATAGGGGGGGTGCCAATTAGTGTCCTGCCAGTGTCACAATAAAATTCAAACGTGGTTCATTTCTAATTCGATACCGGTGATTTACAATGTTGCTGAAATGACATAATTATCCGAGATTTTTCCTCACTTTTTAGTAAATTATACTTTTTTAAGCGTTTGTGGGAAAATTACAAATTCAGGCAAGAAATATGCTTATTTAGAGGCCTACATGGCAGGGCACGCAGAACGACGGGGCTCCGGGGCCTCAAAAAAAGAAAGAAAATAAAGAAAGAACGCACACTGGAGCGAAACCTTTTAAGTGCACATATTGTCAGAAGATATTCAACTCATCTGGTAACTTAACCAAACACATGATAACTCTGGATATTACTGTGTATTAAACTGTTACTTGATTTAAAAAGACGTTATCATGCACTGCTTTTTATGGTCTCCATTGTGTTAGTAGATGCCAGGAAAACATCACTTACGAGGGTTCAAAATAGCCCCCCCCCCAAATCGCCTCGCCGCTACGCGGCTCGTGGACGATGCTCCGCATCACTTATGGGGGTTCAAAACAACCCCAAAAATCGCCTCGCCGCTATGCGGCTCGTGGAGGATGCTCTGCATCATCATTGGGTCAAACTGTTTAAACTGTTACTTAATTTAAAAAGACGTTATCGTGCACTGCTTTATGATCTCCATTGTGTTAGTAGATGTCAGGAAAACATCAAAATAGCCCCAAACAAAAAAAACAAACAAACAACAAAAAAATCGCCTCGCCGCTATGCGGCTCGTGGACGATCGTCATTGTGTCAAATTTTTAAAACTGTTACTTGATTTTAAAAAGACGTTATCAAGCAGCACTGCGTTTTATGGTCTCAATTGTGTTAGTAGATGCCAGGAAAACATCACTTACGGGCCGGGGGGTTCAAGATAGCCCCCCAAAATCGCCTCGCCGCTACGCGGCTCGTGGACGATGCTCCACATCGTCATTTGGTCAACCCCCCTTAGCAAAAAGCTAGATCCGCCCCTGCTAAAGAGAAATAGAAAGAAAGAGAGAAAGAAAGAGAGAATAGTGACCTGCCAGTGTCCCAAAATATGCTCATCTGACCGTGATTAAATGCCTAAAACCCCTGAGCTTCCGGGGGCTACGCGCCCTGGACCCCACGCCAATTAGTGACCTGCCAGTGTCACAAATAGGTTATCAAAATATGCTCATCTGACCGTGATAAAATGCCTAAAACCCTGAGCTTCCAGGAGCTCTGCCCTCTGGACCCCACCTAGGGCCCTAAAACGGTCCCCTAGATGCTCATCTGACGGCAATTTAATGCCTAATACCCCTGAGCTTCCAGGAGCTCTGCCCTCTGACCCCACCTAGGCCATAAAACGGGCCCCTAGATGCTCATCTGACGGTAATTTAATGCCTAAAACCCCTGAACTTCCGGTGGCTCTGCCCCCTCGACCCCACCAGGGGCCCTAAGGCGGCCCCTGAATGCTTATCTGACCGTTATAAAATGCCTAAAACCCCTGAGCTTCTGGGGGTTCCGCCCCTAGACCCCACGCCAATAAGTGTCCTGCCAGTGTCACAAAATTAATAAGGTATCAAAATATGGTCATCTGACCGTAATTAAACGCCTGAAACCCCTGAGCTTTCAGGGGCTCTGCCCCCTTGACCCAACCAATGGCCCTAAGTCAGGCCTCTGAATGCTCAATGACCGTTATAAAATGCTTCAAATCCCTGAGTTTCAGGGGGCTCAGCCCCCTTGACCCCATGCCAATTAGTGACCTGCCAGTGTCACAAATAGGGTATCAAAAGATGCTCATATGACCGCCATTAAATGCCTATAACCCGCCCCCTCGACCCCACCAGGGGGCGTAAAGCGGGCCCCTGAATGCTCAATGACCGTTATAAAATGCCACAAATCCCTGAGTTTCAGGGTGCTCAGCCCCCTCGACCCCACGCCAATTAGTGACCTGCCAGCGTCATGAATAAGGTATCAAAATATGCTCATCTGACCGTAATTAAATGCCCATACCCCTGAGCTTCCGTGGACTCTGCCCCTTGACCCCTGCCGGGGCTTTGCCCCTAGACCCCACGCCAATTTACACTACGCTCTACCTGATCGTAAATACTTTAGCCTCCCCCACCCACTTTGAAAAACGTTTAGTGGGGCCTGCATGTAAGAGTGGGGTGATGCGGATTTTGTCTGCCAGCCCCAAACTGTTTTGCTCATTACGCCACTGGTTATTTCTGTTACATCACTACCGTCAGGCTAAATGTTTAATCTATTGCCTCACTCTAAACCCTGCGCATGGTATTATTTTGATGAAAAATGCAGCGATAAAAAAATTAAGGAATCCGTCACTTGTAAACAAAATAAGACGCCATTGTATTTTCAGCTGCATACACCGCGGTATGTTCGGCGTTTCAAGAGGGAACAAATGCGTCCATGCTATCATTCCGGGGGGTTTTAAATTTGAAAGTGTGGTTTCTTTGATTGTTCATTAACCCCTATCCTGTGTATTTACAAACAAAAGAATTTAGTTATCAGAATCGGTTTCATATCCCTTTTTGAATGGTGTAAAATTTCATCGCATTTACATACACTAAACTCATTATAATTTGAGAACAAATAGCATTGCAATTATGTTCATTCTTTATGGGATGTCGACTGCTTGGGCAGGATTGGTTCATATTGTGACGGCATTAAAATATCGTTATTTTTCTGGCGAATCTCTCGCATTTCCCAAATGCTATGAAGGTGGTTTATTTTGTATTTTTATAAATCACCGATATGTAGTTGACCTAAAGCTTGTACGATGGCCATCTGTTAGCTTACCAGTTTCTAGTAATACATTATTTGCCATATTTATGATTTTCTTTGAACCCGCACTTTAAGTTATAGCTAATTCACAGGTTTGATATGACATGATATATGATTAATTTAATTTGTAGGCCTACGTATGGTTCAACTATGGATATTTTCTTTTTATTTGTAACCCATGTACATGGATATGTATACGACATCTTATTTTGTAACCCACTTGAATACATTTGTAACATTGTGGTATGCTGTTGTTGTTAATAAATTCAAACAAATCAACAAAAAAGTATTTTCTGTGTTGTGATTGTATTTAATTAATATAGTAGACATTTTTTCTTTTTTCTTTCTCTCTTCTAAGGATGGTTAGGAAATGTCCATGTGTTTTATGTAGTAAGTCGGTAATGGTAAATCAGAAAGGCCTCCAATGTACAAGAGTGTAAAAAATGGGTACACATATTACGTTGTGGTGTGTCAAATGAAGGGTACGATAATTTGTTAAAACAGTTTTTTTGTGGATGGAAATGTCAAAAATGTATGATGGAACAGTTGCCCTTTTATCATGTCCTTTTACAAATGAAGGTACAGTAAAAACTCAAAAACAAAAACAGAAGTATAGTAATAAATCATTTGAATATGGTCAGTTTAATAATAATGTATAATGTAAGCATTTCGATTATTCCAAATATCTTGTTATTTTATATTTCCCTTTTCGAGATGTCTTTGTAAGAATGGGGATGATGATTATGATGTTCAATCGCTTCCACTGCATGCATTAATACACAAAAGAGAGAGGAAAATTAAGTAAGTGGTCAGTATCAGGTATAGTGAACTGATTTAGTTCTGGGGAGAGGTGAACAATAATTTGTGAGTGTCATTGTTAATAGCAAGTGTGGAAGAACTTCAGAAAAACATTTTCCCTGAAAAGCATGGCTCTTCAAATGCCTTCATATTCTAAATAGACATGTATCAGCTTAAAATGTGGGCCTCATTTTTATGCCACATGTTTGCGTAGTCCCATATACATCCTTCTGTGTACAGTGCTTGTTACTTTTACCAAGACTGGGCCAAATTTCTTATCATTTTCATGATTCCAAAACCTTGCAGCAGGCGCGGATCCACGGGGGACTGACGGGAACGGGCCCAAAAAAAAAGGAGAAAAGGGAGAAAGGAGAAAAAAAATAGTGCTCTAACCCCCGCTCAGGCGCGGAACTACGAGGGGTTTAGGGTTTGACCCCCCGTTGGGCCGCCCCCAAAGAAAAAAATCTCATATATAGGTGCCCCTTTGCCTACGACAAGTGCCAATTTTCAGGCGCGAGACGTGCCCTATTTTCACCTCTGATAATTCCCCCTTTTTACTTTAACACGTGCTCCTTTTATTTTCTAATATGTGTCATTTTCCCTTTGGATATGTGCCCCTTTTTCCTTTCACCCTAAAATGTGCTCATAATTTAAAGCAACTAAAAACAATTTTTTTCATTGATTTCACGCAAAGCTCGCTCGCTCGCAGGGATAATTTCAATATTTGTTTCTCTTTAAACATAATAATTTGCAGTTGGGTGTGATGGTCTGAATATTCATTTGCGAGCGAGCTAAGTGAGCGAGATTTTTTTTAAATAGATTTGTGAGGTCGCAGTGCGAAAAATTACATGTTATAAAGAATAAGAAATCCTATCATGATGGGGTTATAAGCACATTATCATAACGGAAGACTGTAAAGACCTTTGATGAGATACATAATTATATCAATTTATAAATGCGAGCGAGCGTAGCGAGCAAGCTTTGGGGGGAAATTGCTCTTAGTCGCTTTAAATTAGGGGCACATTTAATGATGAGAGGAAAAGGGGACACTTTATCGAAAGGGATAAGACACCTATTAGAAAAGAAATGGAGCACGTGTCATGGTGCAAAGGGTAATTATCAGACGTGAAAATGTGGCACTTCTTACACTTTAAAAGAGGCACTCACCAGGGATGAAAAAGGGCACTTATGAGAATGGGAAATGGGCATTTGTCGACTGAAAAGGGGCACCCATCAGATTTTGATAGGGGCATTTTTAAGAAGTGAAAAGGGGCATTATTTTATGAAGATGGGATAGGTCCCTTATTTGAAAGGAAAAGGGACACGTATCATAATTGTTAAAAGGGAAATTATTAGAGGTGAAAAGGGGCACTTAGCTCACCTAATAAGGGGCACTGACCAGATATTAAAAGGGGCACCTATGAGAATAAAAAGGGGCACTTATAATAAAGGACAACGTGCATTTGTTGAAAGAAAAGGGGCACCGATCAGATTTTAATAGGAGCATTTTTATAGGTAAAAGGGGGCTTTTATGAGAAGGGGGAAGTGGCTCATATTAACAAGAAAAAGAGGCACATGTTACAATAAACGGGGCACCTATCATAGAGGAAAAGGGATAATTATGAGAAGGGGAAGGGGCACTTATAAGAAGAAAAAAGAGCATTTATTAGAAAGGAAAAGGGGCACGTGTCAAAATAAAAGGGGCAGTTATTAGAGGTTGAAAGGGGCACTCATCAGAGATAAAAAGAGCCCTTATCAGGAGGGGAAGGGGCACTTGTCAAAGTAAATAGGGCATCTCTAAGATTTGAATAGGGGCAATTATCGAAGATGAAGGGGGCACTTATCTGAAGTGAAAAGGAGTAGCTTCTCGGACCTAAAAATGGTCATTTACCAGAGATGAAAAGGGACACTTTTCGTAGGTGAAAAGGGGCATTTATGAGAAGGGGAAAGAGCTCTTTTTTTTTAAATGGGAGCACTTATCATAAGGAAAAGGGGCACTTATTAGAAAGGATAAGGGGCACATGGTAAAATAAAAGTTGCGCTTATCTGAGTTTAAAAGGGGTAGTTATTAAGAGGGGAAGGGGCACTTCTTACAAAGTAAAAGAGGCACCTCTCAGATTTGAATAGGGCAATATTCAGAGTTGAAGGGGGCACTTATCAAAAGTAAAAAGGGGTAGGCTTACTTCTCGTACCTAAAAAGGGGCACTTACTAGAGATTAAAAAGGGCACTTATGAGAAGGGAAAATGGGAACTTGTAGGAAAAGGGGCACTTATCGGAGGTAAAAAGGGGAAGGGGCACTTTTACAAAGTAATAGGGTCCCTTGTCAAAGTAAAAAGGGCACTTTTCCTATGTAAAAACGGGCACTTCTATACAAAGTTAAAGGGGCACTTTTGGGATACCTGAAAAAGTGGGGGCACTGTGCCCCCCGAGCACCGCCTCTGGGTCACATCTAAGAGTTCAATAAATGTAATGACTGTATCAAGCTGATGCTTGAAATCAGACAACAAAAAACAAATAAAATGACGTCAATTCATGTTCATAATTCCGTATTCACAACGCGGCGGTGGTGGGCTGCGTGGGCACAGTGGGCATCATTTGCCTAACGTGTCATGTCAGAGTGATATCGTTGAAAAAGTGAATGCAAAAATGAAAGTCAACACTTAATTAGGTGGTGTATTACCTATATAATGACAGGCTCGATTAGTGCAGGTGATAATAACGCAATCAAAATGACGTACGCCACGTGTGTAAGGGGCATAATAATTGTCCCTCGATATCAATGCTCATAAATCAATTACTGATCTGTTTAAAATACTAATTTTTGCCACAGAAGTCTATAATCAGCAAATATAAAGTATGTTGTTTCTTCTGTGTGGTGCATCATATTGCCATAAGCACGATCGCAAAGACTTTTAAAGAAATACTTAATAGCAATGTCAATACCCTTTTGTATATTCCAAAGAAATGATGTTCCGATTACTATACCTAACACGTCATTGTCCAGTTCACATATTTTAATAGGTGTTGGGCAACGGTATTGAAATTGCCTTAATTAAGCCCGCCGCACACTTATAGTACGGGAGCCAGGGGGGTCAACCTAGCTGGAAAGGAAACCAATTTTCATGTGCACAGATGTAAAGATCGCATAGCTCCATATAGCAAATTGACCGTCTAGCATGTTCTAAGTGGTGGGTGTGGCCAAGGGGCGGCCCCCTCCCCAAAAAGCGGCCCTTTTGACGACAAAATAGTATTTTGTAAATAACATTTTAAGGAAACCTTGAACCACCATGAGTTTGGTGTCATATGAAAGAAAATTAAATTATTTGCATTTTGATATCTATTTCAACGAAATTAGGAATAATTAACATCGCAAATTTAAGTAAAAAACATGATTTTTGGTGATTTTTTTCGAAATATTGAATTTTATCAAAAAGATTATTTTCCATATATCAAAATCGGAGAAGTGCATTTTTTCATAACTTTCCAGGAATTTGCTTATGTACAAAGACAATATCCTGTGCAAGGGAGAGGCTTATATATCTTTTCAATAAAAAGTTATAGCAATCCAAAGTTATTGATTTGATTTCCACAAAAACAACATTTTTGCACACATGTGTATTAACTTTATACATATATACGTGCATTAGTGTATTAAGGATCTGTTTGGTGTGTTACATCGAGTTTTAAAGATAACTTTTAACTAAAACCTCTAATCACCATGTATTTGGTGTCAAAATATGGAGAATTGATAATTGATAATTGATTTGATGATTGGAAAACGGAAAAATTGGAAAATTAAGTACCAGCTTATGATTTTGGTAACACATAACCGTCTACATTAGAGTTCTATCATGCCCGTTGCATAAATCATATTGTCTCATTTGTTTTTGTAAATTATACTTTTGTATGCGTTTGTTGGAAAATAACAAATTCCCAAATTTACAGTTAGGCAAAAAAATATGCTTATTTAGAAGCCTTCATGTCAGGGCCTGCAGAACGTTGGGGCTCGAGCCCCCTCACTTTTTTGAAAAAGTATGTTAAAGAGAAAAAGAAAGAAAGAGAGAAAGAAAGAATGAGTGACCTGCCAGTGTCTGCAATAATGAGGTATCAAAATTTGCTCATCTGACCGTAATTAAATGCCTAAAAACCCCTAAGGTTACGGGGGGTCCGCCCCTTGGACCCCACTAAGGGCCCTAAGGTGTGCCCTGGATGCTTTTCTGACCGTAATTAAATACCTAAAACCCATGAGCTTCCGGGGGTTCTGCCCCCTAAACCCCTAAGGCGGGCCCCTAGATGCTCTCATCTGACCGTAATTAAATGCCTAATAACCCTGAGCTTAAGGGGGGTCCGCCCCCTGGACCCCACCAAGGGCCCTAACGTGTGCCCTGGATGCTTTTATGACCGTAATTAAATACCTAAAACCCCTGAGCTTCCGGGGTTGTGCCCCCTTAACCCCTAAGGCGGGCCCCTGGATGCTCTCATGCATCTGACCGTAATTAAATGCCTAAAACTCCTGAGTTTCATGGGGCTCAGCCCAACTTGACCCCCCGCCAATTAGTGACCTGCCAGTGTCACAAATGAGGTATCAAAATATGCTCATCTGACCGTAATTAAATGCCTATAACCCCTTGGCTTATGGGGGCTCCGCCCCCTGTACCCCACCGAGGGCCCTAAGACGGCCCCCTGAATGCTCATCTGACCATAATGCCTTAAATCCTGAGCCTCATGGGACACAGCCCCCTGGACCCCACTTCAATTAGTGACCTGCCAGTGTCACAAATAAGGTATCGAAATATGCTTATCTGACCGTAATTTAATGCCTAAAACCCCTGCAGCTTTCGGGGGCTTCGCCCCTTGACCCCGCCGGGGCAAAGACCATGGACCCCACGCCAATTTACGCTCTACCTGATTGTTAATACTCCACTTTGGGCCTGCATGTAACATGTAAGAGTGGTGGTGATGCAGATTTTTCTTCTGCCCCCCAAAAACGTTTTTGCTCATTACACCACTGCTCCTGAAAGGTGAGCCCCCTGGAATGTTTGCCCCCTCCCCCAATCCCAAACTGCTTCCGGCGCGCTTGGTGGGGGTGTCTGTCAGACGTCCCTAAAATACCCCAACCCCAATATTTAGCTACATCAGCTGGAAAGGAAACCCAAATGGAACCTATATGAAAATATTCGCCACTGTCCAAAGATACACAAATGGCCATTGCCAGACGATTTAAATGGTGGGGAGTGACTGCCAGACGCCCTTTGATGCTAGATATAGATTGTGGACAGAAACCTTGCGGGACTAATGTGAAAGGCATATTGTACTTAGGTTTAAACGTCCCTTTCCTGCACTCCTTCCTGATATGAAGACGATAAAAAAATAAGAGCTATATATACCCTAGGATTTAACTTAAGTCTTGTCCTACTGTAAAAGTCAATGACGATCTTTTTCAAACTCTACTTATCTTTACCTAGGCCTATACAGTAATTATTGTTATTGAGTTATTAAAATTCACAAAACAATGTCCAACCAAATGCTTTATGCAACGCCTTTAACAATTTTATTTCTAAAGGCAATATATCACAACACATAATTTTTCCACATCAAGGAAAAATCCATCTGAGATCAAATAAAACAATATTAAAACATGTCCATATCATGCATAATTTATGTCCATTTACGTAACAAATAATTTGTCAGAAATATTGTGCCTATACTTGAGTTGGATCGTATATGGTACATAATACGCTTGAAATGATCAGTTGTAGCAATTTACTAGCTTGAACTTGCAGAGTATTACATGCAGATTTCCACTTGAGAAACTGCTGATTTAAAAGTTAAGCACAATTAGCACATTGACTTAATTTCTTCTTTTCTTGTTGCCCACATCAATAAACAGAAGTAATCAAAATTGTCTATGACAGTGTTACTGGTGGAACTGTAACTCGAACGTTGTTTCAAAGGAAACAATCTACGACAAGTTTGCATTTTATTTTATTCTGATTTTAAAAAATGTTATTCTATGTTCAAGAAGACCATATGATTTATGCAACGGGCATGATAGAACTCTAGTGTAGACGGTGATGTGTTACCAAAATTATAAGCTGGTACCTAATGACGTTTTCCAATCATCAAATCATTAGAAGTTCAAGGATTTAGTAACGATTTTAAGTTATTCATGGCTAAGCAGAAAAGATTTCAAATTGATCTCAATTATTGTTGTGGAACTTCCTATTTGAACCACACAAAGACTAAAACTGAGATTCAATCGAATCACGTAGTTTCATAATGTTCCTTCGATTTTTGTACCGAATTACTTGTAATCGAGAGAAAAATTTGCATACCTAACCGAAACTATTTTATGAGAAAAGTTTATGTCATTCTAATCTAATCACAATAGGAATTATGCGGAGTATTAATTGTCTTTTTGTTATATGGGCACGATTATGACAAGTGGCTGGAAGGGGGCGGGGTAGGGGTGGGGGAGGCAACTGCCAATGTCCACATTTCCTGAAACATCCCAGAGTACAGAAGAAGAACTTATCAATTGCACTCAGCGCTCCAAATCCACTGAACTTTCTGCACTACTAAATGTCTAATCACTTTTGTCCAGTTAATATACCGAGATAATGGCCAAAATCAGAGGAATATTTACAATAAAGCACCTTTTGGCTCAAAATTTATATTTCACACACTACATCACTCATTGAAATTGATATCAGGATGAAGGTATTTCAATTATCCATCTTTTGACACCAAATACATGGTGATTAGAGGTTATAGTTAAAAGTTATCTTTAAAACTTGATGTAAACACACCAAAAAGGTCCTTATAATTAATACACTATAATGCACGTATATGCATAATTTATAGTTAATACACAATCATGTGGGTAAAAATGTTGTTTTTGCGGAAATCAAATCAATAACTTTGGATTGCTATAACTTTTTATTGAAAAGATATTAAACCTCTCCCTTGCACAGGATATTGTCTTTGACTCAGCGCTCAAAATACACGGGGGCGATGGGCGATTCGCCCCCGGCCGTGAGCTACATAATCGCCTCCGTCAGAGTGCTCACGGGGGCGATTGCAAAATTAAAAATCGCCCACGTGGAATTATAGAATAAAGATTATCTTTTCCGTTATAACTTTCACAAAATATTGAGTTTCAACTTAATATGTATTTCGAACCTTAAACCAATGAAATGGAACTATAGAAGTTAGGGCGCTAATGCGTTTTCATAGCCATACTTTGACCCGTAACTCCGGCGTGGAGTTCCCCTACTAAATATACCCCAATTCAAGGAAATACGTATCAATTGTTTAAATAAGGGCCGTAATTTAAAATTCCCCATGTTTCTTACCTGTTTCGTGTCAATTTTCTAATATTTTTCTAAGTATTTTCCGGAAAAACGTTGACATTAGTATACACTTTCTCACAGCTAGGTTTCACGGCAAACCGCTGCACACCGCTGCACAATACTTAACATGTGTAAGCCAATGGTGCCTGAAGTTATCTACCGTAATATCAGGATCTGAGTTGCCAATTTAAGTATATTAAAAATGTAATAAAATAAATGGAATAGTCTTGATTACAGAGTGGTCTTATTCGTTATTATTATGTTGGTGGGGCAGGTGCGGTTCCAGGGAGTTGGCCATGCCCCCCTCCCCCCATTTAATACATTTTCAATATACTTAAATTGGCAACTCAGATCCTCCTGTACAAAGACCAGGGCTCAAATTAATTTTTTGTCCACGGGGGCTCGATCTTCCAAAAAAAAAGAGCCCCCGTCAGTACTAAAATAGCCCCCGTGAGAAGGCTCACGGGGGCTCTTTTTTTTTTGGAAGATCGAGCCCCCGTGGACAAAAAATTAATTTGAGCCGTGGTCTTTGTACATAAGCAAATGCCTGGAAAGTTATGAAAAAATGCACTTCTCCGATTTTGATATATGGAAAATAATCTTTTTTGATAAAATTCAATATTTCGAAAAAAAATCACCAAAAATCTTGTTTTTTACTTATATTTGTGATGTTAATTAATCCTAATTTCGTTGAAATAGGTATCAAAATGTAGGTAATTTAATTTTCTTTCATATGACACCAAACTCATGGTGGTTCAAGGTTTCCTTAAAATATTATTTACAAAATACTATTTTGTCGTCAAAAGGGCCGCTTTTTTGGGAGGGGGCCGCCCCCTGGCCACACCCACCTCTTAGAACATGCCAGACGGTCAATTTGCTATATGGAGCTATGCGATCTTTACATCTGTGCACATGAAAATTGGTTTCCTTTCCAGCTAGGTTGACCCCCTGGCTCCCGGACTATTATATTATATACGATCCGATTTTACAAGAATTCGCACTAGCCTTTGACAAAGCCCGACCGATATGATTCAGATATTTCAAGGGATTTCATGAAATGCTCAGAATAGCAGTGACGTCAGACCATGCCAGTATAGCGCGTTGTCTACGATTTGAAGCTGATTCGGCTTTTACTCTGATATGACTAGAAGAGTTTAATACACTAAATTTCCGTTGCTAATATTCTTAAAGTGACTCGGTAACATCGTTGAACGTTGATGAAAAAACTGCGAAACTTTTGTATGAAATGTTACTTATTTTATTCCTTCTACTGTACTACTGTACTGCAAAAAATTCCTGAAAAAATTCTCAAACCACAAAGATATTTATGGTTTTCTTTGAAGGCGTCACTGTGCGACACCCTCTAAGAGTAGATTCTCCCAACCATTTTTGAATTTTCCCAACCGTTTTTCCACGAAAATAAGACAGGATTTTAAAAATCTGTCAACACTGAAATATCTGGAATGGTATATATAGAGCTAATTCATTGCTTTGTGACGATTTACATTCTCCTAAAATGTAATTAAATTGCAATAATGTAGTTGGGAGAATTAAGGAATCGAGCAGATCAGTTTTTCCTAACTGTTATCATTAATAATGGTCTGTTTTCACTCAAACTTTCAGATTATCTTTAATTGTACATCTGGCATTGAAGTCACTACCTTAGCACCATTTCTTCTCATCTAAACAATGTTACCAAGTCCCTGTATAAGTTTTTATAAACTTTTTTGTAGTTTCCGTTTTTTTCTCTTACTATGTATATTTGCCATGTTGTACATATTATAATATTGTTTATATGCTTGAGAAGAGTGAATAAATTGAACTGAACTGAATTGAACTGAACTGATAAAAAAATAGGGAAAAGAGCCGGAAAAGAGGAAAGAAAAAAAAAAGAAGATGTGCGGCGAGCCTCCCTCCACCCTTGCGACGGTTTCTATCCAAACTGCATGTAACGTCGGGTAAAAGTTAATTCATAATGTAGGCCTAAGAATGGTAAATAATCCTAATCCTGAAAATATAATTGGATTGACAAGTTGATAAGCCTATCTGGATTTATCATGAGATGGAGAGAACAAAAATGGAATGGTCGAGCCCCGCCTTTGAAGAGTTTGCGATTGATCCAGGTCGATCGCAAAGTCCTGTCGCAAAGTCCTGTCACAAAGCAGTCCTGCAATCAGTCGCAAACTTGCAAACTCTCTCTCTATCTCTCTATCTAGCTCCCTCTCTCCCTCTCCGCTCTCTCTCTCTTCCCATCTCTCTCTCTCTCTCTCTCTCTCTCTCTCTCTCCCTTCTCCTCTTCTCTCTGTCTGACTCTGTCTGTCTCTCGACCTTTCTCTCCCTCCCCGTCTCTGTCTTTGTCTGCCTCGATCGATCGCTATACATGAATTATGTATGTATATTATATATATATATCGTTCTCGCTTTCTCTCTTTGTTTGCGTTTGTCTTTATATTTCTATCTATTTATTTATTCAACTATCTACCTCATTGACTAGATTAATTTGAATGGTAAATGAAATGCCCCCCCCCCCTCCCCCGTTTGTCATTATTTTGGAAGCGATGGTGGAAAACATTACTGGTAAACCAAACATTGGACTGGTAAAAGTAAGATGTAGGGCCCGAAGTTGATATTTCCCTTTGATAAATCATATTTGTGACAAAAAGGCAACAACGAACAAAAACATCTACATACCGTAATCAACAAATTTTAATGTATCATAACAGTGGCGGATCCAGGAATTTCTTACCGGGGGGGGGGGCACAAAATCGCATGGGGTGAAATATATGAAAAACGATGGAGCGAGGCGTCAGCGGCGAGGAGCGGAGCGACCAAGCGGGGGTGGGTCCTAGAGGGTCAGAACCCCCTCCCTGAGTAGGAAGCATTTGCACTTTTAGAACCACATTAGGTGCATTTTCAGGCACTTCCTGGAGTAATATGACGTAAAATTGCTTTCTCTTACCCCCTCAAAGAGTAGGGATCCAGGGGCGGATGATGGGATCTAGCTTTTTGCTAAGGGGAGGGTTGACCCAATGACGACACGGAGCATCGTCCACGAGCCGCGAAGCGGCGAGGCGATTTTTTGTTGTTGCTATTTTGAACCCCGTAAGTGATGTTTTCCTGGCATCTACTGACACAATGGAGACCATAAAAAGCAGTGCATGATAATTACGTCTTTTTAAATCAAGTAACAGTTTAAGGGGGGGTTGACCCAAAGACGATGCAGAGCATTGTCCACGAGCCGCGTAGCGCCGAGGCGATTTTTTTGTTGTTGCTATTTTGAACCCCCGTAAGTGATGTTTTCCTGGCATCTACTAATTAACACAATGGAGACCATAAAAAGCAGTGCATGATAATTACGTCTTTTTAAATCAAGTAACAGTTTAAGGGGGGTTCGACCAAAATAATGACGATGCGGAGCATTGTCCACGAGCCGCGTAGCGGCGAGGCGATTTTTGGGGGTGCTATTTTGAACCCCCGTAAGTGATGTTTTCCTGGCATCTATATACTAACACAATGGAGACCATAAAAAGCAGTGCATGATAACGTCTTTTTAAATCAAGTAACAGTTTAAGGGGTTGGACCCAATGACGATGCGGAGCATCGTCCACGAGCCGCAAGGTCCGAGCCGCGTAGCGGCGAGGCGATTTTTTTTTTTTTTTTTTTGGGGCTATTTTGAACCCTCGTAAGTGATGTTTTCCTGGCATCTACTAACACAATGGAGACCATAAACAGCATTTCATGATAACGTCTTTTAAATCAAGTAACAGTTTGAGGGGGTTCGACCCAATGACGATGCGGAGCATCGTCCACGAGCCTCGAAGTCCGAGCCTCGAAGTCCGAGCCGCGTAGCGGCGAGGCGATTTTTTGTTGTTGCTATTTTGAACCCCCGTAAGTGATGTTTTCCTGGCATCTATATACTAACACAATGAGACCATAAAAAGCAGTGCATGATAACGTCTTTTTAAATCACTTAAGTAACAGTTTAAGGGGGGTTCTACCCAATGACGATGCGGAACATCGTCCACGAGCCGCAAGGACCAAGCCGCGTAGCGGCGAGGCGATTTTTTTAAACCACCTAACCCCTCCCCCCTCCCCATAGATCCGCCACTGGGATCGTTTGCAAACTGAAAGCAATAAGCATTACATGTAGGCGATGGAAAAAAAGTGCTTGCGAAACGGATAGAAACTTTGTGGTAGGCTCTTCGCGGCCACAGGGATGACATCATGACAGAAAATAATATGACAATGAAACCAGCAACTGTGGCAGGATTAATGGCGGGGACAATCTGCATGCTGAAAGAGCATATAGAATAAGTATATTGGAAAATGAATTCAAGACTAAGTTATAAGTTATAAGTTAGAAGTTATAAAGGAGATAAAATCTTTGGTATTAGTCATGTTCGATTTAAAATTGCATGCCCCCACCCCTTACCTGGTAAAAAAAACACCTTCTTATAATATCATCCCCTTTCTTTCTTTTCCCTTCTCATTATTCTCCTTTTCCCCCTTTTCTCTCCTCCGTCTTTCCGCCTTTCTTCTTTTTCCGCCTTTTCTCTCCTCTCTCTTCCCTTTTCCCCTCCTTTTTCTCCTCTCCCCTTTTCTTTCCTCCCTCTTTCTTCTTCTTTCTCTCTTCCTTTTTTTTCTTTTTCCTCTCCTTTTCTTTCCCCTCCTTTTTCTCCTTTTCTTTTTTTGGCCGGGGGGGGGGGGGGCACGTGCCCCCTGTGCCCCCCTGGATCTGCCACTGCATAATATGACAAGAGATTCAGAAACTGTATGCATGGTATTGTTGTAATAAGTTATTGTTGAATTTTCAAAAGACCAAATGTGTTATTTTTCGCTCAAAGGGTAAAAAGCTTCCAGATGGTATTACTTTTCTTAATGTTGGAGGACATGATGTTGCGCTTAGTGAAAATGTTCAGTTCTTAGGGTTAACTATGGATGAGCATTTATCTTGGAAAAATCATTTAGATGTTGTATGCACAAAGTTGTCCCGAAGTGTAGGTGTCATTTTTAGATTAAAATTTATTTTACCCGAAAGAGTGTTGATAACATTATATAATAGTATTATTCTTCCTTATTTGACATATTGTAATGTTGCTTGGGGAAACACTTTTAAGTCATATATTGATAAGTTGAGAGTATTGCAGAAGAAGGCAATAAGGCTTATTACTAATTCTAATTATAGACATCCAAGTTCTCCATTGTTCCTTCGACTGAGAATGTTACCACTACTAATGGACTTCAGTTCAGTTTCAAGTTTTATTTCTGCATTTTCCATAAACAATAACAAAAATAACAATGAATACATTTTAGCAATATAATGATAAGTAATACAAGTAGTAATTCACAAATAAATAAATATAAATAATCAATAGTACAATTAATCGTATTTGAAAAGAAAGAAAAGGGGGAGAATGCAGAAGACCGATATCGTAAGCAGAGCTTGAAATGATACCGGCCTTACAAAAGGAGAAGAGGAGACAGGAAGAAAGAGCGGGTGAAGTGAGTGCTGTGCAAAGTGAAGAGTGCACTGCGCGAGCTCCTCAATCTATCAAATAATTTCCTTTTTATATACAAATAAACAATGAATATTTATATTAAAACAAAGTACATGTAGTATATTATGACCAGAATCTAATTTTCATACCTTATCAATAAATATTCTTTCATCTTCACTTTAAAGGAAACAAGTGTTGTACATAATTTTAATGTTATAAGCAAGGAGTTCCACACATCGGGTCCATTGTGTCTTATTGATTTTTGTGCCAAAACAATTTTAGGGTTAGTTAAATGAAAATCCATAGAGTGCCTCGTGGGGTACGAATGTACATTAACATTATGAATATAAAAATCATGAAAGGACTTAGGAAGTAAGTTGGAGACATATTTATACATAAAAATAGCTGTTTGAAAAATGTGCATATCAGTTACTTTGAGAGTTTTCAATGTTTTAAAAATAGGTGTAGTGTGTGCTAAATAATCAGATTGTGTACAAATTCGTAAGGCTTTCTTTTGTAAAAGTTCAAGTGAATTAATTTTAGTTTTACAACAGTTTCCCCATACGATATTACAATAATTAATATGCGAAAGTACAAAAGCATTATAAATCATAAAAAGATTTGGGAGTTAGTAATAATTTCAATTTATATAATATTCCAATGTTCCTAGAAACAGTGTTCAATATATTATGTATATGATCGGACCAAGTTAAATTAGAATCAATGGTTATCCCCAAAAATTTGACAGAATTTTTTTCTAAAAGCAAAATATCATTAATATATAATCTACAATTTACTTTTGGTGAATGAACATTTCTAAAGTATATAAAATTTGTTTTAGTAAAATTTAAAGATAACTTATTAGACTTAAACCAAACATATATTTTAGATAATTCAACATTTAAGATTGACGTAAGTGTGTCTAAATTTGTATGAGAATAAAATACATTAGTGTCGTCTGCATACAATATAAATGTTAAAAGTTTAGATGATTTTACAATATCATTAACGTATAACAAAAATAATAAAGGACCTAGAATCGATCCCTGAGGGACGCCACAAGTTATAGGTAATCTACTCGACTCTTTAGATTGAAAGTATACATACTGTTCTCTATTTAACAAATAATTTTTAAACCATGATAAAGCAATACCCCTTACTCCATAAAAGTGTAATTTATCAATCAATATTTTATGATCAATAGTATCAAAGGCCTTACTCAGGTCCATAAAAATGCCTATACCGTGTTCCTTATTAGCCAATGATGTAATAATTTTATCATAAAGTTGAATAATTGCATGATCTGTCGAATGATGCTTTCTAAAACCAAACTGATTAGGAACAAGTAAATCATTACTATTTAAAAAATCATAAAGTCGTTCATAAATAATTTTTCAAGAATTTTTGAGATAGCCGGTAAAAGGGAAATAGGACGATAATTATTTACTAATGAAGAATCATCTTTTTATATATTGGGATTATTTTAGAAATTTTCAATATATTTGGACAAACACCAAGTGTGATCGATAAATTAAAAATATATGTTATTGGAGAGACAATATTATAAATAATTTTTTCAAAAGATTCACACTTATCCCATCATAACCAGTAGATTTAGTGGATTTTAAAGACTGTACAACTTTAATAGTTTCGTGAGAGGATGTTGGTCGTAAAAATAAAGATTTATAAAATGGTTCATCCAAATATTGTTTATAACTATTTTGATCAATATTAAATTCTGATGCTAAATTTGGACCTACATCATTAAAATATGAATTAAACATATTTGCAATTTCTACTGGATTACTTATTTCCTGACCATCTTTAAAAAATGATTTAGGAGTATTATTTTTAGAACCAATCATATCTTTAACAATTTGCCATATTGAAGCATTATTTGTCTTATTCATGTCTATTTTATTTGAATAATGTAATTTACGTGAAAGTCGAATTATTGAAGTTAATTTATTTCTATAAATTTTATACTTGCTACAATTCTCATCACTCATCTTTTAAGACTTTTCTTATAAAGTTTATTTCTAGTTTTTATCGACTTTAAAATTCCTTTAGTGATCCATGGATTTTTAACTTTCTTATATTTTGTTCGAACAAGTGGAATATTTTTATCATAATACTTTTGTAGCTTATGATTAAATTTTTCGTAAGCCTTATCAACATCATTTTCCTCAAATACATCGAGCCATTGCTCTTGACATAAATCAATATTTAAAGAATCAATATTAGAAGAATTTTCTTTTCTATGCATTTTTAGTGTATTGTTCAATAATCTATGAACATTAATTGTCTGCTTAATAATACTAAAAATAGGCAAGTGGTCAGATATATCATAATACAAAATACCATTTAAACATTTCTTATTAACATTATTTGAGAATATATTATCAATTAAGGTTGATGATGTTTTCGAAATCCGTGTGGGTTTATTAATATGAGGATGCAACGAGTAAGATAATAGAATGTTGTTTAATTTCAAACTATTATTTTGAAGAGGAGGTAAAATGTTTATGTTATAATCTCCCATTAAATAAACATCTTTATTTTCACCAATAATTGTATGAAGAGATTCATCTAAATTATCTAAAAATGTCTCTATCTGATTATTAGGAGGTCTATAAACTACGCCTATTAAAATATTTTTACCAAAATCATTTATAACTTCAACAAAAATGTCCTCTGCACCTTCAATATGAATATCATGTCGTATTCGAATATTTAACTGATTAAGTAAATAAATAGCTACACCGCCACCTCTACCTTCTTTGCGGTCAGCACGGACCATAGTATAATTATCAAGATTGAATACAGGAGGGAGTTTGCGTTAAGCCACGTTTCAGTGACACCTATTACAGAAAAATTAAACCCAGGAATTACAGAAAAAAGTGTGTTTAAATCATCATAACTTCTATTCAAACTACGAGCATTAAAGTGAATTAAACTGAAATTATCAATATCATTATTACTACCTTTATTCAATTCATGATTAAATTGGTTTAGTGTAATCTTAATTTTCGCAATAAATTCATCAATAGTAAAATAGTCACTATCGTGTTCAATTAGAGACTGGTCACATAAAAAATCATGATTATTCATTTAAATGTGAACCTAATATAATGTTTGAGAGAGAGAGGCTTTTGCGCGGAGTGCAAGTTAGTGGAGTGCAATAGAAAGAAGAATAGTGAAGGGGAAGAGAAAAAGGAAAGAATAAATTCTTCAACATATTTAGCGCCAACATAAACAAAACAAATCTTGCAAGTCTCTTGCATTTTATCCAAAAGTAAACAATTAAGGACAAAATATTATATTAACTGAACAATACGAGCATAAGGTTTATAATTTTACATCATAAAGTGATTTTACATGAGTGAGCGAGTCAATGAGCGGGTTTGAACCTCACTACAATTATTTAAAAACAAAATGCGTGTTACTAAGAAGATATATATTTTCTTTTTTTTTCAAGTCTATATAAACAATAAATTCACGTGATTTACGCGATTTACATAATCATAATATTGTTTTTTTGCAATAACCAAGTATATATATATTTATATATATATTATAATAATACTATGATAGTAATTACATTTAAACTTATTGTAACTTTTTCAAAAGCATTATCAAAATTAAATGTAAAGAGTAGCATCGAAATATTGAAATAACAGCAACAATAAAAGAAAAAAAGTAAAAAAACAAACAAAAACTCTAAACGCGTCGGGTTGCACACATAAAGATCATCAAGATCGTTCCTACCAGGTCTCCAAAAGAGGTAATGGAGCAACGGTCTTGAAATATAATGGACTTGAACCGTTATATCATGTGTGCAACCCAACGTGTGCCTTCCATGCATGCATGCATACATAATGTGTACAGTGTAGGTATAAACACAAACAAAATCAGTGAACCGTGTTGACAATAACAAGCATTCATGTACCCACCCACACAAATTATGTTATCATAGTTCGTATAAGTAAGTACATGAACGCCAGTAACTGAGTTCAAGCGGAATACAAATTATAACAAGATGAATAATATAAATGTGTACAGTTGTTCAAGCACAAGTCATATAATTTGAATTTGAATTAATACATCATGGAGTGATATTACACGTAACGTAACGAGTTTTATGAAAGCAGAGTAAAAGGCATATAATCAAGGTAGCGTAAAAATAAAGAGGTAGAATGTATGTGCACGGTTTTGCAAGCACGAAGACGAACCCCATTGTGTCTACCCATGCAGTCTCTAACAGTGAGGGTTCATCAATACCAACAGCTGTTGGTATAATAGTGTAATATAGTGTAATATAATGCAATTCTACAGTTTAATCGTCTTCATGCTTGCAGTCCGTACGTCCGTGTCTGGGACAAATAAAAAAAAAACAACAACAACAAACAAAAAATAACTTAACAGACATGGACAAGAAGAAATGCCCAGTGAGCCGTGTTTCAACAATAAAGCTAGTTGAATTCATTAACATGTAGGTCGTGTGTCTAAGTTCAAACAAAATTACACGAAATTGGTCATGTGCACTACCACGCGTATAATTATACACAAAATTATACACAAAATTACGTCAACAATCCCATTTATGTGCATTTTCAGTGATTCCTATAACCCTACAAGTGTAAAATAATATTTATATTACAGAGTGTATAGTTCGATTCATCTAATATTTCATGAATACTAAAAAAAATCATGTTTATTAACAATCATGTTTATTAACAATCATTTTTATTAACAATCAGACTTATACACTCAACAAGTATATGGGTATGAACATAATGAGTGTATAGGCTACCATACGCATAAAATGGTAAATTATATAATATAATATAAACATTTATGTGTTTAAAATCAAACACACCGGTACATTATAATCAGTGTGCAAATACAAATGCAAACCAATAATATATTCAGTAACGTGACAAATAGTGATATATAAAGCTAATCGTTATCACGGCTAATCCATCATTTTATAAATATGATATCAATAGTCGACCAATTTTATCGACCAATTTCATAATGGCACCACATGTATAATGTGTTATTAAATACACTTTCATTTCAAATTGTCATTAACTTTGTATGTAATTATATAATTACTAATTATATTCACACCATAGTGACATTGCGACACATATACATATAGAGCATATCATTGATAGGTCCATATTACAAATCAACACTTGTTATAATTTATTTTTTATCATAACTATATGAGGACTTGTGTCGAGCATCTATTTAATTCAAATACAGTACCAAAATAAAATATGAACACATGGTGTCATTATTTCAAACAAATGCTCACATGGTTACCAAAATGGCTACCAGTAGACTTTTCAAATATCATATTTCATTGTTGGACGTATAGAGAGTAATAAAACAAAAGATTTCTAATGCACATACATACATTCATAATAATTATGTGCTAATAAAGTAAATGTTGTTTCGGATGTAGTTAATATTTGTCATATAAAATACAACTTGTGTCGTTCAATTGCGTATTGTTTATGTTTAAACTTCAGTCTATGCCTCATGAATGTACGTTAAAAGATTTATTCCGTCAGAACTCACGAATTCATAATACACGTCAAAGGGGTCTTATTCATCAGCCTTTTGCTAGAACAAATGTCACTCTGACCTCTTTCCATATCTCTTGCATTAAAGAATGGAACAGTTTGCCTGAAGATATAAAAAATAGTACAACTCTTTCTAGGTTTAGAAGGTTATCAAAAACGTACCTACTTGAAAGACTGACATAATTTTTTTCTTTGTATCTTAATAATGCTTTTTGACCACTGAGGACCTACTCATCAGTGTGTTTGCTGTGTATGTGTGTTTGGGTGCGCGCGCGTGTGTGTGAGAGTATTTGTGTGTTCTATATTCTGTAGCAATTAGTATTTCCATCCCTTGAATATACGTTACATTCTTTTTATTCACCTAGCCATATTGTTAATGTCGGGGTTAATGTATGTATTTTGTGGACTATAGGGCCCCGCTCCATGGGTGTCGATCACGGGGGATATATCCCCAATATTTCAGGTGGGGGGGGCCTGTACAATCATCCCCCAATAATTCACCATCAAAAAAAATGAAGAGAAAAATTAACGATGAGAGCCCGATGAGAGTATTTAATGGTTATTACTCGCAAGATGACCATCAATATACACATTATGCTCATTTTCATAATACATACATATATAAATAGAAAACGAAGTAAATGAGACAACCGTATATGAGACAAGAATAAATTGAATTCTCGCTCATACGGCTTCATCAGGAATTGATGAATTTATTCAATTTATTCAATCAACAGCATCATAGAAATGCAGTGCGCCAAATGCAAAGCCGCAGCGTTAAAGAGCAACAAGCTAAATGTTAAGCGCGAAGCGCAAAAGTGCAAAAAAGAAGTAGAGAGTGGGAGAGAGAGATAATGAGAGACAGAGAGGATAATAACCCAGGTAGCAAGCCCATGTGGGACCCACATGGATCCCATATTCTCTGAAACATGGGCCCCATATGGAAAACCATCTGGGGCCCTAAGGCATCTGCACCCAAGAAGCATATGGGACCCATATAAGACAGATGGGACCCAGATGGGACCCATACCAAACTGGGCCCAAATGGGTATGCCCAGCTTAATCCCATCTGGTACCCATATTGGTTAACCCAGATATATCCCATGTGGGTTAACCCAGATTTTCCCCATGTGTTACCCATATGGGCATATTCATATTCTACCAATATGTGTACGCCCAGCTCATTCCCATCTGGAACCCATAAGGGCTGGCCCAGATAGATCCCATATGGGTTACTAAATATTGGCCCCATATGGGATACATATATATGGGTTCCATTTAATAGCCCAGATGGCACAAGTGACCCAGATCATCCCCATATGGGCCCCATATGGGCTTGCTACCTGGGAAAAGGGAAAAGGGGAAGAAACGGGCAGAAGAAAAAGGAAGGGGAAGAGAAAAGGAAGAAAGACAAGAGAAAGAGGATATATATATATCCAGCATTTCTTTCAGGGAACTGATGTGAATGGGCGATGAAAAAGAGGTTGACTTTAAAGTAACCTACAATGAAATATTGCTCATGTTTATTTCTTACAATGTCAAAATTACTTTACGGGATCCCCTCCCTAAAAGCTTAGGCATGTGTGATGGTAGGTATGAGGTTAATGCATGATCAGGAATTAGTTGAGTGGATGGAAAAGAAGTGAGAAATAAGCTGAAAGAAAGATGGAAAATTGCCATGGAATGATGGAAGGCAATGTGAGACAGGCCCAACATGTTCTAAAACAAGTAATAATATTCAAGAATAGTTATGATTTCTTTCACCTAGGAGTTCTTCAAAACTAATTAAAACGAGTAAATAATCAATGTCACATTATTAACAGGGCTTAAAAGGAAAGTGAAAAGAAAAACAAGAAACAAAAAGATTGAATGAAATTTGGGACCTTTTGTTTATAACACCCTTCCAATAATAATGTACCTTCTAAGACTGGTTATAGTTTTGAAAAAAAATAGTGCTCTGGTCAGGGTCTTAGGGGAATATTATGCTTATATTTTAGAGCGTATCTGGTATGATAAGTATATCTGGGTGAAGAAGGAGATAATGGAAGTATGTTGTTTGGTAGTTGGAACGTAAGTTTTATATTATGTTTTTAAGAAACAGACAGTTTGTATGAGATCAAGGCCCCGTATTACAAAGAGTTGATATCAATCGCAACTTATTTGCGATTGATATCAATCGCAACCATGTACATAAGAGATAGGAGACTGCAAAGTTGCGATTGATTGGAGGACTTACGATTGATTTGGATCAATCGTAACTCTTTGTAAGAGATCAGGAGTGGAAATTTTCTGTCATTTTGAGAACCAAATTTTGCATCAGTGATATTCTGTTTCATTGAATTGAGTTTCCCGCAGAGAGGATTCAGTTGGTTTAATTAAAGAAGGAAGAGAGTCAAATGAAGAACCAAAAGCAATATGTTTTTCATTTACTAATGAGAACTATGTTTTTTAGATCTCCTTACACAGAATATTGGAATGGGTTTTTCACGATGAATGTTGTTTGGAGACATCAATATTCATAAAATGTATGTTTCTATCACCAGGAAATAAAGAATTTTCTGTCTACATGAACCTTTCCTGGTTGCTTATTAATGCATTTGCCCACTGGTAACATAATACTTTCACAAGTTGATATCCCTCACCATTGGATTTTTTTTGGTAATGTCTAAATTTCGTTTAAAAATAGATGATATCAGTCTGGTAGGCCTACACTGCAGGCAAGAGTCAGGACTAACATTTAGCATGTTATTAATTTTATTACCACTCTTATATTCTCTTTATTGAGGGTGACTTGAAAAAGTTAATAACTTGGAAGGGAGGGTGCAACCTGCCACACGCTTCTACCTCTTGGTTGCTTTGATCCATTGCCGAAAATATTTTGGCACCTATCACCCCCAACCACAGATACAAATCGACACCCCTGCCCCGCTCGCTCACAAGCTTATAGCTTCTAAAGGGGTCCTAAAACCATTCATTGTGATGTAATCAAGTTAATATGTTGTTTAATGTACTAATACCAGTCTCTTTTCTATTTAAAAGATTATACCATGTTTTGTGTGGTTTTGAATAAATGAACTTGAACTTGATAACCAACTTTGCAACTTCGAGAGGGCTTCGCGCGCACCCTCATCCGTACGTTTACGTTTACAATACGTACGCATATGAAATCAAATCCTAGACAACCCGACCACCCGACCCTGGACAACCCGACCCAATACCCTAGACAACTCGACCAGAGTGGGGTGCTTCGGCGGCAGCTCTTCCCACTTTTTGAAAGTCTTACTTTTGCGACAGCCACCCAGCGGATCCCCTAGAAAAAAAACATGTAAAAACACCCTTTTTTGGGAAAAAAGAAGATGGGCCCCCTCCCCTGGCGCTCAAGGGGTGGTGGTGAAATGTTTTTTCTTCAATTTTGGAAGGCAAAAAAAAATAAATTGTGCTCACTACCCCCACTGAGCGAAAAAAATCGACCGGCACGATTTTTTAAATTTACAATTTTCGGAGGAAAAAAAAGAAAAAAAATTGCTCACTACCCCCCCTACCCCCAATGAGCGGAAAATCGGCCGGCACGATTTTCCAATTTTCAATTTTCGGAGGCAAAAAAAAAAAAAAATTTGCTCACTACCCCTAACCCTTTTTTTAATCATATTATATATTGACTGGGCTTGAGGGGTAGGCTACATCAGAAATATTGACCGAGTTAAGATCATATATTGCCCTGAGTCGATGTACCCCAAAAGAAGCCCTAGCTGTCAATATAATTTTGGATACCTATACAAGGCATTTTTTTTTTACAAATGATGTACAACTTTGGTATCAAGCATGATTTTACTCACGTCTGTTTGCCGGTCCTTCTGATTTCAGGTTATTCAGGCAGGTACGTAATTGTGACGTAAATTGTTAGTGTACAAGGCCTATGTGCATATGCACTTTAATAAAAGTGCACTGACAAGAAAGAGTGGAATATGTCAGAATGTTGTCCTCTAATTTAGTCTACGTGGAAAAGGGCATTTAATATATGGCAAATGTTGTCCGCTCCGGTTTCGTATTTGGAGTAGCGTGCAGAATATGGCTTTTTATTTTGCAGCTAAAATGCCTTGTATAGGTAATAATATTAGATATATCATTCCATATTTTTTTAGGGGAAAAAAGTGGGTCGAGCTGTCCGCCGAAGCACCCCCAACTCGACCGAGTTGTCCATGGTATTGGGTCGGGTTGTCCAAGGTCGGGGCCGGCTGTCCGGTGGTCAGGACCCCATTAAATCTGACATGGCGCGTATGGCGTGTGTGAAGGTGAAACGGAAGGTGAAGATGACATAAACTTCGGAAAAGATTTCTCTTGTTTGTGGATTTTAGGTCTGCTGTTAATGGTAAATTATTTTAAAATATCGCCAACATGCTTTAAATCATTAAAATTTTCTGATTTCTCATTCTGTATAAAGGAAAGAAAGGCAATAATCTAGGTGCAAGACGCTTCTTTCTCGGCCTGAGTCGGCTGATTTGGCAAGAGCCGAGCGCTAGCGTGGCGTGGCCGGTGCCTGGGCTGCCTGCGCCTGCTGAGCTGAGCTGTGTAGCGTAAGCAAGCAAGGCCAGCGCCAGGCCAAGGGAGGCCGCAGCTCAGCTGCATGTGCGTGGTTTTTACCTTTGTCTGTGGGTGGTGAAACACTAACATATGACATGGCACACTCTATCATCTACGACTATGGTCTAGACTATATGGAGCTTCTGTTTAACTCCTTTCTTTAAAGGTAATGACCAGTTTTGGAAATGCCCCTCTCTCAAAAAAATGAAATGGAAGCTCTCATTACCAATCATGTGAAAAAATATGTTTTGACTAATACGTGATGATACAAATTTTGCTGGGAAAGTCGGGAAACTGCCTACTTATTGATATATTTGGTAAATTATTATATCTATTAGTATTGGGACCAAATAGATATCGCGCACTTGGTCGCGTAGTCCCATATACATCTTTCTGTGTAAAGTGCTTGTAACTTTACTAAGATTAAGACTGGGTCAAATTTCTTATCATTTTGATGATTCCAGAACCTTGCAGTACATACCAATACTTATATGCTAGATGATCAACCTTTTCTGATCGATTCCACAACATTTCTTTCACAATGCAATCGCATGACCAGAACTGGACTTTCTCAGTCTAGTCGTTAACTCTTGATGCAGGGTAATCTAAAATTCTAAAAATTAAAATGTGATTTTGTTTGTTAGTCTGCATGCACACACACGTTTGTAAAACTAGGACCAGGAGTAGGGAGTGGGAAAGTCAGAAAGAAGAGACCAGCCACCAATGCAATGCGTGTTTGTTGAAATGAAATGTACTGTGTGCAGTGAATATGAATGGTGGTTTCCTATTTCACAAAAGGGCCTTTTTTTCAGTTCCGGCTGAAATGCGAAGACATGTAAGGCCAAATAAAAAAAAAACATGTTTAGCGTCCTGCCTTTTTGAAAAATAGGAAGGAGGAGGCCCTTTTTTTTCTTTTTTTTTTCAAAATGCCCGCTTCGTACATTTTCCCTGAGTGGCTGGGTAGCCAGTCAGGCTATTTTTTCAAGATGGCCGCCAGCATTTATGTTTGTTTTTGTTTTTATTCAGAAAAAGACCATTTTAGCAGTATGTTTTTCATGTTTTTGCATTAAGATTTTTTATTTTAAAAAAATTGAAAAAAAAATTTGAAAAAAAAGGAAGCGGGCGGGGATGCTAAACATGAATATTTTTTTTAATGGCTAAAAAAAACTGTTTTTGCTTTGCCAATTTGATACTTACTTTACGATAACAGCGATTAGTGTAAAGAGGCGTGCGCGCAGGGGGTTCGCTAAATTCAGCAAACTCCGTGCATACGCCTTCGTATACTATATTAGTCGCTATTATCTTAAAGTAAGTATCAAATTGGCAACGTCAAAAAAGTTTTTAAAATCTAAAATCTCGAACTCGCGTAAGAGGTTAACTCCAGGGAGCTCCGATGCGAAGGTGTCGGAGCTCCAGACGGTGAACAGGAAACGATTCAAACAGCGGATTTGGCGACATTATCTGAAAATGTGAAGAGGTAGTAATTACAATTTTGACTTACAAGTTTTTTCGACTCCTCTGGGGCTCTGGGCATCTAGCCACCCACTTGAAATCATAATTTGAAGAAGTCTTTGATGGGAAAAAGGGTAATTCCTGGTCCTAACCAGACGATTCATCCATGTTATATTGTCGATTCAACATGGCGAAGAGAAAGTACGCATGCGCATATGTGCGTCGGAGCTCCATGGAGTTAGTAAGAGGTCAGCGTTTTGGTAATTTAAATCGCACCTTCACTAATTACCATCAGAAGGTACAGTAAGCAAATCTCTACCTCTCCGGCTAAATCTCACATTTATATCTCCTTCTTGACCGTTCATAAACACAAGTTGGCCAACATCCCTTTGAAATGTGT
>CP137683.1:25824035-25851160 GCA_037976565.1 Mesocentrotus franciscanus | reverse complement strand
CTGATGCGAGTGCAGTGACACAATGTCAGACACCACTAAACGCTCTCCTACACTCGCTCACTGGCTTTGGTAATGACTAGGAGTGCGTGTAACAAGCTCCGCGGGAAAGATGACTACTCTATTCGCTAGAGTGCGCAGAGGGAAAGAGAGAGAGAGAGAGAGAGAGAGTAATAGACGGAGACGGGAGAGAGAGAGGAAGAGGGGACGAAGAGGGGAGAGGCACAGGAAGAGAGAGAGAGAGAGAGAGTGAAAGAGATGGAGAAGCAGAGGGAGTGTGAGAGAAACACAGAGAGGCTGAGAGAGAAGAGAGGCAGATAAAGAGAGTTAGATAGAGAGACAGAGAGACAGAGAGATAGTTAGAGAGAGTGGGTGTGTGTGTATGTGCGTGTTCGCGCGTGTGTGTATGATAATGCGGCGTGATAAAGGTTATGCTCCAAGAGCGATTACTGGCTCCTCATTGGCTGTTTATTCTATCACTCATACAGTAAAACGGTTTCTGATTGGCCAAACGAATGCCTTAAGTTATTATGATGATCGATTGGTTGATTGGATGTTGATTCGTCTGCGTTGTGATATACATCGTTTATTTAGGTTCTGATTTTTTTCTTTTTGTTTGGGATTTGTTAGTGTTATTACATTTCACTTGTTATATCTGTCATTGGAATTGAATTGTAGCGATTGATCATGTCTCTTTGTTTGTTTGATCACTTTTAAATTAAAAATTCTCTAGGCCATTTATGTCTTATATCAAATCTGCACTAAGAGCAATTTGAAGAAAAAGTCATGCAAAAATATATATATGACATTTTGTGACGTTTCCCAAAGGCGAAATGGCAGCCGCAAACGATGTTCATACAACCCCCCCCCCCGCACTCCCACCTGAGAATGTTCGTAGAGGGCCGAGGGTTCCTGAAATTAGGTCACTTGGGAATAAATAATGTAGCGATAATTTTCGTCCTACCCCCATTTTAGAAAAAAACTAGATCTACCCCTGTTGAACTGTGTATTGGCATAAATCCTTCAACATAAATCGAAACAAAATATAAATAATAAAATCAATTTACATTCACAGCAACAAAATGAAACGGAATGCGTTTTTGCGGGTACTTGAGATTTAATAGAGGATGGAATCTTGTTACCCTGATTATCAACATCATGACGATATAGCAACAACTACGACACAAGCTTTCCCAACTGAACATAGAATACTTTTACTTTAAACGTTACACTGCTCCAATCCACCCGAGGAAGGACCCGGGTATTACTTTCAAATTTTTTGATCAATTTAATATACAAGTATCTGCACCTGAAAACCCTGGAGCATGGAGCTACCATGTCCAACCCAAAGTACTCTCTGCATAGGGGCCACCAACAGACGAGAACTTGTGTACATCCCCACAGCCCGTAAAGGCGACAATGTTCCTGCATTAAACAGGCGAACAGAGTTTACCTCCTCATTTGGAACTGTGAGTACAGGAAATACGTATAACACCCTCTGCATACAAAGAAGGCAAACAGTTCCACTGCATTAAACAGGCGAACAGATGCCTAATTTACAGGCGGGTACATGTTATAAATAAACGACAGGACGGAATGCCTGTAATCATCGGGGCCCCAACCGGAAACCAATAAATATTGAGCTCTGCAAGATACAATGGCCAATTATCCGCACATGAAAACAGTGGAGCATGGAGCTACCATGTCCAACCCAAAGTACTCTCTGCATAGGGGCCACCAACAGACGAGAACTTGTGTACATCCCCCCACAGCCCGTAAAAAGGCGACAATGTTCCCTGCATTAAACAGGCGAACAGAGTTTACCTCCTCATTTGGAACTGTGAGTACAGGATATACGTATAACACCCCACTGCATCAAAGAAGGCAAACAGTTCCACTGCATTAAACAGGCGAACAGATGCCTAATTTACAGGCGGGTACATGTTATAAATAAACGACAGGACGGAATGCCTGTTATCATCGGGGCCCCAACCGGAAACCAATAAATATTGAGCTCTGCAAGATACAATGGCCAACTAAAATAATCCAATTCATATTCTCAAAAACGCAACCTTCCCATGAGGTATTTTGGAGCAGTGTGTAATACACATAATAACCTTTATATGTATATATTAACATATACGCATACACATATATATATGCGAAGAGGCGAAAATGACAATTTTCCGACAAATAGGGGGAAAAAGAACTTGGACAAAGAGTTGTCATAGTTAATCTATGACAACCCCATGATCGGTACCACCAACGACTCCGCACCAGCCCGGGACGGCCCGTCGTCGCCCGCCACGGACGAGTTCGGCCAACAGAAAGAACTGCACGCCCTCTTTCGAAGTTCGAACCCGCCATCCCAAGTGCGACGACAAAGCCGACCCGGTGCAAGTGCGGAGACGAAGGGGCCCTGACCCTTACCCCAGGATTGGGTGAAAACCTGCTAAAAACCGCAAAGCGGGAAAAAGAAAATTCGCAGGAAAGCCCCAACCTGCCAAGCATTGCTTCGACATCAAGATTTACTTGACTGAGGTGGAAAACGATCATTATTAATCCGTTATGTTAATCACTTGACACACTTCTTGACCACTTAATATTAGAAAAACATACTACCGAATACACTTGAAAAACGTAAGGAGGTGGAAAATCAAGTTGGGGGTGGTGGAGGGTAAATTAATTTGCCACCGATTAATGTTTACATCCATCCTCTACAAAATCCTCAAGGTGAATGAGAATTCTCACACCAACACCGTGGGAACCCAATACATTCCGGCTAATACAGCTCCATATATAGATTCGAAACATACCTCGCGCAAATTCCGTTTATAGCTACGCGCACATGAAAGATACCGCGCGGCTGACACAAAGGGTGTCGGTACGTTATTGTTTTCTCTCAAGGTGCCGCTAAATCTCATCACAAAGAGAAGCCGCCCCTGACGCGTGCTGTCACTGATGAATGTAAACCATTTATATCGCCCTACGTTCGATAAAATTCCTTACATTCACAGCAACAAAATGAAACGGAATGCGTTTTTGCGGGTACTTGAGATTTAATAGAGGATGGAATCTTGTTACCCTGAATATCAACATCATGACGATATAGCAACAACTACGACACAAGCTTTCCCAACTGAACATAGAATACTTTTACTTTAAACGTTACACTGCTCCAATCCACCCCGAGGAAGGACCCGGGTATTACTTTCAAATCTTTTGATCAATTTAATATACAAGTATCTGCACCTGAAAACCCTGGAGCATGGAGCTACCATGTCCAACCCAAAGTACTCTCTGCATAGGGGCCACCAACAGACGAGAACTTGTGTACATCCCCACAGCCCGTAAAGGCGACAATGTTCCCTGCATTAAACAGGCGAACAGAGTTTACCTCCTCATTTGGAACTGTGAGTACAGGAAATACGTATAACACCCCTCTGCATACAAAGAAGGCAAACAGTTCCACTGCATTAAACAGGCGAACAGATGCCTAATTTACAGGCGGGTACATGTTATAAATAAACGACAGGACGGAATGCCTGTAATCATCAGGGCCCCAACCGGAAACCAATAAATATTGAGCTCTGCAAGATACAATGGCCAATTATCTGCACATGAAAACAGTGGAGCATGGAGCTACCATGTCCAACCCAAAGTACTCTCTGCATAGGGGCCACCAACAGACGAGAACTTGTGTACATCCCCCCACAGCCCGTAAAAAGGCGACAATGTTCCCTGCATTAAACAGGCGAACAGAGTTTACCTCCTCATTTGGAACTGTGAGTACAGGATATACGTATAACACCCCACTGCATCAAAGAAGGCAAACAGTTCCACTGCATTAAACAGGCGAACAGATGCCTAATTTACAGGCGGGTACATGTTATAAATAAACGACAGGACGGAATGCCTGTTATCATCGGGGCCCCAACCGGAAACCAATAAATATTGAGCTCTGCAAGATACAATGGCCAACTAAAATAATCCAATTCATATTCTCAAAAACGCAACCTTCCCATGAGGTATTTTGGAGCAGTGTGTAATACACATAATAACCTTTATATGTATATATTAACATATACGCATACACATATATATATGCGAAGAGGCGAAAATGACAATTTCCGCCACACGGGCACCGCCCGCCGCCACTGAGCGTATATATTATTTTTACGTACATTACGTATTCAATTCAAGACTTTTATCAGCGTCAATTCTCTGAATTAACTTCAACATTAAATTTCTTCCAACAGCTTGACATGCAGGTATATTCACGTCTGCAAAACTTTTACTTGCACTAAAGTGCCTAGGTATTCGTATATAATGTTTTACGTACATCACGTATTCAATTCAAAACATTTATAAATGTCACTTCGCTAAATAAACTTGAAAATTAAGTTTCTTACAACAGCTTAACATGCAGGTTTATTCACATATGCAAACATTTTACTTGCACTAGAATACCTAGGTATTCGTATATCTTGTTTTTATGTACATTACGTATTCGATTCAAAACTTTTATAAATTTCAATTCTCTGAATAAACGTGAAATACTCCTATACGCTTATGCAAATAATCACATGCTGCGTATAAACAATCTACGAACCTGTTATACACAATACGTAAGTCCCCAAGATAACCACTATTTGTACAATTAAAATCTCTACATAAAAATGCATAATAATCCAAACAAGTCAACGCAAAGCATAGCATCCCTCGCAGGGTACACATGACCTATATTCGTCAGAACAAGTTACAACCATTAGACTATTTATATTACCAGGAAGGAAGTGAACCACATTATCACATATAACTTAGGTGTTTTTTGCATATTTAATGAGCTATGACCTGTCACCTTTAACCTACATACTCGGAAATCGAACTTAGGCTGTATTTTGATACCATGTACCTTCATATTAAATTTCATTAAAATTCATCAAACATTACTAAAATTATCGCGTTATTATATCCCCTCCGACGTCGTCGGCGAGGGGATAATTAACTGACTTAACAAAAACTCAGTCTGACTGTGATATTCACCTTTCCGACTACCATCAATCTTTGCCCAATCCAACTTTCCTTTTCTTACCTTATTTGCCCTGTGTCCATATGACCCTGCAGGTGTCCTAAATCCCTTTTTTTTTTTTTTTTTTTTTTAAACCAATTGGAATATTACCTAATGTATCAAACTTATATTTTATCTGAATATCTTCAATAAAAGCATGAGCATCTGCTGTACTAATGCAATGATCCAACCAAAACGTAATATGCCAAAGTTCGCTTACATACGTATATTATCGACAAATAAAATTCAAGACTTGACAAAATGTCATTGTCACCACGAAATGCCTTCAAATGATTTGCCAAAAGTTATAACTGATCAGAAATGTCAGCTTTCCAATCGCCAACTACATGTATAAAAACACTAATGGTATCCAACTCATCAGCAGCTGAAGCAATATCCTATCCTCTGAAAAATTGCTTTCATTATCGATACTTTCAAAAGGGGGTGTAAATATTAATAATAACGAATTTCATATCATCAATTTTAGATTCAATTTCTACAGTCCAATCAACATTTAATATAACTTCACTAATTAAGTGTTCATATTGTGCCATAATATAACAACCCCACCAGGTATATGAGCTTAACATATTAATCTCAACCCATCACCTAATTGGTTAATTTCATTTAACTATATACCTTTTTGCGATTTGAGGCTTGAGCAAATAGGCCCATTAACAAAATTAATCGTGAACAAATATCTTTCGTTTTAACTTGAATAAATTTTAAAACCGAAAACAATATTAAATGACAGACGCCGTTATGAACACGGGCGAAACCAAGCTCATGAAAACAGTCTACAAATAATTTAATAACAAATTAGAATGAACCACAACAAAGAACTGGAATGCAGTCTTTCCAACGTTCGTCGACTCGCGAATAAGGCTTTGAAGGAACAAGTCATTTCCTGCCAAAAAGATGTATTCCATCGGCATCACTAGGAAACAGCTCGTGTCGCTCGTGCGCGAAGCCCGAATGATCCAATGAACGATCCCCAATTCTGCGGCATATATTCCTGGCATGCTTGTCAAATACTAGCCGCGTTCTAGAATTATTTGGCTGTTCGTCATTGTCGAAACCTGTGTAAATCCTTCGTGGCAACACATTGGACCAAAATGATGCGGGCATCGGGGAGGAGCGCGAAGGCGGCTAACCAGTGTATCATATCAACCTACGACAGGAATAAAAGAAAAACTTCCGGCAGCTTATTGTTCACCAACATTCGACTTGTGTCATATCTAGAACCCTTCCCACTCACTATTGTCCATAAGCGCCCGCTTATTCAAACTTCACACAATCGGCTGTAGAGGGATCTAGTAATTTGTCTTAGATCCTTAAAAATAACATTAAAATTACACAATTCTTGATTTAACTCACGCTGCAATGACAATTATAAACCTTTAGGTCAATCAGGAACCCTTTTTTTAATTTTATTTATTTATTTTTATTTTTTGAGACGCACTTCTTGGTCATTTTGAAGCACATTTTTATTTATTTATTTATTTATTTATTTATTTATTTATTAAATACAATACCATATCACAGACACTGACAACACGCAGGGCCATGTATCTCAAATTTAACATTGTTGCGATCCCTTTATATTTAATAGTCGCTTTAATAGGGCTTAACTCTTAAGTCACATCACTGCCATGCAATTTATTCGTTCAAAATTAAAATGATATTTAACATCGTTAATCGTCGTCCGCCTTATGAAACATGTACCAATTAATTCATACTGATTATACGTACTTAAAGAAGTGAATATGGATAAACCATCGTCATACTTAACTTTCCACTCAGAAGTACCTTTGTAGATTCCGAGAAGACGTCCCAGTATGAACTATCCGCTACGCCGTATACTCTGTAGAACCAAGTCCAATTAAAATTGAAACTTTTCCTCTGTTAAAATCCGATGTGAAATCCACGTATAATAATTTTCCAATACGAAGTTTCCTCAGGCTCAGTAAAGCCCAGCTAAATTAAATTAATTTGCCACCGATTAATGCTTACATCCATCCTCTACAAAATCCTCAAGGTGAATGAGAATTCTCACACCAACACCGTGGGAACCCAATACATTCCGGCTAATACAGCTCCATATATAGATTCGAAACATACCTCGCGCAAATTCCGTTTAAAGCTACGCGCACATGAAAGATACCGCGCGGCTGACACAAAGGGTGTCGGTACGTTATTGTTTTCTCTCAAGGTGCCGCTAAATCTCATCACAAAAGAGAAGCCGCCCCTGACGCGTGCTGTCACTGATGAATGTAAACCATTTATATCGCCCTACGTTCGATAAAATTCCTTATACACTGCGATGTGGTGTACAAAATCCTTATGCTCCTACGTCACTGACAAACAACCACAGTTTATTAAAAATGCTTCTGAAAACAAATGCATCTTCAACGAAACTTTGAAAACCACAACAGATGGGGCTTTATTTATGTCTTGAAGGAATTTAATGCCTAGTATTATAAAGAATGAAAACGATTACATAAGAATTAAGAGTGAATACGACTATTTGAAAACTTGATATTAAATAAACATGATTTATAAATGACGTTGGCAAGTTCTTAATCAGCCGTCTTTTATGTCTTAATTAATCATTCAAGTAAATGGGAAAACGCGTTCGTGACATGGATAATTACAATTGTATTATTTAGATAACAGCTAGTAAGTTCGGCGAGAAAGTGTGCTGTTGCTCATTGCCGAAGAATCGTTCAACTTTAAGTTAAGTGATTTAAATGGCTTCGAACTACTAATGTAATTCTCTTTCTCCGCTTATTCTGCTTTCTTGTAAATCTTCCTTTTTATTCCGTTGACTACTGAATTATCTTATTGCCATAGTTTCAATATCGGAACCCTCATCGGCAGGGGGTTAACACGATTTCTTACGAAACAAACTAATTCTGGTTTAAAAAAGAAGATCGTGTGATCATTTTCAGGGTTTGTGAAGTAAATGTATGCTATATAATACAAACATTCACGTACATTCACGTGTTTATTTCCACGTTTACCATGATTCATGGGGATACCAATTAATGTGTATTTTACCTGTTTATATGCTTGTGTATATATCTATTTTGTTTTTGATGCTGTTATTTGTTTTATTATTACCAAACAGGGCCTTATTGAAGACCACCAAATTGGTGATATGTGCCACCCTGTATAAATATCAGAAATAAATAAATAAATAAATAAATAACATCTTTCTTTACGTCAGATGGTTTCTTTAAAAGTTTTTGTTTTCCTGCGAAATTTGACGCTACAATTCTAAATTTGCTTACAACGGCGAAATACTTAGTGACCTCATACTTACATACATGTAAATATTTAATATCTTCAATCACGTAATGAATTAGAATAGGATTGGTTTTATTCTAGACTAGAATAAAAATGTTAAACAAATGAAAAATGATGAAAAGTGTAAATACTGAAACCATACGTTCTAATTATCGACACGACTCCCTCGATCTTTCTTTGCTTCCTGCTCAGCTATGATTTTCAACCAGATTCATTCGGCATGCATATAGTTTACTGTAGTATTTAAACGTCATTGTACATGTTGTATTGTTGACTTTGTACAATTCTATTTTTGGTGATTACGAAGATGAGCGGCTACATGGCTCACGAGACCAACAGCGCAGGAGACCTACATGTTGGTATGATGGGCCTCCTGAAAACTTGTTAAGGGTTCATCAGCCCAACATTTATGGTCTCGTGGGCTGTTCGTCTACTAGACTACCTTTATAGAGGAGGTTGGGTTCTGGTAAACGTGATAATTTTGTGAGCGTTCTGATTTTATTTACATGTATTGAGATGTGGCGAAATAATTATAATAATAATAATAATAATAATAATAATAATAATAATAATAATAATAATAATAATAAAAATAATAATAATAATAATAATAATAATAATAATAATATCAATAATAATAATAATAATAATAATAATAAAAATAATAATAATAATAATAATAATATCAATAATAATAATAATAATAATAATAATAAAAATAATAATAATAATAATAAGTATAATAATAATAAAAATAATAATAAGTATAATAAGTATAATAATGATAGTAGTAGTAATAATAATAATGATAACAATAACAATAATTATAACAATAATAATAATGATGATTAAAGCAAAGAAAATAATAATGGCTACAATAATATTGTGCAAGTATCCATCCCATGGGGATGCTCAAGGCGCCTACAATTATTATATCACCCCGGCTTCATCATCATCATCATCATTATCATCATCTCTATCATCGATCCTTATCTATCTTCTTCTTTTTTTCCTTCCTTTCCTTCTCTTTCTTCTTCTTCTTCGTCACCATCATCATCATCTTCATCATCATCTTCATCATCATCTTTTCTTACATTAGTAGCATTTGCGGTTTTAAAATAATTTTGATAGTTCTAAAGTAAACAAAATCAGGATCAGTTTGTACAAAGCTAAGCTTCAGAATACATTGACGACAGCTTACTTCAGCCATCACGACTCAACATTACTCTTATTTGAGTCTAATTAACTCTTCGTGTTTCGTCAAGATTTCCTTTAGCCAAAAATGTTATGATGTATAGAGATAGAAAAATGATGAAAAAGAAACATTTTTAGACGATATAAAGACAATCCGCAACAAATCGACCTTCAATTTTCAGTATTATCTTGAGCCACTGACCTTTGTTGCATTTTACAAGATCCATTGAACCTTGAATGAGGGATGACGATAATAAATGGACATTCGGATAAGATGTGATAGGTTGGGAAATACAGATCACCGATTGCGTAGCTGGGAGGAGGGGGTCAGGGGAACATGTGTTGAGTTACAATGTATCTCTCCCTAAAATTTATTGAGTTTATTATAACGTTGCATAAAGTATGGGGTGTCTCTCCCATACACTCTGCTTACTCAATTGCATTGATTTTAAGCATTTCGTCCAATTAGAGATCGGTGCCCCCCCCCGAGCATGACACTAGGGCCCCTAAATTGGTGAACCTTTACCACGCTACGCTACTGGTAATGGCTGTTGGATATCCTGAATTCGCTCTCTTGGAATTACTTTGATATGATCTGTTTTATGAATATTGTGCATGTTTCTGATAAAAAGTGATAGCTTCTGCCAAGTACCGTATCCATCTCCTAAAGCCACGGGCACGCGAGAGATGCTACGAGGATTTTCGACAAATATGCTCCAGCGCCATCTGCCATGTCTGTTATGCTTTGCAATTTTAATCCGAGTCGGAGTCCTAACTTCAACACTGAACCAAGCACTGTACATGCTGTTGGCTTACCTATATTCCTAACCAGGACCTTACCTAAGACCAAACTGCGACCCTAAGCCTAGCATGCCATGTCACTTCCCCCATCTCCATGAAGAAATAAACCCCGAAGAAAATGTCACCGGAGCCCATTTCGGGTCACCTAAAGGGAAACATTATAGCGCCTAGGCATAAAGCCACTCACCCAATCACACGAAATCACTGTAAATGTTTTAAAAATACTTGTTGGTGTACTTCTAACTGAAAATTTGGCTTGAATTTAAACAAAAATCAATGAAAATTGTCATTTTGGCAGAAAAGTATCCAAAATGACCATGTTGGTGTCGATTGGGGTCAATTTGACCACTTTTTCTAGCATCAGGTCACATTCTACATAGAATATTCCTATCAAAGCTTTTTTGCTCATAATAACTATTAGCAATATTTTCCCTGACCAGAAGTGACCATAATGGTCAGTTTGGGCCAAAAAGTGGCAAAAATTACCTAAATGTCGTGCGTAGGGTCAATAAGAATCAAAGATCCTGATTTGAGCCCCTTAACTTCTGCATGAATACATATATATACATACATACACACACAAAAGTACATACACACACATACATACATATAAATATATATAGATACATTAACAGGCTAAACACACAGATATCCTCGTGATTTTATATGATATGCTGTATTTGTATATCTGTCAGTAATATACAAATATACAATGACACTCGAGGATCTAGCTATTATTTACTTCACTTTAGAAATCTAGCATCTGATTGGTCGAAATTGGAGTCGTGATTTAAGGCCATGCCCCGCTCGTACCCGCCCACCAGTCAATAGTCTTTAATTTGTGCCCTCGTACCCGCCCACAAGTCAATAGTCTTTAATTTGTGCCCTCATCCTGCGATCCCCTTTGGTTTACGTGTTAATTAACTTAGTTTATGCGGAGCGCGGCTTTTAATTTGGTTGCTACAAACACAGCGCAGACGACCGCCGATCTCGATTGTAGCTAGGCCTAGATCTACATGTAATGACGAGATGACGCCCCTTTGGAGATACGGAGAGAAACCTGCTCTTTCATATGACACCTCATTTTTTTAGTATCACCTTCAGGATTACAAGAAATAAAGGTTTGAATCTCGATTTGGAAATTATTACATTGACCAATTTTGCATGATCGCGCAATGCACGTAGACTACGTATAAAGGGATATATTATGCGTGCAATCTCAATGGGAAGGATTTTAGCACACAAAATCTGCAAGTTTATCAACACAGACATCGATAGCGTAAACAAACTTGATTACCATGATTGACCAGTAAGTCGCACATGTATTCTATAACCCTTTTTTCAGTATATAAAAGTTATAATGACTGCTTTAATATTCGAGGCATAGTTGTTGTTTTTTGGCTCTCGCGGAGGTTACATCGTGCTATCACCCCTCGGCACGCCTCGCGGTGATATAGCACGATGTAATCTCCCCTTGAACCAATAAAAACAACTATGCCTCTCATAGCAGTCATTATTACTATACTATTCACATCGTACTATTCTCTCGAGGGCCATCGGCCCGAGGGAGAATAGTACTATTGATGTTCCTGAGTGCGAATAGTTTTAGCTTGTTCCGAGAATGAGTCATTGTATATTTGTTTTATATCCCTTCCACCTGTATCATTCCTTGGACACTTCTGTAATAACATGTACCGTACTCACATTCACATCACATTCAAAAAAGAAATAAAAGGAAATTGCACGGCTCAAATGAAACATTGAAGGATGTAAATATGTTTAGCTGGCGCTAAGCCGCCCATACAGGTACTGCATTGGTGTAGTGCACAGCGTAAATTGCACGCCGTGAGCGCTGGACACCGCGGGAGTTGGCCGTGCGGAGGCATTTGAAATCCCGTACGCTCGCTGAATTTTGCCATATGGGGGGGCGAATAGTTCACCTTTTCCCTAGAATGAACTATTCGGCAGGAAACGTCTTTCCTAGTAAAACTATTCTTTTTTTTTGTTGTGTACACTCCTAATGCAACAATCTTACGATAAGGGATATAAATGTAAATATGAAAGGTAAATACAACAAGTTAAATAAATAGTTTATTCTTTCTTCCTAGAATATGTGACGTCCATACATTATATCTTCTTTTTATAAACTATGAAACAAATTATGGTTCAAAGAGTATGTTATTAAGATATGCAAAGATATCACATGGTGTTCGGTTAACAGGCAGGCTATCATTTCGAACAAGGACCGTGCACTGCTTGCTTGCGGGTAAACATGAACATAGAACAGTAGAAAGAAGTAACAGAGTTGAAAATAAAGGATCAATCGAGTCGTGTATATTATTGTTGTCAATTTCTGTCTTTCTTTCTTTAAAAAAATATATATACGTGCTTCGTGATTATCAAATACCATTATGACATCAGAAACAAAAATTGTTTCCCTATGTTGATACGGACTCTTTCTCTCTCTCTCTCCCTTCCTCCTTCGTTCTCTCTCTCTACCCTCTCCCTTATATATAAATTTATGTCTCTTTCTCTGTCTCTCCCACCCCTCCCACCTCCCTTTATCTCTCGCGCTCCCCTCCCTCTTTCTCTGCCCCTCTCGTGCGCTTTCTCTTTCCCTTCCTCCTTCGTTCTCTCTCCCTCCCCTCTCCCTTATGTATATATTTATGTTTCTTTCTCTCATTCTCTCATTCTCCCTTTCTCTCTTTCTCTTTCGCTGTCTCTCGTCGTCACCCCCTTTTTTATCTTGGTATTTCCCATCTGTTTTTCTGGCTTTCTGTCTGATGTATTTCTATATCTCCATCACCCTCTCTCTCTTTCTCTAACTAATACAAGAACATTATTACTTTTGCCCGTTATAAATAAGCCCTCAAGAAATAACTGCATTAGATTTGAAAGAGATTCTAATGATGTTTTTAGGACCTGTATTTAAAAAAGAAATGGAATAAGGCGATAATGCCTTATACCTCTTCGCACAAAGTTGCATCTTAGATATTGTCTATTATCCAAGAGATGAAAAACACCTTTTTATGACTGATGTGACAATCACCGTATGCATAATGTCTACATGATCTTTAGAATTTGTCTGACATATGAGAACATTAAATATTTATTCACTAAGACAGCTAACTGCTGCCAAGCTATGTATATTTATATAAACATTGGTCACATGATGTAAGCTAGTCTGAACATTAATCAGCACGTACAGTATCAATATTTGTAAGATTTGTTAGCTTTAGGCAACTGGAACGTTTGAAATCAGCAAATAAACATATGTACATGTCTCAGCGTTGAAAGACAACATTGTTGATTTCATTCTTCTTCTTCTTCATGTTCTTGAAATGGTTCATATCAAACTACGTCAAAGGCTCGATACGGTCCCTTAAATATGAGCTGAATACGAGTCAACCTGTTTATAGATATTTTTTTAAGTTGAAACATCACTCCTACTACTCTCCTACTAGAACTACTACTACAACTACTACTAGTACTATTACTACTACTGCTATTACTACTACTGATACTAATACTGCTGCTACTACTACTATAGTTAGGTACACAAACGGCTCCAACAGGAAAATTGTGTTTTCCTGTTTTTTAATGCTATTTTCTAAGTAAAATTGAATGCCTAAAACGATGCCACCGACTGAATTTGAAAATCGTTTCCCAAAGTGTAATTTGTTTATGTTTTAGGACACCATCGGTGTTTTATGCATTTCAGAACAAGTATTTTGGCTGGAAAGGTTTGTTTGGTGTAGAACACCCACTATGCATGTGTATGTGTATGCTGCTGCTGCTGCCGCTAATAGGGACTTTTAGATTTGCACGACGTGAACGTGTGACATCTTTTTAAGGCAATGTGACGTCCTTTTAAGGCACTGCCGGGCACTGCCACTGCCTTAAAAGGACGTCGCATTGACTTAAAAGGATGTCACACATATAGCAGTCCACGTTCTCGTCGTGCAAATCTAAACGTCCCTACTGATACTACTACTACTACGACTACTACTACTACTACTACTACTACTACTATTTGTTCTCATACACGTACTGCTACTGCTGCTGCTGGATCTATATATTTAAATAAATCGTAGATAATACAATTCCATGTTAGTGATAAGCTCAAACCTTGTATTAAAAAAAGAAGAAAGAATGTACGACAAATCTATTCTTGCTGTTTTGTATCATATTATGGAATTTGGAATGTTATTGGGTGATGGTGTTTACATTCTTGAAAATGAGATCATTATCGTTCAGGGAAATTAATTGACCTGTACCCACTTGAGATTATACCCAGTTATGCTTAAGTTTCGTTCACTGAAATTGAGCACAGTTTGTTCATACATTAGCTTCAACATTTAACTTGCCATCGTCGATGGGCGCTGGATATAATAAAAACCAGTTCAATTAAAGGATCATAAACTCATTGTGATAAATACTTTATGTGGGACACGCGTGAGTATAAACTAATTTTAATTTGCTTGATTTATTTGCAGCGAATTATAAGGGCCACTTAAACATTATATAAATATGCTTCTAGATTTAAAGCCCCACTGTACTACTTGCAGCAGTGTGGGAGAATTAATTGCGGTCAACTTCTTTTATGAGACAAATCCAAGCAAACGTTTCAATATGCGGCGGCGGGCTGAGTGAGTGAGAAGCGTGTGCGATACTCCTGTTACTACCCAAATACGCTTAGTCCAATGTCGACGACGAATATTACTAAACTACTACTAGTCTACTACTACTACTACTACTACTACTACTACTCAGGGGCGGTGATCCCGGGGGGACGGGGCGGACACGTCCCCCCTTGATTTTTTTAAGGGGGGATCGTCCCCCCCGGAAAATTTGAAAAAGTGCAAAAAAAAATGTATAGCAAATACTGACCCAAGACTGCAACACACTTTTAGGCTCAGGAGGGCCCAAGAGTGCAGTGTTTAGACAAATAAAATGCAAAAATCTTCTCTCTCGGGAGCTACGCTCCCTCGCAAAATATCCTTCAAAATGTACAAATAGATATTGTAGAAAAGTGAAGTGTGAAAAAAGTATATAGTTTGTTTTTATACTATAGTTTTGTTAATACAACAAAACTTCAAAAACTGTGAGGAGTAGTCACTTCCATCACCTTCACCCCTCTCATTCACTATGCTCCCTCGCGCTGGCGTACTGATGGGGGGTTGGGGCAGTTGCCCCCAATAAAATTCATATATGTGGTTTATTTCTAATTCCATACCAATGATTTACAAATGTTGCTGAAATGGCATGATTTTTCCCTGAGCTTCCGGGGGCTCCGCCCCCTGGATCCCACTAGGGCCCTAAGGCGGGCCCCTGGATGCTCATCTGACCGTTATTAAATGCCTAAAACCCCTGAGCTTCCGGGGGCTCTGCCCCCTGGACCCCACCAAGGGCCCTAAAGCGTGCCCCTGGTTGCTCATCTGACCGTAATTAAATGCCTAAAACCCCTAAACTTTTGGGGTCCGCCCCCGGACCCCACTCCAGTTAGTGACCTGCATGCCAGTGACACAAATAAGGTATCAAAATATGCTCATCTGACCGTAATTAAATGCTTAAAACCCCTGAGCTTCATGGGGCTCTGCCCCTTGACCCCCGCCGGGGCTGGACCCCACGTCAATTTACGCTCCACTTGCTTTGCTCTACCTGATCGTACATACTTTAGCCCCCCCCCCTACCACCTTTTTGAAAAACGTTCATCGGGGCCTTCATATAACATGTAAGAATGGTGGTGATGCGGATTTTTTTTTCTTCTGCCCCCCCAAACGTTTTTGGTCATTACGCCATTGCTCCCTCGTCCCCCCGGTCATAAAAATAAATCGCCGCCCCTGCTACTACTACTACTACTACTACTACTACTACTACTACTACTACTACTACTACTACTGCTACTACTACTACTGCTGCTACTACTACTACTACTACTACTACTACTACTACTACTACTACAACTACTACTACTACTACTACTACTACTACTACTACTACTACTACTACTACTACTACTACTACTACAACTACTACTACTACTACTAATACTAGGCGCGGATCCAGGATTTCTTGGGGGCCCAAATTTGAAATTATGCGAAATTAGCCAAATATTAGTACGTAATGGTAACCAGCAGTGGCGTAATGAGCAAATACTTTTTTGGGGTGGTAGAAAAAAAATCCAAATCATCCAAACCATGCAGGCCCCGCTTAACGTTTTTCAAAGTGGATGGGGGGGGGGGAGACTAAAGTATTTTCGATCAGGAAGAGCGTAGCGTAAATTGACGTGGGGTCTAGGGGCAAATCCCCGATGGGGGTCAAGGGGCGGAGCCCCTGGAAGCTTAGGAGGTTTGGGCATTTAATTACGGTCAGATGAGCATATTTTGATACCTTATTCATGACACTGGCATGTCACTAATTGGCGTCGGGTCCAGGGGGCTAAGCCCCATGAAAATCTGGGATTTTAGGCATTTCATAACGGTCAGATAAGCATTCAGGAGCCCGCCTTTTTAATAGGCCCCCTGGTAGGGTCGAGGGGGCAGAGCCCCCGGAAGCTCATGGGTTCTAGGCAATCAATTATGGTCAGATAAGCATATTTTGATACCTCATTTGTGACACTGGGAGGACACTAATTGGCGTGGGGTCAATGAGGCGGAGCCCCCGGAAGCTCAGGGGTTTTAGGCAATAAATAACGGTCAGTTGAGCATCCTGTGGGCCCGCCTGACTAGGTGGGGTCCAGGGGGCAGAGCCCCAGAAAGCTCAGGGATTTTATGTATTTAATTACGGTCAGATGAGCATATTTTGATACTTCATTTGTGACATTGGCAGGTCACTAGTTGGTTAGATGAGAGTCCTGAAGCCCACCTAAGGGCCATCGGTTGGGTCCAGGGGCAGAGCCCCGGGAAGCTAAGGGGATTTAGGCGTTTAATTACGGTCAGATATGCACATTTTACCATATTTGTGAAACTAGCAGGACACAAATTGGCGTAGAACCCAGGGGGCGGAGCCCCCAGAAGCTCATGGGTTTTAGGCATTTCATTACCGTCAGATTAGCATCCAGGGGTCCGCCTTACTGCCCTAGGTGGGTTTGAGGGGGCAGAGCCACGGGAAGTTCAGGGTTTTAGGCACTTTATTACGGTCAGATGAGCATATTTTGATACCTTATTTGTGACACTGGCAGGTCACTAATTGGCGTGGGGGCCAGGTGGCAGAGCCCCCGGCAGTTCAGGGGTTTTAGGCATTTAATCACAGTCAGATGAGAATATTTTGATACCTCATTAATTTGTGACACTGGCAGGTCACTTTTCTTTCTTTCTTTTTCTCTTTCTTTCTATTTCTCTTTAATATACTTACAAAAAACGCATAAAAAAAGAGAATTTACTAAAAAGTGAGCGAGGAAGTATCGAATTAGAAATAAACCATATTTGAATTACATTGGGGAAAGGCAACTGCCCCTCAAGCCCTCCCCACCCATCAGTACGCCAGTGGCCCCCCGATCTACAACTTGTTGGCGGGAAAAATCGCAACTGATCTCCCCTACCTTTCTTCTTTTTCTTTTTTTCCCCCTTTCTCTTCTCTGTCCTATCCTTTCCCTTTCTTCTCCTTTTTTAATGTTTGCTGGGGAGGGGGGAGGCAAGGGCCTTCCGGCCCCCGATCCACACGTTGTGTGCGGCATTAATCGCAACTGATCTCCCCTTCTTTTCACCTTTTCTTTTCTTTTCCTCTTTTTTGTTCCCTTTTAGCTCTCCTCTTTCCCTTTCCCTTCGTTCTCTTTTTTTTTTGGCGGGGGGGGGGAGAGGCATGGGCCGTTTGGACCCCAGATCCACAACAATGGTGACCAGCAGTGGCGTAATGAGCAAAGACGTTTGGGGGGAGGGGTGGCAGACAAAAAAAAAATCCGCATCACCCCACTCTTACATGCAGGCCCTGCCCTGCTGAACGTTTTTCAAAGAGGGTGGGAGGAGGCTAAAGTATGTACGATCAGGTAGAGCGTAGCGTAAATTGGCGTTGGGTCTAGGGGCAAATCCTCGGCGGGGGTCAAGGGGCGGAGCCCCTGAAAGCTCAGGGATTTGAGGCATTTTATAACGCTCAGATAAGCATTCAGGGGCCCGCCTTAGGCCCCCTGGTAGGGTGAAGGGGGCGGAGCCCCCGGAAGCTCAGGGGTTCTAGGCATTTAATTATGGTCAGATGAGCATATTTTGATACCTCATTTGTGACACTGGCAGGACCCTAATTGGCATGGGGTCCAGGAGGCTGAGCCCCCTGAAACTAAGGGATTTGAGGCATTTTATAATGCTCAGATAAGCATTCAGGGGCCCGCCTTAGGCCCCCTGGTAGAGTGAAGGGGCGGAGCCCCCGGAAGCTCAGGGGTTCTAGGCATTTAATTATGGTCAGATGAGCATATTTTGATACCTCATTTGTGACACTGGCAGGACACTAATTGGCGTGGGGTCCAGTAGGCTAAGCCCCCTGGAACTCAGGGATTTGAGGCATTTTATAACGCTCAGATAAGCATTCAGGGGCCTGCCTTAGGCCCCCTGGTTGGGTGAAGGGGGCGGAGCCCCCGGAAGCTCAGGGGTTCTAGGCATTTAATTATGGTCAGATGAGCATATTTTGATACCTCATTTGGGACACTGGCAGGACACTAATTGGCGTTGGGTCCAGGGGCGGAGCCCTCAGAAGCTCTGTGGTTTTAGGCATTTAATTACCGTCAGATGAGCATCCAGGGGCCCGCCATAGGGTCCTAGGTGGAATCCAGATGGCAGATCCCCCGGCAGTTCAGGGGTTTTAGGCATTCAATCACAGTCAGATTAGCATATTTTGATACCTCATTATTTTGTGACACTGGCCGGTCACTTTTCTTTTTTTTCTTTCTCTCTTTCTTTCTATTTCTCTTTAATATACCTACAACAAACGCATAAAAAAGGAGAATTTACTAAAAAGTGCGGGAGGAAGTATCAAATAAGAAATAAACCATGTTTGAATTTTATTGGGGGGCAACTGTCCCTCAAGCCCCCCCCCCACCATCAATACGCCAGTGGGCCCTCCTCCCCTCGATCTACACCTTGTTGGCGGGAAAAATCGCAACTGCCTTTCTTCTTTCTCTTTTTTTCTTCCCGTTCTTTCCTTTTTCCTATCCTTTCCCTTCCTTCTCCTTTTTAAGGTTTGCTGGGGGTGGGGGTGAGGCAAGGGCTTTTCGGCCCCCGATCCACAACAATGGTGACCAGCAGTGGCGTAATGAGCAAAGACTTTTTTTTTGGGGGGGGGGTTGGCAGCCAAAAAAAATCCGCATCACTCCACTCTTACATGCATTTAATTATAGTCAGATGAGCATATTTCGATACTTCATTTGTGACACTGGCAGGACACTAATTGGCGTGAGGTTCATGGGGCGGAGACCCCGGAAGCTCAGGGGTTTTAGGCCATAAATAACGGTCAGATGAGCATCCTGGGTCCACCTGACTAGGTGGGGTATAGGGGGCAGAGCCCCCGGAAGCTCAGGGGTTTAGGCATTTCATTGCGGTCAGATGAGCATATTTTGATACCTTATTTGTGACATTGGCAGGTCACTAATTGGCGTGGCGACAATGGGGCGGAGACCCCGGAAGCTCAGGGGTTTTGGGCAATAAATTACGGTTAGATGAGCATCCTGGGGCCCGCCTAAGGGCCATTGGTTGGGTCCAGGGGGCCGAGCCTCCGGAAGCACAGGGGTTTTAGGCGTTTAATTACGGTCAGATAAGCATATTTTACCTTATTTGTGACACTGGCAGGATTGGACCCTGTTGAACCCACAAATGTAATAACGCCCACAAATGTAATAACACTTTACCCACAAATGTTATAACACCCACAAATGTAATAACACTTTACCCACAAATGTAATAATTTCACCCACAAATGTAATAATTTCACCCACAAATGTAATAACCACTTTACCCACAAATGTAATAAATTTGAAGGGATATTTTGTCGAATTTGTTCAAAACTAAAAAGGCCCTACCATCTTGTAAACTATAAGACCCTGTAATAAAGCATGGGTATAGCGCGCAGTCTTTACTCCAGACCTGGTTATTTCAAAAATTTAAAAAATCTTCAAAACTAAGACCCCATAATCCTTTTCCTGTGGAATAACATGAGAATCGAGCGTAGTCTTTCCTCCAGACCCGGTCATTTCAAAAATAAAAAACAAAAAACAAAACAAAAAATTCAAATCTAAGACCCAACAATCCTCCAAACTAAGACCCTGTAATAAAGCATGGGATTAGAGCGTAGTCTTTACTTCAGACTCGGTTATTTAAAAAAAAAGAAAAATCTTCAAACTAAGACCTCACCATCTCATTCCTGTGGAATAACATGGGTATAGAGCGTAGTCTTTCCTCCAGGTTATTTCAAAAGAAATAGAAATTTAAACAAATCTTCGAAACTAAGACCCACCATCTCATTCCTCTTTTTTTCATTTAAAAATAAATTACATTATTACATATGTGGAAACAACACGTCACAAATAAATCCCATGCTTTATTACCGGGTCTTAGTTTGGAAGATGGTGGGGTCTTAGTTTAAAAGGTTTTTTTACGTTTTGTTTTGTTTTGTTTGGTTTTTTGTGTTTTTTTTAACTTTTGAATAACCGGGTCTGGAGGAGAGATTACGCTCAATACTCATGTTCTTCCACAGGAATAAGATGATGGGGTCTTAGTTTTGAAGATGTTTTAAAAGTTTTGAAATAACCGGGTCTGGAAGAAAAACTACGCTCTAAACCCATGCTTTATTACCGGGTCTTAGTTCGGAAGATGGTGGGGTCTTAGTTTAAAAGTTTTTGTTTGTTTTTTTACTTTTAAATAACCGGGTCTGGAGGAAAGACTACGCTCAATACTCATGTTATTCCACAGGAATATGATGGGGTCTTAGTTTTGAAGATTTTTAAAAAGTTTTGAAATAACCGGGTCTGGAAGAAAAAATACGCTCTAAACCCATGCTTTATTACCGGGTCTTAGTTTGGAAGATGGTGGGGTCTTAGTTTAAAAGTTTTTGTTTGTTTTTTTACTTTTGAATAACCGGGTCTGGAGGAAAGACTACGCTCAATACTCATGTTATTCCACAGGAATAAGATGATGGGGTCTTAGTTTTGAAGATTTTTTGTTTAATTAAACGGGTCTGGAGTAAAGACTACGCTCTAAACCCATGCTTTATCACAGGGTCTTATAGTTTGGAAGATGGTAGGGCCTTAGTTTTAAAGTTAATGTTTTGTTTTGTTTTATTTTTGAAATAACTGGATGTGGAGTAAAGACAACGCTCTAAACCCTTGCTTTATTACAGGGTCTTAGTTTGGAGGATTGTTGGGTCTTAGATTTGAAATTTTTTGTTTTGTTTTTTATTGTTTTTTATTTTTGAAATAACCGGGTCTGGAAAAAAAAAACTACGTCCTAACCCATGCTTTATTACCGGGTCTTAGATTGGAAGATGGTGGGGTCTTAGTTTTAAAGTTTTTGTTTGTTTTTTTACTTTTGAATAACCGGGTCTGGAGGAAAGACTACGCTCAATACTCATGTTATTCCACAGGAATAAGATGATGGGGTCTTAGTTTTGAAGATTTTTTTTTTAATTAAACGGGTCTGGAGTAAAGACTACGCTCTAAACCCATGCTTTATCACAGGGTCTTATAGTTAGGAAGATGGTGGAGCCTTAGTTTTAAAGTTAATGTTTTGTTTTGTTTTGTTTTATTTTATTTTTGAAATAACCGGGTGTGGAGTAAAGACAACGCTCTAAACCCATGCTTTATTACAGGGTCTTAGTTTGGAGGATTGTTGGGTCTTAGATTTGAATTTTTTGTTTTGGTTTTTATTGTTTTTATTTTTGAAATGACCGGGTCTGGAGGAAAGACTACGCTCGATTCTCATGTTATTCCACAGGAAAAGGATTATGGGGTCTTAGTTTTGAAGATTTTTAAATTTTTGAAATAACCGGGTCTGGAGTAAAGACTGCGCGCTATACCCATGCTTTATTACAGGGTTTTAGTTTTGAACAAATTCGACAAAATATCCCTTCAAATTTATTACATTTGTGGGTAAAGTCATTATTACATTTGTGGGTGATTCAAAATTATTACATTTGTGGGTAAAGTGGTTATTACATTTGTGGGTGAAATTATTACATTTGTGGGTAAAATGTTATTACATTTGTGGGTGTTATTACATTTGTGGGTAAAGTGTTATTACATTTGTGGGCGTTATTACATTTGTGGGTGTAACAGACCCCCCTCCCGAACTACACCTTGTTGGCGGGAAAAATCGCAACTGATCTCCCCTACCTTTCTTCTTTCTCTTTTTTTCCTGCCCTTTCTCTCCTCTTTTCTATCCTTTCCCTTCCTTCTCTTTTTTAAAGGTTTGCTGGGGGCAAGGGCCTTTCGGCCTCCGATCCACACGGTGTTTGCGGCATTAATCATCGCAACTATATATATATATATATATTTTTTTTTATACTAAAAAAGAAACGATCAAATAAATATTTCATTCTTTTTGTAACATTCATATTCACAGATCAACGCAATCGTGGCCGCAGGCCCCACTGTCAACCAAACAAGAAAGATTTAAACATACGCCTTTTGATAAAAAGGCATCTTGAAGGAACTAAGGTACCTGGGTTGCCACCATACATTCTGCACTGAGAGCCTCATCATCAAAACCCCTTCTGCAGATAACAGCTGGAGTATCATCTGTCCAATTACCTGCCTGAAGGACATTTACCTATCTCTATAGTGAGGTCCATTATTCATCGAGCGTCCAAATACGGAAATGCGAGACTTACCTGGATGCGAACAATATTATTAAATTGTCCGCCCCTGAGTCTTCTATAAAGAACATCCGGATGTTTTCAGACGCTGAGGACAGCGTCGAGGTAAAAAATGATGAAGTGCAACGTCGCCAAAGTCAAGCCGGCCCGGAAAAAAAGTTACGTCCAGCATAATCGTGTTGACCAAGGTGCCCCTCCAAAAAATCCGAATGACGAAAGCTCGCAATTGATTCATAATCCAGCATCAACAGAAGAACATGATAAGCATCGTTGCGATCCCTGCTGTAATTTGATATAAAAATGGTTGCATACATGATTTGGTTCATATCCTTTACTCACCCTATAACTGACTTCATCCAGGATTTATAGTCTTCTTCTTGCTCCTATCCATGGCTTCTTCTGGATGAGGTTATCACCATATTTATCCACGTCATATATGTGCTCCACCTAGCAAGTGAAGATTTGAAGTGGTTTATTTTGGGACTTCCCAAGTTTGTTCATAATTCTTTCTCCTTTGGGAGTCGGAGATCAACAGCACTAAACTGCCTGTGTTGCCCGGAAGACCATCCAAAGAGCAACAAGCCCCGGTTCAAATGCAAGTTTCTATATTGTTCATAACTTTTAGTCTCGCAAAGAACAGGCCACTCTGCAGGTCCACAAGCCTCAAATCCTCCCCCCTCACATCGATTTAAAAATGTTTATCAACATTTCATTGTTTAATTAGTAATCTTCATCATTTGTATTTATATGCCGAAATCCCTAAAATATCGTCAACAGTTCTCTTAACTGACTTTAAGAAAGCTTTTGATCGAACTGACCACACTGTCGCTTTAAGCAAGTTACATCAAATAGGGGTCAAGTCCTCAGCGATAACTTGGATATGTGACTTCCTCAGGCGCGGATGTAGAGGGGAATAATTCACCTTATTTCGTTTTGCTCAAGAGGGGTGGTGTTGAGTAAAAAATATATGCTCACTACGCCCCGACCCCAGCGAAATACCGGCCGGCGCGATTTTCAAATTTCCGGGGGCATTTCCACAGGAAGACCTTATTACTGTTTTTGTTGGTTATATTCGCCCATTACTTGAATATGACAGTCCTGTTTGGAGTAGAGGACTCGCGCAAAATAAAAAAAGGGAGATTGGAGAAAATACAAAAGAGAGCGTTGCGGATAATCTTTTGGGGGGATTATAATTACTATACAAATGCACTTGAACAAGCTCAACTCCAAAATTAGACAAAAATACGCCAAGATTTATGTGTCTTTCAAAAAACATTATCACTCACTGATCCATTTAAACAATTTCTTCTATAAGAACAATGTACTAGAAGTCTAAAACACATAGAAATTCAAAAATAATTCCGGATTTTAAATGTAAAACAATTCGCATGCAAAATAGTCCTATGCCAAATTTGATTCACCTGTATGATAACAGTTATTTTGCTCGTGTTTATATCCATTAATTTTATCATTTTAATGTCTTGATTCGAGTACATTCTTTTAATGATTGTCTATATTGTACAAATATGTTGTAATGATATTTAATTGCTATTTACTTTTAAATTTGTATCATAGTTTCAAATACCACTTAAGGTCCATCGCTCGAGCATTGACAAAATTGTATATATCTCTCTTATCAATCATTTCTCGTTTCCTATCTCCTTTTCAATTGTTCATACCACTGCTCTTGCCGCTATCTTTGATATTTTCCCACTATACCGACAAATGCAATATTGAAATGTGAAGAACTGTTATATAATTTGTCTTAGTCAATATGTTGGCATAAAATTATGTTTATTCATTTTCTCTTTTATATTATGTTCATTAAATGTTTTTTAATTGTTTTTTAATTGTTTTATGGTATTTAGGCAGTAGTAACATAACACATTTTAAATAATTTTTAACTAAAATGTTCTGTAATATTTTACAATGTATATATTTTCAGTTTGTGTAATTCATGTGCAATTCAGTTGTTAAAATGCCGTTCATGAAAGCTGCAATAAAAGAACAGTTATCTATTTATCTATCTTTTTACCTTTTTAATGTATCCATTTGTCTATAATTATGCAATATTAATAACATTATGCATTGTTATGGATCGTCCGTATATTGATGAATAAAATAGGTGAATCTTTATGATTTAATATTAGACTGCTGCCCCCCACCCCCGCCCAAGATAATAATGATCAAGCCTTCAAAGATTTATGTGAGCAATACAAAAAAACAATTTTTTGGTTCTATTTTAATGCTATTCATGTACAAAAATAGACAGAATGTCATAACCTACTGCAGTCTCAAATTGCTCTCTTTCTATCTCTCTCTCTCTCTTTCACCAATAGGCCACAATATTTGCAGTTGTCCGATCAAGTATCACGGCAAAGACTTTGAGGATGACATCAAACAAAAAAGAGGGAAAGGGGGTATAGAAAATGATTTTTTCAACAAATGTTCCACAGCCTTTAGATGGGCCAATGTTGTAAGCCTATACGATACTGAATGGTGTATACATGGCCTGTAAATTGACTTTATCATTAACTTTACTTTAATTGCAGTTCAAAATGATCGTGAAATGGGACGTCGGCTACTCCATTCGATTTCTTTGAAAGATTTTGAAGGACTTATAATACCAATAACAATAATTATAATAATAATAATTGGATTTATATAGCGCCTTTTCCATAAATCATGAATTGTACAAGTACGTTTTTAGATGTTTTCTGAAAACGTCTAGTGAAGTACTATTTCTCAGAAATGCAAGTATAGTTTGTTCCATAGGCGTTGGGCAACGAATTAAAATGATTAGAAGCCAGCCTGTTTTCGGGAATTGGCAAATAAATAATATGAGGCGATAATACTTGGTACCTCTTGGCACATAGTTGCATCTTAGATATTGTCTATTATCCAAGAGATGAAGGAAAAAAATCACACCTTATTGTATTACTTATGTGACAATCGCTGTATGCATAAGGTCTACATGACCTTTAGAATTTGAATATGTCTAATTTGTCTTAAGACAGCAAACTGCTGCCAAGCCGTGCATATGTATATAAACATTGCTCACATGATGTTAGCTTTCTTGTGGTTTTGTATCTTAATATGAAATTTTGAATTACCCAAGCACCCAAATCTATTCTCTAGATTTCTGTTATTGGGTGATGGTGTTTACATTCTGGGAAATGAGACCCTTAACGTTTAGGGATATTACGTGATCTGTACCCACTTATGATTATACCCAGTTATGATATCTTTTGAATCACATGACCTGTACACAGTTATGATCATACCCAGTTATGATTATGTGTTCACCGAAATGGAGCACAGTTTGTTCACGCAGCAAATTTAACATTTCACTTGCCATCGTCGATTGGCGCTGGATATAATGACAACCTGTTGAATTAAAGGATCATAAACTCATTGTGATACATACTTTATTTGGAACACGAGTGAGTAGATATTAATATTAATTTGCTTGATTTATTTGCAGCGAAATTAATGGGGCAACCTAAACATTGAATAAATATGCTTCTAGACTTAAACGAAGCCGACATAGAAGCGTGTGTGGTACACCCCTATGCTACTACCCAAACATGCTTACTTCAACGATGACGACGAATATTATTATACTACTAATACTGCTACCACTACTAATTCTTCTGCTACTACTACCACCGCCAGAACCACATCACCACAACTACTACTTTGACTACTAATACTACCACCATCACCACTACCTGTACTATATACTACATGTACTACTTCTACTACAACTTCTGTTACTAATACTTCTCCTCCTACGACTACTTCCACCACCAGCACCACCAACACCACCACCACCAACACCACCACCACCACTACCCACCACTACTTCTACTTATACAGACCATGCGTGTGGCAATTTTGTGTAATTATATACATATGTTTATATACATATATTTTTTAAGGGGGCGGTTCAAAAAAAAAA